>OZ026616.1:95139026-95149026 GCA_964020975.1 Hermodice carunculata | reverse complement strand
TAAAGTTGAATGATTGATATCAGGGTCATTATGTTGACAGTATCATAGCATAAATCTTTGGAAGATAGTAGGGATTTATTGAACACTCTGGTGTAAGACTTATTATCTTCTCATCACCAATAGGTAGAGAAAAAAGGAAAACATAACAAGTTATGGAAAATTCGACACCCGCTCACTACCGGTTACAAATGTTCAGACAGATTAAGGTTGCAAACTGAGACTGATGAAACATAAAGGAATAAACTGATTGATCCCACATGAAATCTAAAATAAGTTGCTGGTAGTCTTCAGCTTATATTTGTCAATTCATGTTCAGAGCTATGAATGTTGTGGTGGTGCTGAACAAATCCTCTAGTGAAAAGGACATTCGCCCCAATGCACTGTCTTTGCAATATGGCGAAATAACATTCAGTGCGACGAGCAGGTGATCAGATTTATCAGAATAAACTCTTCCAGTACCAATCACGACTAAAGTCGATCTACATAAGTCGGATTAGCCCGAGCTATCATCAGGATCCCAGATTCGTCTTCCCAGTAAAAAGACCTTTCATTCAAGCAGCAGTGTGCCTATACTTCGAGAGACAATATCCCAGGTCAAAAGCTTTTCAGAAATCCAGAATTTTGTTAGGCACAGACACATATTTTCTAAGCACACACATTAAAATTCAAGAAGATATATATCCAATGTAATGATTTAATACGTAAAATAAATTCCCCAGTAGGTGTCTTCTCTGGGCTACCTTATAGCTCAGTTACATTTTTTATTAGCTTACAAGTCCTTTAAAAGGTAGCGAAATTCCCTTGTCCCACGTCAAGCGGATTCTCATTTTTTTTCAAAACTGTTTTAGTACATGATCTGCCTTCCATTTCCAACATTCCATCAGCAGACTAGAATGTTGATTATATATGTATTATAAAATGCTACCATTTGACATATTTTTTGTTGTCAACATTTTTATTATCTCAGTTCTATACCGTACTTCTTTTTACATAAGGTGTATACATTTATATTCTTGTTTTCTTGCTTTAAACAGGAACTTTTAAAGATAGTAAAACAAATTGTAGTTATGATTTCATTAATCCGATGGTAATCTTGATTTTGCATTTTCTATCCTTAAATGAAGGTTTTCAAGCATAAATCGATATTATATAGTCCAAGTGACTGACATCTTTGTTTTACCTTTCTCTACAAAAGATCCAGCCTGTTACATTAAAAAAAATAAATGTTTATAATTGTCCAATTCACTACCAAATAAACATTCTGATGTACCTTTAAGTTTCCATTTATACAATAATCCACCACATGGTAAAATAAAGTTTGTAATTGTAAAACGAAATTGTCTAATGCTTCTCTTTTATACCTGTATTTATGAATAACCAAATGTATTTCCAAGTCATGTTATCTAATCCAAATTTTGTACTCCACATGTTTCAACATAAGATTTAACACATTTCCTTTTAACTTAAATGTTATAATGTGTATTAGATGTAACAGAGGATACATACATGCAGTTTCCATTTTTGTCAATAAAATGTACGTATGTATCCACTTGTACCATTGTTGACTGTGAATCTTCAGAGTTAAAAGTTATTTTCCAACTCTTTGGAATAGCTTTCAGCCAAATACTAACCTGATTAAACCAATTAGTCTCGTCAGTTATTTTTTTTATAAATATTGACATTTTTGACAATAGTCTACTACAAAAAGGGCTTGTCCTCCAGCCATATGGGAGGGTACAGTAATTGTGGTGATACCCCAAAGATTGTAAACCAAAATAATTTTTGGCTCAGGATTGAGAGGAGACCAATCATAGACAAGCCTTTGCTCTTTGGAATAATTGCTAAAAATCTTGAAAAGAGAGAGCGTATGTCGCAAAATCATACTTTTTACCCTTAAAGTTTGCTTTGAAATGCCAGATCAACTTGCACACATTCTATTCTCTGATCCAAATCAATTTTAGAACGTTTAATCCTATGCATTGTACAGTACCTTACAGTAAACTGCGTGTGAGTTCAACTGACCAGCCACAATCAAATTAAGGTTCTCATAATTTTTCCTTTTATAAGAAGGAAATGTTCCTCCTACTGAAAATTATCAGCCATGGAATGAGTCTTCTGAATCTTGAGGGCAGAAGGAGTCTGAGATGACCCCTTACACGCCACTCACCTGGAGTGCTGTCTGCTTTTTGCAATGCACTCAATGAAGAGGAACCAGCTATCAATTCCCATCCAGTATCTATGAAACATGTAGTATGCCCGCAGCCACAAAATGAAAATACAATATATCACAGGGAATCTACTTACTGCCATAACACTGCAATTTTGGACAGGATGACGTAAGATTTCCTAGCTATCAGACACAAACAGATCTCTTTCCTGTTCCATTTGAGGGGCAACCTCTACACTAGCTTGTACCACATGAGCCCTGGCCAAATAGATCACTGTCCAAATCCATAAAGGGAAACAGTTGTATATGCCTGCCACTCAAAGCCAGGTTTAGGCAAGGGGACTTAAGTTCCCATCAGGAGTCCCAGTTAACTGGTAACAGGGGCATCATGCTGTTTGTCAACCCCTAGCTCCCTCCACTTCTTAGCCATCTTCTTCTAGTCCTCAATTATAGAATTGAACACCTAGCTACATCCAAGCTTACCAATGTGATTACCGGAGTCTCCAGCTCCTGCCACCATTGCAGTCCATGGCAGGCTTGCAAAGAAAGTTGAAACTGGTCATGATTAACTCTCTGGGCCATATCATCTGGGTGTTCCAAGGCAGCCAGAAGCACCATATTGTCGACTTTCCACTTAGATGCCAAGTTGCACACTGGTGCTGAAGCTTGATCCGCAGAATCTGCCTAGGAGCCTTGTTGGAGGTGTTTAATCTCTTCCTTTAATGGCAATAGCACTCTGTCCTGTGCTGTGCTATTTAGTCACCTTCCTGGTACTTTAGGCCCACTGCCAGCATTGCCCTGGTTTGTTTCATTGTCTCAGTAGAAGGAACTGACTGCAGAAGGAAACATACTCATTATTCCTACAGCATAAGATGGGGGCATGCAGCACATACCGATACGGCAAATCTAGTATGGACAACATTGGAATCACAAGTTGTTGAATTTTCATGTTTTTGCGAGGCTGTGCCGAGTGAAAACATGAAAATCCGACAAACGAGTGATCCCAACGTTATCCCCAATGGACCACTGATACTGGATTTTCTTTCTCCTATATCTAAAAAGGCCAAATACGCACCATATTGAAGTTCTATCGGAGAAATATATTTGAAAACGACGCCATTTTGAAAGTGTGAGGAGTCTGTAGTTTATTTAATGCACTGTACCCTCTCACTGGTTTATCTACTACTTGAAACCAATGAAGGACAAATCAAATAAAAGATCACAATTAAAACTTTTTCCTTCATAGCTATGTAGGATAACCCATTCAGGATAAGCTTCAGACATATGAGAAATCCAAGGCACCCCTATTTTGACAGGTAGTCATCGACAGATGTCATACAACAGGATTAAACGAGCAGAAGGCTAATAAATAAAATACATGTATCAAACTTTTGGTGAAGAGAGTGCATGAAACACATAACTGGACACATGTAGTAAAGGGTTATAGAAACTGGATTTGATTACTGGTGTCAAAACATTGGGGAGCATAAGCAGTGTGCAGGCCCAGGCACACCCCATGTGCGCCATCCAGGTCTACCTCATATGGACATTTATGAAAATGAGGTTAACTCATTCCATACCAGTCCCTGATTTTTCCGGAAACTATTTACCTTGATTTAAGACGAAAATTGCATATTTCAATTCATTATGAAAAGGGCTTTCATTCAAGTACCAACATGCCTATAGTTTTAAGTCAGTGGTTCTGGCACTGCCTTGTAAGTCATGCTGCAGCTGCTACAAAGGCAACTGCAGTATGACTTGCCAGCCATGCCAGTACCACTGACCAAGGACAGATGGCTGTAGAACAGAGGCACAGTAGTTGGACAGAGTGTTCATGCTGCAACAGAAAGGTGGCTATTTCCCCTTAATGATCAGAACTTTTAATGAGTGTTTAAGTACTTGCTGATTATAAATGGCGTGTTTCCCAGAGAGCTGGAGAGCAACATATTTATGAGAACTGCTTGGAGTTACATGACCGATAAAGACAATAATGATCCTTATAAGCAAGTTCAATAGAATAAACTCTCCTTATAAATTATGGTTCCAGTTAAGTACTAAAAGCCACAGGAGGGCCTAAACCCAGTTGAACAATGAGAGCAAAATGTGACAGTAAATGTATATCATAACTGCGTTCAACATACCCGTTTTGCCAGTAATCTGGTCGTCTTGTCTTGGCGCTCTTTGTGCAGGTTAAACTGCTGCGATACGAAGCCCCTGCATCATTGGCCCAAAGGATAACAAAATGCAAGGCAAGAAGGTACTCCTGTAAGCTTGATCCGAATCAGCCACCTGTAGAACCTCTGCCATCTGATACTGGATTAGCTTGTAAATTTCTGACGTTAACCCGAGGTCTGAGTAGCTACACAAGCTGTATTTCTCGAAGACAGTGATAAATTAGCCTTCGTGGATTTGCCTTCCAGGGAGCTTTTCAGGTGTAGCGCAATGTTATGAATTTTTTTATTTAGCCTTGTTCCACAGAAAAAAGTGAGAGAGATATACATGGCCACACACACATGGAAAAACAATGGCCTTATAACTTGTCCAAGTACAGAAAACTTCTAATCTATTAGTTAACGGTCAGGACATCTATACTGGTAAACAACATTGCACCTCAATCAATTACATGATAGATAAAACAATCAAAATTCATAAAAGAAGGTAGAATTCAAAGAGTAGTGGTACCTGCTGAAACAATATTCCCAAAATATTACCAATATGAAAAATGAAAATATGGCTGACCTGTTGTCATGAAGCTTGTAAGTGTCTGAGACGACGTTCGTCCCAACAGCTTTATAACTCAATTCTGGCAGCTAAAAATCCGTGTGAAAATAGATAACATGACAATAATTGTAGGGACTTGTGCAAAGGTATATTTCTGATTACTTGAAAGGCGTTACCATGAATACAGCACACACAGACACAACACACCCAAATGACACACAGAATCGAGGAGAGATGGTTCCAAGCTCACTTTAGACAGGTGCCAAAGTTGACGCCCAGTGATATAGGCCAAGGTCAAGCAGCCCATCCCTCTCTCTCTCTCTCTCTCTCTCTCTCCACATATAAATATATATATGCACATATATATATTCATACATACACACACAGGCACACGCACACGCGCATATATATATATATATAGTGTTGGGTACTTGTATGTTGGAGGTTCATTCTTTTTCTGAACCAATATACAAATACACAACCCGACGAAAACTAGGCTGATGCGAAGAAGACAACAGGACAACTTGATCGCAGAAAGGGATAATCAGTATATTGCTAGTTTTAACACTGAAATACTCGAAAAGATTAAGACTGAGATAAAACGTGTGAAGGATGAGTCGAAATTGTAGAAAACCCAACGAAGTTAAGTGACCTCGGAAGTGAAGCAGAGGACAGATAAGGATGCCGCAATGATGTTCGGCCTACATGTTGAACTCCGATCAGTGCTGTTGTACACGAATTGAAGGATGGCAAAAAGAGACACCACAATGTTGTTCTGCTCTATGTCCCAGAGTGCGAGGGTGACGAACCTGAAGAAACAAAAATGATGCGCATCTTTTTGGACAAAAAATGCAAAATTGTTCTCGAATCACTGCTGAGTTCACTCAAGTTATACGTCTAGGCAAAAAATCTGAATCACCCCGTCGCGTCAGGGCAACCGTTAAAATTCGGGGAAAAAAGCTGACATACTGCGCGCTGCCAGAAAACTAACCACCCATGATGATGAGACCTACAAGAAAACACTCGTTACGAGAGACATAACGCATCGAGAGAACGAAGAGAAAAAATTTGAACGTACCCAGATTGGAAAAGATCGAGGAGTCAAATGAAAAAGGCGAGATGGCCAGATAAGAAATCGAAAACAACAAAATAATAAACATCCATAGAAAACCCATACAGGATGGTAGAGCGAAAATCTATGCCTTTCTTGCATGTATAGTAATGGTGCCAGTTTACTAAACAAAAGAAATGAGCTTTTACGTGTCAGATAGGAAAAAGAACAACCCAATGTTTTGGCCGTTATTGAAACATTTTCGACAAACTTGAAAGAACATGTGCGGTCTTCAGAAATCCAAATCAATGCATATGACAGTTTTTCCAGTATTGATGATTCAGATTGGCACCGAACAGTTATTATTTATACAGAACAGAATTTGAAAGTAAGTGAAATCAACACGGTAGATATTTCTTAGTTTAGGAAAAGTACATGTTGTGAAGTGAAACGGAAAGATAAGGATTGCCTGCTGATCGGAGGTATTTATCGTTCACCCAACAGCAATGCGCAAGACAATGAAAAGTTAAATCTCGCAATAGCGCAATGTGCACTTGGAAAATCGCATGTATTGATTGTGGGCGATTTCAATATTCCTGAAATTGACCGGACAGACGGCTTGACCCCGTCAAATGTAAATCTTAAAGCTGCACTATTCATGGAAGCCATTAGTAAAAGCCTTTCTTAATCTTCATGTAATTGAGCCCACACACTTTGGACCTGTTTAAACTTCAAGTATAGTTGACTTTATCTTGACAAATGGAGAGTACATGGTAGATATAGTGACTTATTGTGCACCTTTTGGGAAAAGTGACGATTTAATGTTGAAATTTGCTGTAAAATGCTATACAGAGGAAAACGTAGCCAAACTAGATCATTATTACAACCATAAAGGTGATTACAAAGTAATAAAAAAAAACTACCGCGCAGCCATGCCTGGGAATCAGAAATGAATCGAATGATATTGAATGACACGTGGGCTTAATTTGTGAGTACCTTAATTATGGTGACTGATAAGTGTATTTCAAAAAAGAAACAAAATATACGATAAAAATAAAAGAATTAAACTATAAATTTGCCTATTTGCTGATGCATACTCCCAACCCATAGGTAGTTTATACGTCACACAAAGGATATCAGGCATGAAAATATCACAATTTGTAACAATTTGGAAAATTAACACAAGATGAAAGTTTGAAGATTGATAACGTCGATACAATTCCCAAGGTCACAGAGCCCCTCTGCTTAACATAGTGTTTGCGTGATGCGTATTTTTCCACATATAACTTTTATATTGCACAGATTGAAAAATGGTGACCTTTAACCAATTCCTGAGGTCAAAGGGCCGGTCAGTACATTACAGTTGCCACACCATAACTCAAGAAGTTTTTAAGCCAGGACCTTGATATTGCATTGGTATATAGTCCTCTATAGCAGCTCGGTTTAGCACGACAATCCCCCCTCCCGACCCAATTTGCAAAGTCACGGAGCCACCTTAGCTAAGTCTGTTGTGCTTGATCTGGACCAGATGATTAAAATGTGTTGAAAGTAGGAGTATAAAACATTCACACGTGTTCATTTGGTCAGTCATGTTTCTTCTGCTGCATGTCATGAGACACAGGAGAATCTTGATCCTTTTTGTCCTCTGTAAGGTTTAGATTAAATCTGAAGATGGATGACATTGATCTAATTATGCTTCCTTTAACGAACACGTGCGGCGGGCTTCTATGGTTTACAAACATGTCTTATTTCCTCCACTAATTTCCTTCCCTCCCACATCCTAAAGATTATTTACAATTCATTGATATTACCTAAATTTAACAATGAGCTGCTTGTGTGGGGACACAACCTGGAAAGGTTAGAAAAAAATTCAAAGAAAGGCTATTCGAATCATAAGTCAAACAAATATAACGCTCATACCGACCCAATCTTCAAGTCTCATAAATGATTAAAAAATCAAGATATATACACTTTACAAATGTTGAAATTTTAATACAAAATTAAAAATCAGTTAATTCATTCCAATTTTTCTCAACAATTCATAATACCAACATCCCAAATTCTCTAACGTGATAACCGAAATGAGTCTTTGTTTAAACCCCAACACAAATCACACATTTGCCAAGAAGTGCTTAGGGCATGAAATTATACGTATTCTGAATTCCTTACCCAATATAATTAAAGAAAAAGTACATTCGCATAGTTTACAAGGTTTTTTCAAATTACGTCAAAATAACATTTCTCAAATATGGAACTACTTGAACAACACAAAATTTCTATGTCTGTTACTCTAATTGATCTCTGCTTGTGTACGGTAATTAACTTATTCAGCATGCTTACAATTTATATACATGTAGTTTTGTGGCTGTCATTTTAATATGTAGCTTCAATTTTAGGGTGGTGCACATGAGAGTGGTCTATCAAAGACCTTAATGTGCTTCTCCGTGACCATATAAATGTAGACTTCTTTGTAATCATACATTTAACTGTTTTGTACTATGTTTTGCATTTATATCCTTGTGTTATTATTGTATGTATATATGAATATTATGTTCGGATAAAAAATTCATGATTCCTATTTCCTGCAAGATGCATTTCAAAACAAGTGTTTTCTTGAAAATTTTATCCTAAATGGTTAGACATACATACGTTCCATAGTGAAATAAATGTTTTATTCAGTTCCTGTATCTTACAAGTATATAAAAGTATTGTCGAGATTGCCTCGCTAGTTGGTAAGACGAACCACCTTTCTTTTTTCTTTAAAAGTAGAAGTGTCAATTGGTGTAGACATTTTAGTGAAATAACAACTATTGGTAAAGCGGCTTCCATACAAATTATTTTTATATTTGTAAAAGGAGGAAAGAATTGACAAGACGGAGCGAGGCACCAACTAACAAACTTACCGCTACCAAATGATTGCACTATACGGGGTGGAAGACAGTGGCACGTCTGTGGAGAATATTGATGTAGGTTAATGTTGCAAAGTTACGTATAAGTGCTCACACTTTGAAAATTGAAGCTAGGAGATAAACAAGGAGGCAAATAAAATGTCGTTATTTCAACAAAGAACATGTCTATGTTGAGCTACTTAGTAAATATGTGATCGAGCTTCCCAAATCTTTCTTCTTGAACTTGGTTGTAGATGATACCCCATACAATTGTTAGATTTTACTACATTTTGTTCCTACAAGTAAACACACCTGATATGTTGCATTTTGCGGCCTGATAATGTTACAAATTGCATGATGCAAGTCAAGAAAAAGTAAAGTTCACACCTCCACAAAAATGTAATAAAATGAGTATACCCTGTAAAACAGGAACAAATTCACTGAGATCCCGACATCAAGGCTTAGTGTTTGTTTTGAGGTAGATATATTATTATGGATCAACCTCGTGGGAGGTCAATTGGGGTTCATCGTTTCGAGAGGGCTTGATGTAGGCCTCTCTTGGCTCCCGGTCGCTCGTGAAATAAAATCTGTTTAAACCAACGCAAACTTTTATTGGAATTTTCACTGCTGATATCGCACCTTAATATGAAGGTAATTACTTCTCTTTGAATTGTATAGTTCTGCGTCTGCAAAACTACGTACGGACTTAATCAGGTCACTGTAACAGAGACAAGAAGGGGCAGAAACGTTTTACGTATAGTAATCACTTATGTCTGGAAGATGACCCCAGATACGATTCGTGTCATCAAAAGATTGTTACACTAAATTATCTGTTTTAAATTATCCCTGAGAAACTTTCCCTTGACACACTAAACATTTGTTCCATGTGGTTTCATTCTTGCCACAAATTCCATCCTCGTTTCAACTATCATCTGCAGCTATCTGAAAGGCAAATACAGCTCTCTGTCTCTATCTATTCTTCTGTTTAGAGTATGCAATGTTCGAAGTTTAAATCTTTCTTAAAGTTATCGCTAAAAGCTTTAAAAAATATACCAAAAGCTTGAATAACCCTTGTTTGCCCAGAGGCAGATTTGTGAAGACCAACTAACTAAATTGTATTAAAAGTGCACACTCTCACCTGTCTTTTGTTCTGAAAATGCAACATCCAGACAT
>OZ026616.1:95115826-95138826 GCA_964020975.1 Hermodice carunculata | reverse complement strand
AATGTCTCGCCAGCATTGTAATTGTATGGGTGAGGATTATTTTTGTGCAGTGGTGCCTGTATTGGTAGAATAACATGCAAAAGATAGCACAGTGTTCTTAAAAAATTGTGTCACTGGAGGGGTTTTCAAGACAGGTACCACTGTATTTGGTAAATACAGACATCACATGTATTGTATGAGCAATGAAGTGTCACATCAATAGTACATAATATAAGTTTCTGGAAGTTTTTCTCCAATGCTCAATCATGCACGAAGTAATCAATGAAGTGTGACAGTGATGACCCTCATCTCTAGGGATGATTACAATGAATCATCCACCCAAGCATGAAAGCCTTTCCTAGTCTAGTTAGTGAAATAATGCCACTCAGAAGTTTTTCTCCAATGCTCAATCAAGCATAAAGTAATCAGTGAAGTGTGAAAGTGATGACCCTCATCTCTAGGGATGATTGCAATAAGTCATCCACCCAAATATGAAAGGCCTATGTAGTCTAGTTAGTGAAATAATGCCACTCCGAAGTTTTTCTCCAATGCTCAATCAAGCATGAAGTAATCAATGAAGTGTGACAGTGATGACCCTCATCTCTTGGGATGATTACATTAAATCATGTACCCAAATATGAAAGGCCTATGTAGTCTACTTACTGAAATAATGCCACTCCGAAGTTTTTCTCCAATGCTCAATCAAGCATGAAGTAATCAATGAAGTGTGACAGTGATGACCCTCGTCTCTAGGGATGATTACAATAAATCATCCACTCAAATATGAAAGGCCTATGTAGTCTAGTTAGTGAAATAATGCCACTCCGAAGTTTTTCTCCAATGCTCAATCAAGCATGAAGTAATCAATGAAGTGTGACAGTTATGACCCTCGTCTCTGGGGATGATTACAATAAATCATCCTCCCAAATATGAAAGGCCTATGTAGTGTAGTTACTGAAATAATGCCACTCCGAAGTTTTTCTCCAATGCTCAATCAAGCACGAAGTAATCAATGAAGTGTGACAGTTATGACCCTCGTCTCTGGGGATGATTACAACAAATCATCCACCCAAATATGAAAGGCCTATGTAGTCTAGTTACTGAAATAATGCCACTCCGAAGTTTTTCTCCAATGCTCAATCATGCATGAAGTAATCAATGAAGTGTGACAGTGATGACCCTCATCTCTAGGGATGATTACATTAAATCATGTACCCAAATATGAAAGGCCTATGTAGTCTAGTTACTGAAATAATGCCACTCCGAAGTTTTTCTCCAATGCTCAATCATGCATGAAGTAATCAATGAAGTGTGACAGTGATGACCCTCGTCTCTAGGGATGATTACATTAAATCATGTACCCAAATATGAAAGGCCTATGTAGTCTAGTTACTGAAATAATGCCACTCCGAAGTTTTTCTCCAATGCTCAATGAAGCATGAAGTAATCAATGAAGTGTAACATTGATGGCCCACATCTCTAGTGATGATTACAATCAATCATCCACCCAAGTATGATAGCCCTATCTGATCTAGTTAGTGAAATAATGCCACTCCGAAGTTTTTGGTTGACAGACGGACGGACTGACGGACTGACGGACGGACGTCCGGAAAGTGACTGCTTAGTCTCGCAAACAGCTAACGCTGGCGAGACAATAATCAGGGGAAGCTGGTTTTCAATAGGAACCTGGTCCATCATAAGGTCATTCTGTGACAAAAATTTGGTAAAGCTACGCTGAATATTTCTTGAGATATCATGGTAATGTTGACAAGACAGACTGATGGACAAAGCAGGGGACAACAATACCCCTGGCACTTTGTGCCCAGGGTAAAAATTGCTTACATCTTGTTTATATATTGGTGGATAGCTACAATTCACTATCATGTGAAAGTTGCGCCAGTGATTTCAGGAAAAAAATGTCTGACAACAAAGCAAAACAAACTAGAAGCCAATCAGTGATGGAAAACTCCTCGGCCAGGATAGCCGGACACATAGGTGACGACAATACCCCTCCGGCAGGTCAAGGTTACTTCTGTTTGACTTAATGACAAAGCTTTGGTAAAAATGCAACGAGCAGAGATATCATGGCAAGGCCATTTTTCTTCAATGCAGCACTGTGACCCAGTGACGTAGTTTTTACAAGGTGTCTTAGGCATCGTTAGGACCAACCGTCATAAATAATTGGTGCAGCTACAATGATTTATTTAATATTTGAAGATATCATGATACTGCCATTTTCCTTCAATGCAGCAATGTAACCTAAATATATGACCCAGTGACCTAGTTTTCAATAGGCATCTGAAGCTTCCTAAGGACCAACTGTCATAAATAATTGATGAAGCTACATTCAATAGTTTTTTAGATATTGGGTTAACGCTGTTTTTTTTAAAAATGTACTGTGACCTAAATATGTGACCCAGTGACCTGCTTTTTGATAGGCACTGAAGCACCTCAATGGCCCCCTGTGAAAAAAATTTGATCTCTGTAAAGTGAGTATTTCTGGAGACATGGCGTTAACAAGGCATGGGTGGATGGAAGTGTAGGTGATGACAATACCTCACTGGCCTAAAGGCCGAGGGGTAAAAACAAAAAGGCCATTATGAGCCAAATACATGTACCACATCTGCACTGAATGTCCAATTCATCAAAAGTTCTAATGAGATACTCTAACAGTGCAAGTTTCACGAGGGTAGCTCTATTTCTTGAAATATTCTGTCCACAGGGATAAAAATCTGATGACTCCTCCTATACTATTAAAAGCATTAACTAATTAGCTGTACCACCCAGGGATTACACGTGCTACCCACACAAAGTTTGGGCAAACTCACCAAACCACTCACTCGGTGGATATTTGCCCATTCATCACCCTGTGGTGACCCACTGGCCACTTGCATTGGGAAGAACTGGGCCGATAGGCTACCCATGGATCAGAAGGACTTGGGGGGAAAAAGAATCACTGGGTGACAACTGGGTGATAGATCGGTAACTGGGCAAGAGACTCAACACAGGAAGTAAGTTGCATAATAGTGTGCTGCAAATGGGTGAGAACGCTTATATGGCAATACAAAGCCATCTAGTGTAATCTAGATTTTTACCTCACTTTCTCTCCCGCCATTTTAAGCAGGACTTCATAATGGAGAGGAAAGAATAAAGATAAACCTTTCAATCAAGTGTGTTGGGCCGTCCGGTTCTAAAGTGTTGAACTCGTAAATCCAGTGTCGTTCTCTCTTATGTCTAAAGATAGTAGAGGATTCTAGGTTCGGGTTTTTACTACGAGTTTCTAGGATTTGGAGGGAAAGAATAACATCCTGGGTGTGGCCGGAGGTGTGCCAGTGATCCCCTATCGGAGTGGCTTTGTGAAGTTGGATTTCTCTCTTGTGTTGGAGGTATCTATCTCGGGCATCCTTTCAGTTTCTCCAATGTACTGGATCGCGCATTTGACACAGGTGAGCAGATAAATCACAGTTTTGTTTTGGCAGTCTACTGTTTGTGTAAGTTCATATGTTTATTTATTTATTTTTTTTTTTTTTGGCAGTGAAATTTTTGGCCACACCATGTTTACAGATCATTCTGCACAGAAAGCAGTTTTCTCCGGCGGCATGGGTCATGGGTCATGTGGCTATACAGGTATGTTCCCTTGGGTGCCTTTCTAAAGTGTGGGATAGGTAAGTTTTGCTTTGACTAGCATGTTTAGGCTCTCAATTAGTCCCTGCTGCAACATTATTGGCAGATAAAAACCCAGATAAATCATCAGAACTGTCACAATACAATGTAATTTGCAATGATGTTGAAAGTCCAAAGGTCCCTAAAATCAAAATGGTAACCACCACAGAAGCGTGTAACCAAACTGGCAACAATGTTTTTGGAGGCTCATAGCATATGTAACATTTGGTACATTTTATACTCCATAGCCAGGAATAAAGATCCAAGTCCAGAATATACATCTACCATAATTACACTTCAATCCATGTTTGTAAAGATAACCCTTATGAAAAAAGCCCTTACTGCAAACGAGTCCATAACTTTGCTGCAAACTAACACCATGTAGCAAGCCGATTTGGTCAAGAAAACCTTCAGCGCAAACTTCCTGCAAACCATGTTGTTTCCAGCTACCATGCAGCCACCTACTTTGCGGTAGTTTTGCAACAAGTAACACAAATGCAGTTTTGGCATTGTCCACTTCGCAGCAAATTTGCCATATAGTGAACACAAACTTGTTGTAAAGACAATCTTCTCATAAGACATTGTTTTTTATTCATACTCTTTGCTTTTCAATTCAGTGGTGTGGAACTACTTATCTAATAAAACCATTTTATAAATAAATGGATTTTGTTTAAATACCCAGTGATTTTTGAGAAGTCGAAAATAGAAAAAGTCTAACGACAGACGGACAGACGGACGGACGGACGACGGACGCAAACGGATTCTATAAGCTCTGCTGACTGACAAGTCAGCAGAGCTAAAAATGGCTCTGTGGCCTTGGGAATTGGGCCAAGGTCACCCATCTGCAAACTCCTCAGAGACCTTATGCAGGACTATATGCATGTGCAATATAAAATCCCTATGCACAAAACTTTTCAAGTTATCGTGTGAAAACCAAATTCACAAAAATTGCTCTGTGATCTTGGGAAACGGTTAAGGTCAAATCTTTGAAATTGTCCAATACCTTATGCTGGACTATAAGCATGTGTAATAAGATAGCCCCATGCAAAAACTTTTCAAGTTATCATGTGAAAACCAAATTTGCTAAAATGGCTCCGTGACCTTGGGAATTGGGTCCAGGTCACTCATCTTCAAACTCATCTGAGACCTTATGTAGGACTGTAATCACCTGCATAAAAAACACATTCACTAAAATGGCTCTGTGGCCTTGAGAATTGGTCATCCAGCTTGGAAGTCGTCCATGACCTTATTCACAACCATAAGCATGTGCAATATGAAAGCCCAAAGCAAAGAATTTCTCAATTAATTGGATGAAAACCAAATTCTCTAAATGGCTGTGACCTTGGCAATTGGGTCAAGGTCACCCATCTTTGACTGCATCTGAGATCTTATTCAGGAATATGAAAGCCCTAAACAAAAAACTTTTCGAGTTATCATGTAAAAACCAAATTCACTCAAATGGCTCTGTGACCTTGGGTATTGGGTCAAGGTCACCTACCTTCAAACTCATCTCAGACCCTATTAAGGACTATAGGCATGTACAATATCAAAGCCCTAAATGAAAAACTTTTTGAGTTATCGTGAAAACTGAATTCACTAAAAAGGCTTTGTGACCTTGCGAATTGAGTCATGGTCACCCATCTTTGAACTGGTCTGAGACCTTACTCAGGACTATAAGCATGTGGCATATGGAAACCCTAAGCAAAAAACTTTTGAGTTATCGTGTGAAAATGGTCAGTGCAGATACACAAACAAACACAAGGACAAAGTAATCGCTGTATGCCCCTCTTCCAAAATTCTGTATAACTGGCTCTTAAAGATCCCATGTTTATTTCTCCCGCTAGTGGAAATGGCACAATGGTGGCTGATGTGGGGATTTCACCAAGTGGCTCAGATTGTGGGAACTTTTTACATTGCTATGTCAATATATATCTGATAGGCTATTGTTGAGCACACTCATTTGAAACAGAGGTAAAGAAATGTCTAACCCCTCCTTATTTGGGAGGTAGTTGTTTAAAATATTCCCGGAAGGTGGCAGCCAAAGTAGCATGCATAGTACCGGCCCATTCAGACGTTCTGAATGGGATCCCTAGAGAGGTGCTTGCAGGCACTCTGACCAGTAAAGGGTTAAAGGTATCAATTGTCCCAAAACTCAATGTTTACCAGAAAAAATGACAAGACTAGGGAAGTGTTGATAAAAACAGATACACTGTTTTCCAGAATAAGCAATATTATGTCTCTGACCTTGATATTACCTTTCACGGTAACTCAAGATCAAGCAGTCCCAAATGATAATTGTGTCGTTTCTTATCCATGTGCAATTGTAAATATGGTTTTAAAATGCACAATTTTTCATCTATGTGTCAACATAAGGCCCCTGACCTTTATTTATTTGACAACTCAGTATCACTTCAAGTCAAATGTTATAGCTCCAAAAGGAAAGCATGTGTCATTTCCTAGGCATGTCTATCAGATTTGGGTTCTAAAATACACCATTTCCCAATTACATGTATAAGCCAATAGCCTGCAATGAATTTGACTTGACATTTCAAGATCAATCACGGTCAAATGCAAAAATTCACCTAGCCCGCTGCATTTGTTCAAGAGCCAGACTGATTTTAAGACAGTCACTGAGTGTTAACAGCTTTTCTTTGCACACATTGGGTGCTTAGCACCCAACACATACAAAAAAAAAAAAAAAGAAAGAAAGAAAAAAAAAGTTGTTGACCCCCCATTGACTGTCTTAAACTCATTCTTATTCAAGGGGAATGGGTTAACACAACATCAGATTTCCTTATGGCACTTTGGGTGTAAGTACATCCTGGCCAGCTGTTGATGGAGTTCCAAAGCTAGCATGGATACAATAAAAAGAAAATGTCCCCCCCCCCCCCCCAAAAAAAAAAAAAAAAAAAAATCAAAACCAATGATATTTGATATCTGGGCACTTATGGTTGCTTGAGAGAAGGCAGCATTAATAATGCTTCATGTTGCCCATGACCAAAGACTGACCAATAGAAACGTAGAGAAAGAGTTTTATATGACTTCCAGACCACATTATGACATATTCCAAGTGATCACCATAATGTATTAGACAGAATGGTCTCCACTTAGTTTTATTACGTAGGCGTATTCTGATTCATCATAACATAAAACTGTTTGAAGCCATAAACTGGCGGTTTATGTCTACATGTATACCCGGTCACACCTGTTATCAACATTCTCTCTGTTGGCAGGACTGTCCAATTGTCAAAATGTCGCAAAAAATACGACAGAGACTTCCAAAACTGTGACAACAGATTTTAAAAGACGAGTAATTTGCTGCAATAATTTGAAAAGCAGATATAGGTCAGCACTTCTTACCTCATTTTACTGACACATACCACTTTTTGAGCCAAAAAGGTGTATATACATGTGTATCAAATTGTTGCCAGAATAGCTTATCTGAAGCTCTTATTTTCCTCAGATTTCATGAGCTTCCTGGTGGCTTTGCCCCCTAAGCCCCCACCAGAGCACCACCCCTCAATCCTGCTGGGGGCCTGGGCAGCACCCAGACCAATGCCCCAAAATGCTATTTGCTCCAACATCTCTCACTTTGGACAGCTCTGGTTGGCTTTGGTGAAGTGCTGGCAGCCAGAGGTCTGGGTACAGTGGTCCTTGTCTTCAGAGACCACCCCCAGGGCAGGTCAAAATGTGGTCTCTCAAAACAGGTATAATAACATGGAAAAGATAGCACAGTATTCTGAGAGAGTGGTCTTAAAAAGATATGCGGTCTCTCATTGGAGGGGTCTATCAAGACAGGTACCACTGTACTGTGGCAGGAGCCTGTCATGTTTTGTTGTATCAAAGGGTCTATCTAGACTCCCTGGTTGTACTAATCCCTCAAATTACCTGAGGTGTTGCTGGTTCCTCTAGACTTTTGAGGTCTGCCACGATCTGCAGGAGGTGACGTGCTGCATCCTTGACCTGCTGTCTCCGGTGACCTCTCACCGTGACCTTGTGGCTGACCTGCCCTGAAACATTGAACACTGGCATGACTGTTGGTTGTTGTCAAGAGGTCCACACTGTTTTGTGATATGGACATGTACAGCTGAACCTGCTCTTGTGACCACCTGTCTACAGTGACCATATTTAGCGGGGCCATTTCTCCTTTGTACTTTCACCTTTGATATTGTCCAAGGTGTGCACATTTGTGTTGTCCACAGCAGTGGTTATAATAGATTGGTTGGTTCCACAGCACCACCAGTTCTCTCTGTTTACTTTCAGTTTCATAAAAAGTGGTCGCTCCTTTGAACGACCACCTCTACAACAGGTTCAAAGGAGTTCTCACAGGGCAAGTGTTCTCCCAATAGAGGTGCTGTGGCACAGAAAAGATGAGCATGACATCTGTTTCCTGCATTCTATCTCTCTATCTATCTGCCTACATCCATCCATCTACATTTCTTCATAGAACAAGAGGGCTGTGTGAACAGCCCGTGCCTCAGCTGATCTTGACATTCATCACACTTGCAGCTCTTTGCACTTGGGAAAGGATCAAGGACACCATGTTCTGAGTAAGTCTGACCTTTATAGAAGAACACTTACATGTGCAACATCAAAGTTCAAGTAGTTCTCAAGTTATAACAAAGAGTAAAATTCATGTATGTTGCACTGTGACCCCACAAACGAGGTCAAGGTCATTCATGTACTGTCTAAGCATGACCTTCATACAGAATAATCAACATGTGTAGCGAACTCAAAACAGATCTCAAGTTATCAAGTAAACAGTAAATTTCGTGTCAGTTGTCCTGTGAATTAGCATTAGAATGCCCATTGACTTACATAGTAATCAATAGGAAAGCTGCATCGAACGATAAGTACCCGAATTGAAAATCCTTAAAAATCAGGAATCCAAAGCAGTGCCACCTAGTAAACAAATGTTTGACCCTTCCACAACAACATATCCATCACATTTCAGCTTAATCTGAGGGACCGTTCTGACAAGTGAAAAATAGCAAAACCATACAAAAAAATCATTAAAAAAATTGCAGCGCCACCTGGTGAACAAATTGGGAACTAGGTGTCCCCGGGAGTGTCTATGTACGATATCAAAGCAATTGGATACCCAGTTTCGGAAAAGAAGATTTTTTAAGATTTGTCAAAAAAAAAGAACAAAAATATTCATTAAAAATCCAAAAATCACTGGAGCATGAACTTTTGAACAAAATTGGTAGAAACCCACCCAAGGTACATTGCCATCAAGTTTGAAGTTAATCTTGATGACGGTTTTGGAGAAGAAGAAGAAAATGTGAATTAGCATTAGAATGCCCATTGACTTCCATAGTAATCAATAGGAAAGCTGCATTGACCGACAAGTACCCGAATTGAAAAAATCGTTAAAAATCAGGAATCCGCAGCATTCCCATATAGCGAACAACTTTGTTTGACCCTTCTACAAGGAACATATCCACCATGTTTCAGCTTAATCTGAGTGACGGTTCTGGAGAAGAAGTTGAAAATAGCTATAACACACAAAAATTCATAAAAAAGTAGGAAAAAATTGCAGCGCCACCTGATGAACAAATTAAGAACTAGGAGTCCCAGGGAGTGTTCCTGTGTGATATCAAAGCAATTGGGTGAGCGGTTTCGGAGAAGAAGATTTTTTAAGATTTACCCAAAAAGAACAAAAAAATTCATTAAAAATCCAAAAATCACTGGACCGTGACCATTTGAACAAACTTGGTAGAGACCTACCCAAGGCACATCTCCACCAAGTTTGAAGTGAATATGGCTGACGGTTTTTGAGAAGAAGTCATAAATGTGAATTGAGGCTGACGGACGGACGACGGACCCTCAAAAAACCTCAGCTGACTGACAAGTCAGCTGAGGTAAAAATTCATAAAAAATCCAAAAATCAATAGAGCATGACCATTTGAACACACTTGGTAGAGATCCACCCAAGGCACATCCCCACCAAGTTTGAAGTAAATCTGGTCAATATTATTAAAGTTATGACCATTACAAGAAATTACGATGTTAAATTTTCCTATTAAAACTTTTGTAGAGATTTTTGAAAAAAAATCATGAAAAAATCCAAATTCATTGGAACATGACCATTGGAACAAAGCTGGTAGACACCCACCCAAGGTACATTGCCACCAAGTTTGAAGTAAATCTGGATGATGGTTTTGGAGAAGCAGTCTAAAATGTAAATTAGCATTAGAATGCCCATTGACTTACACGGTAATCAATAGTAAAGGTGCATTTACCCCAAAGGAGCCGAATTGAAAAAATCATTAAAAATCAGGAATCCGCAGCATTCCCACATAGTGAACAACTTTGTTTGATCCTTCCATAAGGCATAAGGATCATATCCACCACATGTAAGCTTAATCTGAGTGACGGTTCTGGAGAAGAAGTTGAAAGTAGCTATAACACGCAAAAATTCATAAAAAATTAGAAAAAAACTGCAGCGACACCCAGTGAACAAATTAACAACAAGGAGTCCCTAGATGTCTTCCTGTGTGATATCAAACCAGTTGGGTAAGCAGTTTTGGAGAAGAAGATTTTTTAAAGATTTGTCGAAAAAAAAGAACAAAAAAATTCATTAAAAATAAAAAAATCACTGGAGCATGAACATTTGAACAAAATTGGTAGAAACCCACCCAAGGTACATTGTCACCAAGTTTGAAGTTAATCTGGATGATGGTTTTGGAGAAGAAGTCGAAAATGTCAATTAGCATTATAATGCCCATTGACTTCCATAGTAATCAATAGGAAAGCTGCATTAACCGACAAGTACCAGAATTGAAAAAATCGTTAAAAATCAGGAATCCGCAGCATTCCCACATAGTGATCAAATTTGTTTGACCCTTCTACAAAGAACATATCCACCATGTTTCAGCTTAATCTGAGTGACGGTTCTGGAGAAGAAGTCGAAAATAGCTATAACACACAAAAATTCATAAAAAAGTAGAAAAAAATTGCAGCACCACCTGGTGAACAAATTAAGAACTAGGAGTCCCAGGGAGTGTTCCTGTGTGATATCAAAGCAATTGGGTAAGCGGTTTCGGAGAAGAAGATTTTTTAAGATTTACCCAAAAAAAGAAACAAAAAAATTCATTAAAAATCCAAAAATCACTGGATCATGACCAATTGAACAAACTTGGTAGAGACCCACCCAAGGCACATCTCCACCAAGTTTAAAGTGAATCTGGCTGATGGTTTTGGAGAAGAAGTCGAAAATGTGAATTGTGGACGACGGACGGACGACGGACGGATGGACGGAGGACGGACGGACGGACGACGGACGGACGGACGGACGACGGACGGACGGACGGACGACGGACGACGGACCCTCAAAAAACCTCAGCTGACTGACAAGTCAGCTGAGGTAAAAATGGATTTGCATGCAGTCTGTTGGATGCCATTTTATATGGGACACACAGAATAGACTTATGATATTGCTTCCACCGACACTATCAGAGCATGTTTTGGAGCCACACCTTAATATCAAACAAAGAAAACCCACAGGTGGGAGTAAACAAGCCTCAATAGGGACATTATATAATACAGATTCTTTAACATGTTCCCAAATAAAAAGTATAGTTTTAAGAGGCTTGTAAAAATTCTTAAGAGGCTTGTAAAAATTCTTAAGAGGCTTGTAAAAATTCTTAAGAGGCTTGTAAAAATTCGAAATTAAGGCTGTTATATGCCAATCATCCCACACATGCTGCTATCTAAAAGTACAAACGGTTACCCAGGCAACAGGTGAGAGTAACTGAGGGAAGAGTGGACCATACCAAAGGCAGAAGAAAGCATCAGTCTTGAAGTTTTCCTGCTAAACTGACCAATCTCTGTATTATGGTTATCTGAAAAGATCCATTTTGGATGGGAACCTGCATTCCTAAGTTTATATTCTAAAACTGGTAGCATAATTTACCAGTAGTCAAATTAAAATTCCATGATATTTATTGTGATATCACTTCTTACATCTTAATTTCTGCAAACTTGTATTCTACTGAAAACTTTCAAATCAACTGACCATGAGACAACCACATGCATACATTCCTTGCAGAAGACCAATTCTACTGCCAGCAGATGGTTTAAAAAGGAGGACTGTGACAGCCTTGTGCTTAGTTGACCTTGAATGCACAGACTGAAGTGATACTGAAACCATTATCACTGTTTGCCATATCAAAATCTTCACTCACACACTTCTGGAGTATCCATTTTTAAAATGAAACAGTAACAGAATCCACTATTACAAAGATATAAGCCAATGTGTTGGTTTGACCTTTCAAGGGCACTCAAGTTCAAAATTAACATCAAACAAAACAAAACCAAAAAACACCTCTATTTGGTACTTTCCTTGTAGGGTTTAATAGTAACCATGGGCCTAGGATCCACCATTAAGATTTTGAGCCAATGTGTCAGTTTGATCTTTCAATCAGACAAACCTGCAAAATCCAGGCCTTGACTTTGGGAAAAAAGAAAACAGAGCCAAAACAACCTAAGTACACACCTAAAATTAAAACAAACAAAATAACCACAGAGGATCATGATGATCATAAAAATTAAAAACAAAAAAAAAGAAAAAAAAAAGGGCTGTGTGAACAGCCCATGCTCAGCTGACCTAAAGATTAATTACACTTGTGGCTCTGTGAACTTGGGATAGGATTAAGGCTACCCATGTACTGAGTGAGTCTGACCTTTATGGAAGAACACTAACACATGCAACATCAAGGTCCCAGTCCAAGTAGTTCTCAAGTTAAAGTGAAGAGTAAAATTCATGTATGTTGCACTGAGGTGTTGCTGGTTCCTCTCTCAGAAATATGGTCAAGGTCACTCATGTACTGTCTACGTGTGAACTTTACAGAGAAACATTAACACGTGCAACATCAAGGTCATAACTCAAATTAAATCTAAGTTATCAAGTGAACAGTACATTTTATGTCAGTTGTCCCGTGACCTTTTGAATCAGGTCAAGGCCACTCATGTACTATGTAACTCCGGCTGTCATGCCCTCAGGTGTTCCTATGCAATTTTTAATCAATTGGCCAAGTGGTTTTGTAGAAGATTTTTTCAGATGTGGCTAAAAAATAAAGAAAAAAAAAGTAGACAAATCCACAAATCACTGGAGTGCGACCATTTGAACAAATTTAGGAGAGACTCACCCAACGTACATCCCTACCAGGTGTGAAGTGAATGTGAACAGTGATTTTTGAGGAGTCAAAATCAAGAATTACCATTGCAATCACCATTCAGTTACATGGTAATCAATAGCACTGTATATGCATATAGCGATAAGTACCTGAATTGAAAAAATCATTAAAAATCAGAGATTCACAGTAACGCTATCTTGTGAACATCTTTGGTTGGCCCTTCTACAAGGAACATTCCACCAAGTTTCACCATAATCTGAGAGACAGTTTTGGAGAAGAAGTCGAAAATACCAAAAACACACTTTTTACATAGCAAATATTTGATCACAGCACCACCTGTTGAATAAATTAAGGTTTCAGGGTCTCCAGAAGTCTCCCTTAGCAATTTCGAAGCAATTGGCCAACGGTTTCAGAGAAGATTTTTTAACATTGGGTCAAAAAATAAACAAAAACAAACAAAAAAAAAAAAATCATAAAAAATATAAAAATCACTGGACTGTGACCATTTGAACAAAATTGGTAAATGCCCCCAAGCTGCATTTCCACTAAGTTTGAGGTAAATCTGCTTTTGGAGAAGAAGTCAAGAATGTGAATGGTGAATGCCGATGGACGGACAAAGGACAACGGACAGATGACGGATGCCTAACCACCACATAACCTCAGTTGACTGACAAGTAAGCTGAGCTAAAAATCACTGGAATGTGATCATTTTAACAAACTTTTTAGAAATGCACCCAAGGTACAGTCCCACCAACTCTGAAGTGAATCTGGTTGATGGTTTTGGAGATTCATTCAAAAATGTCATTGCAGACAGAAGACAGACAAAGGGCCACGGGTGATGGATGGATGACAAGAGAACCACCCACTCATCTTATAAGTTCAGCTGACTGACAAGTCAACTGAGTTCAAAAGCTGGCAATTTGAACTTAAGGCATACAGTGAAAGTTACTTATCAAGATACCATCTGTTCCCATCAAAGTGTGTCTGGTATCTGAATATGTCAGATAAACAGGTCAGACAGCAAAGGAATTTAACTCCCTCAAAACTGGTGCTGTTATAATAATATAAGGCTTCCCTGTATCAGCAACTGTCTCAAAAGAGTGGTCTTGAACAGCAGTTTCTGATGAAAAGTAGTCTTTACAGCAGCTACCCCTGTATGTTGTGAACACTGGATGACAGAACTGTATTATTATAATGTAATTCCATCTCATTGAATCTGCTCTTTAATTCATGTAAACAAATATTGAAGGTTGTGAATGAAAGTTATTCTAAGTTAAATAGTTTTTACCCCAAAATGTGGTATTCCAACTTTTCATAATTTGTAGGAGCACACACACATAACTTACCATAATAGACAATGTCAGCTCGGGGAAAAATAACAGAGACGCCATTGTTCTTGATTGCATGCAGGACAGGCCCATAGCAGGTCCACAGTCTGTGCTGAAACCTTGGTTCTATCTCGATGCATTCCACTGTTAGCCTTGTCTTGTAATTGTTAAAGGAATCCACTTATTTTATCTACATTAATTTTTCAGACATATTTTATATTGAAAAAAGGCTAACTTATTTTTGAAGTGTCAGAATAATTTGAAGAGATCTTAGTTTTATAATCTAATTGTTCAATCTGACAAAATGATTTGCCTGATGATTATTGTACTGAAGAGACCTTAGTTTTATAACAAATTTTTAAATGCCGATTAGAGGACTGTGACAGTCCTGTGCTCAGCTGACCTTACATACAAAAGCTGCAGTGGCCCTGCAAACTAGAATGATATCAAGATCACCTTTGTTTTTGACCATCATCGCTCTTCCACAGAAACTTTTCTGAATTTAGATAATTCGTTAAAAATCAGACAATGACAGCACCACCATGTAGTGAACAAATTTAGTCGAGCTCAAGTCCACGTACATTCCGAATAAGTCTAAAGAGCACCCAACTTACTGTTTGGGAGAAAAAGTCAAGAAAGGTAAAAACACACAAAAATTCTTTAAAAAGCAAAAAATAATCACAGTGCCACCTGTTGAACAAATTAATGAATGTATGCAGTTTTTATTTAGTTGAAAATGTGAAATTGTGGAGGACCCTGTGATAAGCTCAGCTGAGCTAAACACAAGACTAAGCAGTGCACAGCAAAACACCTTAGTGCTGGTCCAGAAAAACGAAAGCCAAGTTGCATGGAACAAAAGAGAAACAATGTAGTTTGAGGTCTGAAAGACGATTAGCCAAAGTGATGGGTCAAAGGTTAAGCTCATGGTGATCTAAGTTTGGTCTGCAATATACACCTGTCCTTTGATGTATCCACACACCAAATAAGGTAGGTGTACATGTACGTATTACACTATAGGAAATCTGGCTCAGACAAGCTTTGTATGATGGATGGAAGGATTGATGCAAGGACAAGATGTACATGTAAACATATTGTCCCTGCAGGACAAATTACAGCAGCGCCACCTAGTGAAACCAGAGCCATGCCCAGGGGGCATGAATGTCTCGCCAGCATTCAGTAGCAATGTAATTGTAAGACCAAACATTATAATGGTATTTAGTAGATGTTGAATGTATCAAGTAAATCTCAATATATTTACTCAGAATATACCACTTTTTAAAAAAAACAAAAAACAAAATGGCCAATAAAGTATATAACATCTTAATACAAATCAGAGCTTGACATGCCAGTTTCAAGCTTCGTAGTGATAGATGTCATGTAAAGCACTTAATACCCCTTGGCCAACATGACTTCATATGTTCAGTTACCTAAGTTTGACCTTCAAAGGATACTTCAAGATAAATTTAAGAACACCAAAAATAAAGCATAGGTACTTTGCTATTCATATTAAATAGTAACTAGGGACCTACAATCAACTATACCCAAGACACACAAGGAAAATAAGATTTGTCGAGTCAAAAGTAGGTCAAAGTGATCCACTTTCAAGAGATTTCTGATGTTTTGTAAGATGCAAAGCTAGTATAAATTTGGTGAACTTGGTTTGACTCTTGGCCATGAACAGCATTGTACATTCGAGGATGCAATGCATCTGACCTCCAAAGTAGGTCAAAAATACATCAAGGCCACCCACTTTCAATAGACTTCTAAAGCTTTCCTAAGAAGCAAAGGTGGTGTAAGTTTGGTAAACTTGGCTTGAATTTGTCAAAAGTTGCAGTGGTAACGCCACGTTTTGCATTTCACCCCTGAAAATACATTTAGGTCGTTGAAATCAGTTGAGGTCATCCAATTTCAACAGGCTTCTGAAGCTTCTAAGTGTGACAGTGATGACCCTCATCTCTAGGGATGATTACAATGAATCATCCACCCAAATATGAAAGGCCTATGTAGTCTACTTACTGAAATAATGCCACTCCGAAGTTTTTCTCCAATGCTCAATCAAGCATGAAGGAATCAATGAAGTGTGACAGTGATGACCCTCATCTCTAGGGATGATTACATTAAATCATGTACCCAAATATGGAAGGCCTATGTAGGCTACTTACTGAAATAATGCCACTCCGAAGTTTTTCTCCAATGCTCAATCAAGCATGAAGTAATCAGTGAAGTGTGACAGTGATGACCCTCGTCTCTAGGGATGATTACAATAAATCTTCCACTCAAATATGAAAGGCCTATGTAGTGTAGTTACTGAAATAATGCCACTCCGAAGTTTTTCTCCAATGCTCAATCAAGCATGAAGGAATCAATGAAGTGTGACAGTTATGACCCTCGTCTCTGGGGATGATTACAATAAATCATCCACCCAAATATGAAAGGCCTATGTAGTCTACTTACTGAAATAATGCCACTCCGAAGTTTTTCTCCAATGCTCAATCATGCATGAAGTAATCAGTGAAGTGTGACAGTGATGACCCTCGTCTCTAGGGATGATTACATTAAATCATGTACCCAAATATGAAAGGCCTATGTAGTCTAGTTACTGAAATAATGCCACACCGAAGTTTTTCTCCAATGCTCAATGAAGCAAGAAGTAATCAATGAAGTGTAACATTGATGGCCCACATCTCTAGTGATGATTACAATCAATCATCCACCCAAGTATGATAGCCCTATCTGATCTAGTTAGTGGAATAATGCCACTCCGAAGTTTTTGGTTGACGGACGGACGGACGGACGGACGGACGGACGTCCGGACGTCCGGAAAGTGACAGCTTAGTCTCGCAAACAGCTAACGCTGGCGAGACAAAAATGGGGTAGATATCCACCAAGGCGCACACCCAGGAAGTTTTCAGAGAACTCAGCCAGCTGTATTGGAGAATAAGTTGTGAATGTGAATGGGTTATATATGGACGATGGACCATGCCATGCTCAGCTGACTTGTCAGTCAGCTGAGCTGAAAAATTGTCTGGCGTGACTTTATGATTGATTTTTATGATAGACCTTAGAAATTAGGGGTTCCAATAAAAAAGAGCCAGGCAGAAACTGTTGAAACAGACACTGCAACCCCTATAGGCCACCTCCTGCCTGGGGGAGGCATATATTTTTCATGATTGCAGAAGTGAGTCTGTGGACGATTATTAACCCATTCACCTTTGAACTAAGTCTGACTCAACAGCTCTCCTTGGCAAGGGTTGGGCACCAAGTGCCCAACCCATGCCAAGGAAAGCTGTTGACCTGGGTCATGTTATCTTGATAGGTCTCATCTACAATACTCGGTAAAATTGTTTTTCATTACTGTTGAAGAAACCAGTTGAAATCACTGCAGACAGCATTTGACCATCAGCCAGTTTTGGCCAGTTTAAGGTGGAAAGGTATACGTAAAACATTGATGACATAATTACATTATTGCCAAAAATATAAGATGCAGATACTTACATTTACCTGCACCGCTGCTCTTTTGGTCACTTTCCTCTCAGGTAAAGATTTTGCAACCGAGGATAGAGTCTGGGCTCTTGAGTATGGTAAACTTGAACGCTGTATTAAATTCCACAACACAACACAATGAATAGTGAGATCCCTTTTATTGTACCGATGAAAAAAATAGGGTCCTCCGCACTATCAGTTACATCATCAGTACGATGCACTGACCTGTTTGGTATAGAAAGAACTAGAAAAGTGTCCAAAGGACACGGCTGCCCCCACCTGTCATTGCCCCCATCAGCACTGGAAACAGTAGCATGAAACTGGTGTAAACCTTTAAACATATTGTGAAATCTTCACATAGATAATAATTATATACACATAACTTTTCATATATTGATTGATATTCCTATCAAGTGTCATGGCTATACCTGAAATACTTTATGAGCTGCACGTTCACAAGTTTGACCAGAATCAATACTCATTTTCGTGAAATTTTCATTTACACAAAATTAATTAATGATTATCAACAGAGGATAATTAACCCAAGAGACAAACAAAACACCAAGGGCACATCTTTACATATTGATAAATGTTCCTTTCAAGTTTCATAGGTGTACCTCAAACACTTTTTCGCTTTAGAAGCGAGTTTTCCATGCGTAAAACATTATACATTCCCCGAACAGGCAGCTCTCCCCAGAGGCCACCCCTCTCAGAGAGCCACCATTTTCCTGCAGAAAGTTCGACCTTGACCTTTGACCTCAAGGTCACCTCTGAGCAAATTTAAGGGAAATTTCACCTGGATAAATTATGACCAAGTTTGATGGACTTGAATCATACCGATTTGAAGATGTGGTAGGTAAACCATTTTATTTCGCAAGGCATTGTGACCCCGACCTATGAAATGAAGATCATCCACAATCATATGAAAAAAAATGTGAACTACCATAATTGCAGACCCCATTGATAATCATCAACAATGCAAAAATTAACAAACAAAAAAAAAAAAAAAAAAAAAAACTAGAACAGACTGATTTTCCAACAGAAAATCAAATGTCTCCCGGTGGAACACTTACGTCTCTGAATAAGCTACAGGTGATAACAAATTACAAATGACCAAGTTTGCTTGAAAATTACAATCCTATTTTAGCTCTCACCTAGATACATTACTCTAGCAATTTTCATCAAGTTCTTCAAGACTAATTGCAGAGAAACCAATTTCACATAACTGACCCTGTGACCTTGAAAATTTGGTCAAGGTCATTCACATACAATCCTAAGCTAGGTCTTGCCAAGATACATAATCCTACCAAGTTTCATCAAATTCCATCCTGTTCTTCATGACTTATCGAACGGAAACCAATTTCACATAAGTGACCCTGTGACCTTGAGAAATGCTCAAGGTCATCCGAATACAATCCCAACCTAGGTCTTGACTAGATACATAATCCGACCAAGTTTCAATAAATTCTGTCAAGTCCTTGAAGACTTATCGCATGGAAACCAAGTGTTGAAGAACCTGAACAACAACAACAAGAACAACAACAACAAGAACAAGAACAAGAACAAGAACAAGAACAAGAACAACAACAAGATTCAGAAGAAGCAAAAGAAACGGGCACAGAAACAATATGTCCCCCGGCTTCCACCGGGAGACATAAAAACTACCAAAAAACAAACAAACAAACATACAAAAATAAAACAAAAAAAAAAAAAAAACGAAACAAAACAAAACATTCAAAATCAAAAAAAAACATTGGAGCATAACCATTTGAATGCAGTTGGTAGATACCCACCTGATGTACATCCCTACCAAGTTTGAAGTAAATCTGGCCAATTGTTTTGGAGAAGTTGAAAATGTGGTTTGGCACTGCAATCCCCGTTGACTTGCAGTCATCCAGAAGAATGCATGCAGTTTGACTTTTCAAGGTCACTCAGGTTTAAAATAAACCATACAAACCTTGACCTTTACCCTCAAGGACATACATTATTATATGGGAAAAATTTTCCAAATCCATAGATTACCTCTACCAAATTAGGAGGCAATAGGTTAAGAGGAGACAGAAATATAAGGAAAATAAGATACACTGCTGCAGCAGACGATGGGACTAAATAGTATATGCATCCCCTGTAGGGTGGATGATTATCAGAGGATAATTAATCCAAGAGACAAACAAAACCCAAGGTGCACATCTCCATATATTGATTAATGTGCCCACCAAGTGTCATAGGTGTACCTCAAATACTTTTTGTGACGCATGCGACACTAATCTAACAAGTCTAATGTCAAATTAACATTTTCATTCATCAATGATTAATTATATTGCAATTTCTGATTGCTGGATCCATACCCCCCTCACCTCATTTATAACATTGCTGATCACAAGTCTTGTTTTGGAATGACCATAGCAAATAAAATAGGCTATCACCGTGACCCAGATACTTGACCTAGTGACCTATTTTTGTTTCATGACACAAGTTTAGGTCATGATATATGAGTGCATGAAGTCTCATGAAACTAAGTTAAATAATAAAGGAATTATAGCCCATACATGATTTTATAATGATATGTCACTGTGACCCAAATACTTGACCTAGTGACCTACTTCTGTTACATGACACATTTTTATGCCATGATGCACCTGTCTGTAAAATTTCACAAATCTAAGTTGAAGGACAACAGAATTACAGCTTGGACAGGAATAGTGGACACACAGATTTGAACACACATTATACTTGACCTAGTGACCTACTTTTGTCACATGACAAGCCTCTGGGTCAAGATATATGCATGTATGAAGTTTCCTGAATTAATTATCAGAGGATGATTTCTCCAGCAGACAAACAAAAGCCAAGGTGCACATCTTCATATACTGATAGATGTTCCCACCCAGTTACATATAAGTGTACATCAAATACCTTTTTGGGATACATGTGACACAAACCTGAGAAGTCCAACATCAAATCAACATTTTCCCTCAGTTAATTTATGATTAATCAAAATGCAATCAGAAAATTGCTAGATCTATGCCCTCTCTATGACCTTGGGAATAGAGTCAAGGTCACCCATCTGTGAACTCATCTAAGACCTTATTTAGCACTACAAGCATGTGCAACATGAAAGCCTAATCCGAAAGGCTTTTTAAGTTATTCCATGAAAACAAGATTCACTAAAATGGCTCTGTGACATTGCAAATTGGGTCAAGGTTACCCATCTTCGAACTCCTCTGAGATTTTATGAAGGACTGTAATCCCCTAGAATTTGAGAGGCTTACCTCAAAAACTTTTCAAGTTATAGCATGAAAACCAAATTCACTAATTACCTTGACTAAGAATTTTCAAGATAACCAAGAAAATTATTTTACATTTTCTCAAAAGAACTAATTTCTTATAATAAGAATGAAAAAAAAGATACAGTTTCTCATGATTTCTCAATATTCTTGATTTAAGAGTAAAAATACTCTTTCACTCCCAAGATTTTCCAAATCTTGTTTATATTAATAAAAAAAAAAAAAGAAAAAATTTGAAACAAGATTTCAGAAATATTAGAAGTGAGAGAGGATTTTTCATCTTAAAACAAGAAAATTAAGAAATAGTGGGAATATATATCTATTTTTCATTCTTATTATGAGCTTCTTTTAAGAAAATGTAGAACAGTTTTTTTAATTATCTTGAAAAATCTTATTGGTCAAGATAATTATTTTTTACTGTGATCTACTTATTATTAGTTGAAAAAGCGAATAATCGTGAATTTTACAATACCAAGGAATAGGACCCACTAAATGTTTTTAAGTTTCTTTTGTTATCATGACTTATGTGTGTCTACTTTTCTGAGAATGTACCTTTCAGTACGCAAGTGCCCCAGTGAGTGTTAGTTCAGTGTTTTTGGACAGACGAGCACCAGCCAAGTTGTCCAAAATCATGGCACTGACTTCTGCAAACTTTTGGCGTTAGGGTGGATTTTCTGTGTCACTACAACTGCTCCCAAAATATTCCTGTGTCTGTCCAATATTATGCCTATTATCTGTTGCTGGGATAGGCCTATTCCTTAATTATATATTATATTCACAGGGATTCACATCTATGCTAGCACAAAGCTATGCATTGCTGACTTGTCTGGTACAAACAATAAAAAATTGCTGTGCTGTGTTTAAATAAAATTGAAAACAGGGTTGTTTGTCTTTACTTTGCAACCAAGATTGGAGTGACCAAAATATATATATATATATCAGTGATCATGAGCAAAGTCATTCAATACAAATACACCTCAATGGATAAATCATCATCATAATATTAAAGATAATTATGTTGTTTTGCCCATGAGTATAAAAAATAAAAGTACATTGATGATTAGTACAAGTACAAGACACAAATTTCCATGGATCCTTCTAATCCCAGTTCAACTGAATTTAAATTTTACATGTATCCCATTGAGTTTGCTAGTTGAGAGGGCTACAGAGCGTTTGCCAGCGGTAGCTGGCGTTAGTCGGTGTTTCGCAGCGTTTGCCGGCATTGAAAGGTTGTCAAACGCTGGCAAACGCCGACTAACGCTGGCATACGCCGACAAACTCTGACTAACGCCAGCAAACGCCGAGCCCCAAAAGGCTTAATTGGATTTTGGCGTTTGCCAGCGTTAGTCGGCGTTTGTGATGCCGGCAAACGCTGTGTAACGCCGGGAACCGCCCTGAAACGCTGAAATGCACCCACTAACGCCGAAACAAGTTACTTGTGATACCACGTAAGCATCCATAAATAACACCTTTTAAACCAACAGAGAGCCCATTTCTAATCAATTTAGGCATCCTTTATGTTTCAAATATATATATTAATACATTTTCTTCAGATTATTGTGTGTTTGTGTTGTTCATTTTGTTGAGAAAGTACTTTTGACCATGCTAAATACATGGATCTGCCCTGATGCAGGTGGCTCCCTCTTTTGCTCAATAGGTGTTAGAGAAGGAAAGCATTTGGATATGAATACATCCTATTCCTGTTGCTGACCTAACAAAATGACAATTGTGTCTTTTTTTTACTCACCTTCAAATCTTTTACCGCTGCCCGTATCCTTGCCCGAGTCGCAGCCACAGCCGCCATCTTGCCCATGATAGCAATACTCTCCTGGTCAGGCTTTTTCGGTGAGTCAAACATAATACGAGCATGTCTACAGTAGGGCACCTTTTTGTGGTACCATCCCTCATACAGTTTCTTCAACTCCGCGTGATACTGAGGCTCCACCTTCAGTACTGCACCATTTTCATACTCCTGCTGCAGAGGTGAATAATACAAACAAAAGGTGAATGCCAAACACACTTGCGCCATCTGGTGGACCAGCACACAACATCAAAGGACATCTACTGATTGCCGTATTATTACCACTTGAAGGAAGGCTCTCATAAATTATCATGTTTGG
>OZ026616.1:95027626-95115626 GCA_964020975.1 Hermodice carunculata | reverse complement strand
TGTATCAGTTTTACCATAAAACTGACTTAACATTCTAATTTGTGACATAGAAAACCAGAAATTTGTCTTCGCACAGGAAGTGCAGGCTGTATGGAACTTCAAAGGAATTCTCAGGGATCATGGGTAAATTTTCAGGGATCATTGGGTAATCCAGAAGTCTCATCAAAGACTGGTGTGTGCAAGTGTTTACATAATAATTTCAGGAAATACAATGGGTCAATTGATACCTAGTTCACATGCCTGAGTGATAATCTGACAGACTTAAAGGATCGTGTACAAATAAAAACCTTTCCAAAATTCCAAAAAAACAATGGAATCTGATTAACCCCCTCCCTCCATGCCCATTCCAATATCACCAAATTTTTGGAAAACCAACATGTCAGCTGCTGCAGACATACATCTCAACCCATACATTCTTTCACCCATATAATGGAAAAACAACAGGTATGTGTCACTTTAATATACTCTTTTAACTCCTAGCACTATGCCAGTATCTGGTATCGCACACAGTGTGCCATCGGGCAGTCCTCTAATCGCCTGCGCAAGAGAGGACATGCTGGATTGAACGTGCCTGGGCTCTGTGAGTTTTGCGATTCAAGCCTAGTGATCAACACAAAGTCGGTCAGAAATTACATGAGGTATAATTCTGTGCAATTTTTATTTCAATTTACCCCCTAATTTTTTTTTTATGCTTTATGGGATGTCAAGCGTCTGGTCACCTTTTTTTTTTTACCAACAAACACGGTCACGGGCCATGCAACACAAGCGAGTGTGAACAGGCATGAGTCCGGGCATGGTTTTCCGTCATGTGCGTATATTTTTCCAGACCTTCGGTCATAAATTTCATTCCTCATTTGTTCTTTTATACAGATTTTTATCCTTTCAGACATTTTAATCAAATTAACGCAACAAACTTTGGATTAAAACATCGTGCCGTGACGTATCTGAGACAGCGATCGACAACACATCGTGTTTACGCAACTCTCAATCAGGCTTATCTTCGTCACTGTGCAGTGATGGAATCTGCGTATTTTCCTTGCCTTGCATATGGAATTTTCATTCCTGCCTTTATCTGTGTCTAGATCTGTTCCATCAAAGTCGTTTTGCAAAAGTATGATGTCAAAATTTCGCATCTTGGTCCTATAATCTTTGCGTGAATGCGACATGTTCACCTGCACAACAAATCAAACTTGACTCAAGCACATGGCAAACAACGAGTTTGATTGGACGGTGACTTGCACGTGACCAAATCCATCCAATGAGAAACCTGGAAATGACCCAGCGCATTTATAATGAGGTTCGATTCTCATTCTGGGCTATTTTTGGAGGGATACCCCAGGAATATTTATTTCTTAGCCAATAAGAGAGCTTGTTACATTTAGAGACGAAATTCTCAGGATTCCAGCAGTATGAAAAACAATGGCGGACGATGCAAAACATCGTGGCGGCAAAGGGGCAAAGTTACGAAGTTTTAGCGTAAATTTGGGGAGTTGTATCATTCAAAATGTCACGTAAAACGTGTAGTTGTTTCCTTTTTATCCATATAACAAAAATATATCTCTTTTTATCTCAAAATGGAAATAGCCATCCGTAAATAATGAAGCTTGTCTATGACAAAATGCACACGCTTGACGGTAAATCAACATAACCGGCCGGTGGGAGGCTGTCGACGGTTGGCGTGCTGTGTTGGCGGGTATAACCGCCTACGGCGACAAACGATGTTCAGATACATGTCGAGTATGACTGCCGACGGCGTGCTAGGTGTTAATATCCTCCAAAAACTACACCTCCTTATTAAAACAATACATGAAAATTAAGTTGCATTGGAAAGGTTATGCAGACCATGCATGATCAGGCTAGTCTTTAAAAATGACCGCTACCGCTACCGCATTATTACATCGATAATTTTGAAGCTTTCCAAAAAATTGGTGAAATTCCGATTTTGCCATTAACCCCCTCCCTCCATTCCGATGGTTTCTCGGAATTTTGGACAGGTTTTTATTTGTACACGATCCCTAAGTATAGTTGTGACACTTCATTGTGTGGTGTGCTGCAGCTTGTTTATGTTGCATTTTTCTCCAGAGTTGCTCCAACAATTCTGTTCACTTTTCAGTGGTTGCTACCATCGATATTCTGTAAACCTCAATACTGCAACATTCCTATTGGTTAGAATCTTTGCATGGTTTCATTCAATGGTGGACACCTTGCTTATAGAATGTGAATTTTACCTTCCTTAAAAAAAAAAAGAATATGACATAAAAAATGTCTTAATACTTTAACACGTATCCAGTAATTAGGGTGACTATGTTAATTAGCTAGAATTTAAAGTTCACGAGAGCCTTCCTCAAAACAAAAATCTGCTGATACTTTTGGACCTGTATCAACTATTGGGGCAACCTTCTCCCCTCAGCCCCATCTTTCACTCAACAGGGAGGCATGGCGGGTCCAACTAGCGGTGCTACTTAATTCATAGCTTGGGGGCGACTTCAGTGTCTGATACAAAATCCCTATTCTGGGGCCCACTGCTGCCCACAACTGCTAATTGTACGCTGTTGTATTTACATTTTTAGGTCATGGTCACTCGGGAAAAGTCCCATCATATATTGTACATTACATTCATTTGACAAATTAACCTTCCCTTAACACTAATCACACATATATTTTGGATGCTACCTCTTCATAATAATGAATTGGGACTAACCCATATTGCTTCCATTTTGAAAATTGTGGATTCCACACCGAATGGTTTGTAATAAATGAGGATAGTATTGGGACGATCTAGGGGAGGGGGTTATAATATATGCAACCAAAAGTGTATATTTTGCAAATGTTTCAGTGCATCAATAATGATACTTTAATATGCTGTGTGTGCAATTCACTTGGATATCCAAATCAAATGTATTTTAGTGCGGCATTGCACAATGTTCAAAATAGCGCTCACCACGTCAGTTCAAGGTCTATCGTGTTGCACTTGGATTTGCAACTAACAATGATACCTGCTTCAGACACAACCCAGGGGGCAGATTAAAGTTAAGATAGTACGTCATGTTTTAAAAGTACTTTAATGACCGTTTGCCCTGCTTACTCATGGAACGGACACCTGGAACCTAGCGAAATATTACGATAATTAATGATCACCGAACAACCAGGGCTATGGCCTAATGAACTTTGTGTTGCTATGCTGTTTCCCCGGCCCAAGTTAGCCCTCCAAACAAGTTGAAATAAAATGCTGTGTTTGAGTTGCCTTTTACTGCAAAATAACGGCACATGACAGCAGCTTTCTCGATAAAAACTTTCAACTGGAGCTATGCTCTTCCCCTGGCCCAAGTTAACCATCCACTGCAGACAAATTGAAATAATTAAACTACCGTGTTTGAGCTGTCAGTTGATTTTACTGCAAAATAATGGCACACGACGGCCACTTTCTGGATAAAATCTCTCAGCCAGGGTCGATCAATTTTTATTAGGGATTGGCGGCTTGAAACTTTTTTTTTTATTTTATGTTTCATAAAAATTGTTTTGGGGTTGGGACTTGGGCCTGATCAGTGGGGCTGGTCGGGTGATCGGAACCGCATATATACATTTTTGTTGGGCCTTAGGTAATTGTAACTATGTAACATTTGTCGAAACATGTTTAAAATGGATGTTCTTTCCCCTTTTACATATTACCTCCTTTGACTTCAGTTCAATTTGTTACCTGGGCACAGCTGAAGGCACTTGTATGGAATTAAAAAGATTACATTAAGTAAATATGGTCACACATTTGGAACCAGAGATTAATTACCAATAGAGACAGAGCCTGGGGAATATACAGTAGTCTCTCTTTTGAGAGACCATACCATTGAGAGGCCACCTGCCTCTTCAGTGCCAAGCACGACTAAAGTTGATCTACTTAAGTCAAAACCAGTCCGCTGAATTATTATAAGGATCCCAGATTTGTATTCCTCATAAAAAGACTTGTCATTCAAGTACCAGTATGCCTATAGTTCCAGAGGAAAAAAGCTGTTGACTCAGTCCAAAATTTGGCACTGAAAGAGTGAAGATCCCCTATAGGGGCTGTCTCTCAAAACAGGAAGTTCTGTTCAGTCCTCATTTCCCAAGTGCCGGGGTGTTTTTATATCCCAATCAAACCGCAAGGAACCAAACTTTTCATCCCGAGCCAGAGAGTAAAATATAGGAATCAATGTGGTATGGAAAATATGTACCACAAAATGGGGCATCTTTTGTTCTTAAAAGTGAACATTTTTGAGTGATGGGAGGGATGACAGTGACGTTACTGGAACCCAACTTGGCTTCTCCCCTTGAATGCTTGCCAAGAAAATTACCCAATTTTCAAAAAGTACCCACCCTGATAAACATATTAACCCGCAGGTGTGTACCATATATTACACAGCAACCATACATGTATAAATACATATACCATTACTTTCCAGGAACTTCAGATTATTGATAAAAGCAATGAATCTGGAAAACTCATTATAATTTCCATATTTGTTAGTAACACTTACCTATCCACTACATTTGGTATATGATCTCTTAGATCATATCTACTCCAAACCTTTATCCCATCAGAAACTAGTTCTGTGAAAATGTTCCTCTGGACTGGAGGTCAACAGGGTGCCCTCTATTGGCTGACCTCCTTGCCCCATACTTACCTCCAGTACTGACCAATCAGAGATTTGTGTCATAATACATTACCTGTCCATTACATTTGGTAAATTTACCAACTGAATCATGGAGGAGGGACATCATTCGGACTCCAGGATAGCGAAATTGTTTCTCAAAGCACTCCACTGGAAAGAACGGATCCCCTAAAGGGATGGACAATCACTGTATTGGCCAAAGAAACCAGGACCTAACGCTTTCCCCCAAGTATAAAGACTTAGTCAACAGCTTTCCTTGCCAGGGGTTGGGCACTAAGTGCCCAATCCCTGCCAAGGAAAGCTGTTGACCTGGGGCATGTCATTTTGATAGGTCTTATCTACAATTCTCAGTCAAATTGTTTTTCATTACTGTTGAAATCAGTTGAAAACACTGAAGCTGACGACATTTGACCACCAGCCGGTTTTGGCCAGTTTAAGGGGGAAAGGGCTGAAGGACATGGTAGCCAGAGGGTCCTGAGCTAGATCATGGCTTCCCCATTGACGGTGTTGGCATGCTTCCAAGAGCCAGAAGTTGTCCCTCAACACAGGACAGGTTCCTCAAATGAAAGTTGGAGAAAGTATTGTGGGGCCTCCACCGGTATGCTGTCATTTACATGTATGTCACTAAATGCCCCTTGCTTATAAAGGGCATACCCCGGAGGACGCAATGGCTCTGAACTCAAAATCTCTAATCTGATGCAACTGTTTGAGCTGTGGGATCTTGTCTGCCCCTGAACAGGCATGCAATTTGATTGCTTCAATGACCCACCTAGAAACAGAGTTTGTGCAGATTCCTGGAGAATCTGCTGAAACCGAAGTCTTTTCCTTCAGAGGTAGAAATAAGAGGTGACTATTTTTCCTGATGGGATCTGTTGTTTTTTTTAAAACTCATTACACCCTAATGATGCTTTTTCCTGCCAATATCTAAATGTCATCTGCTAATTGTATTTACTAATTTGGGGATAATTTTTTCAAAATTTTGCATAAAACTTGCATGGAAGATCGTTCCAAATTATATGCCAATGATCAACAGCTGTCCTTGGTGCGGTCTGGGCCCATTGCGCCCAGAGTGCGCCAAGGAAAGCTGTTGACTTGGGTCTTCTATCAGGGTGGAATGAGTTTATACAAACTTAAGTGTTCTAACTGGGCAAAATGATCCATCAGGATCCTGTCAATCAATTAGCAGACAGAGCCTTGATGGAAAAGCCCACAATGGCAGTGAGTAGTGGATCAGGAGCATGCATCTAGCTCATGAGCCAAGGGTTAACTAGGTTTCAAGTATACTTATGTATTGTCCTGTGACCAACCTAATCTAGAATAGTCAAAGGTGTGAACTTTACCTTTCTTAACTTTGCAGACCAACATTACCAAAAAGACTGTCTTATACGACAGATATTCTGGTCTGAGTTATGTTCAAAAACTGGAGAACAGAGACCAGCAAGAGCCACCAGTAGGTCCACAACAAAACAGCTATAAAAGGCCAAGATAGCACAATGTTGGCACCAACATAGGTGCCTTTCATGTCCAGAGCAACTGAAATTGCTGACCTGTAGCCCCCTTATAGTACAAACCTACAGACCTTTGTCAAAGAGGCACATCAAGAAGTCTGCTATATTCTGAATGGAGGCCTTCCAAGGGTCTATTTCTATTTCCTGCTTTGGATACCAGTCATGACAAGCCTAGACCACTTGGATTCATACACTTTTAAGGGTTGTCGCACTAGAGAGAGGGGGGGGGGGTTTCAGTACCCTAGTACAGGTAATTATTTTTCTAGAGTACGTAGTACGGAAAATAAAGATCTTTCAAAATTTTAGACAGTATGAAGTACGTAAAATAAGAGGGCTTCCAGTACGCCAGTACGGTAAATAAAAAGCCCCAGTACGGAAAACCCCTTTCCCACCCTCTAGAGACAGCCACGCTGGAACAGCTCGAGAAGGCTCCAGGCTGAGCTCAAGAATCTGCACAGCCATGGGCTTCTTGGGCACCAAGGGTGATCACAATAAGTTCCACCTTTTGCGCCCTGACGTTCCCCAAAAACTCTTGGAATCAGGGGAGTCAGAGCATAACTGTGAGCCTACATATTCTCCCAATTCATGGAAAGAGCATCCACTACCCAAGTTTAATCATGCTGAATCAGAGAGACGCAGGTCTGTAATTTAGTGCCTCGTGTGGCAAAGAGGTTTATGTGATGGATCCCCTACAGGTCCCACAAAGATCTGACAATCAGCAGGTGCAGCGACCATTTCATGCTAATTGCACAGTGCTGACGCAATTAAAGAGTTGGGTCAGCCTTCAGCTTGAGGATTCCTGCTACCTCTGCACACCAGAGCCTCATGTCCTAGTCTGCACGCCAGAGCCTCATGCCCTAGTCTGCATGCCAGAGCCTCATGCCCTAGTCTACACACCAGAGCCTCATGCTGTAGTCTGCATACCAGAGCCTCATGCCCTAGTCTGCACACCAGAGCCTCATGCCCTAGTCTGCACACCAGAGCAGAAGCATTTGAATAAGTGGAAGACGGATGCTGATCTGGTTCCCCCATTTGTTCACATATGTGACAGCAGTCCAATTGTCTGAATGAACTAGGACATCTTTGTGTGACAGATCTTGCTGGAAACTCTCCAAAGTCAGACAGATCACCTCCAGTTACACCTAATTGATGAGAATGGGGAAAGACTTGTATTGAGGAGGCCAGACTCTGGAAACAGTCTTCAAACCCATGTGACCCCCCCCAAAGCGATGTGTCCGTGTGAACAATTTCCTGCAGACTGAAACGGGCCATGCAGTGAATGCCTACGCATTGAATTGTAACTGCATGCTGTGAATGATTTCCTGCAGATTGAAAGGGACCAGTGACTGCCTACGCATCACGTTGTAACTGCATGATGCACCAGCAATACAGCGATTCATGGACTTTGTAGGAGATCGCGAGGGGTTGTAGTCAAGCCCATAAGTACTTTCCTATTAACAATTTATAGTAACCTTGGGCCTACAATACACCATTAAGAAGGTATAAGCCAATATGTGAAAATTGATGAGCCAGCAGCAAATGCAACAAGGATATGACCTTGACCTTTGACCTCAAAGTTTAATATTATTATATGGGACAAATTTCCCAGACTCATAGATTATCTGTACCAAATTAAGAGGCAATAGGTCAAGAGGGGACAGAAATATAAAGAAAATAAGATTCGCGGCAGCGGACGACAGGACTAAACACTATATGCATCCCCCCACGGGAGATGCATAATGATAAGAAACCAATTAAAATATACTCCTGGTATCTTGCAAGTGCACACTTGAAATTGTCATTTTTAATTTGCATTCGGGCACAAATTACTTCGCTGTAACATCGGTGAACTCTGGAGTGACGGACGTGGTCCGATATTTGTTGATTAATAATATAACTACACACACACATATACATGGTGTTGTGTTGCCATATATTTTATATTCAATTAATTAGAATTATTACAGATCTTAAACTCAGCATTACTTCCATCATACTATGATTAAATTATTGAACCAAGAGTAATACTTTCGTAGAACTTCTGTGAACTCCGGACACGAACATACTCTGAGATTTGTTGATTAATGTTGGCCAAGCCAACAGCTGGTGAATATGTATATTCATGGTGTTTTGTTTGCCGTTTATTTGATATCTGATTTAATTAGAATTACTACAGGTATTTCAGCATTACTGCAATCAGTCTGATTAAATTGAACCGAGACTAGAAGAGTAAAATTTGTTAGCGGGCAATCATAACTGGACACGTCGTCAGGTTGGGCTATGATGACGCTCAACACAACAGCTTCAAAGACTTAGTTTGTCTATGCCCAATAATACATTCTTGATTTACATTATGTACATGTGCCCAATATCATATTACTCCATGCATCTATGACAATGTTGCTCTGTCATTTAAACTATGCATCCACCCAAAAATTGTGTTCTTCCAGATACCCTATGTTGCAGGCGCTCAGCCTTGTATTCGTCAGAAACTCACCATTTCTTCGTACAGCATCATATGTGCCTTTGCTACAAACTTCCCATCACCTTCTATGCGTATCCGCACACGATCGGCGTCTTTGTCTTCCACCTTTATAATGACCTCCTTACATTGGTCTCTGATAGAATCAAGTGCACGGCCTCCAGGCCCCGCTACCAAACTGAACAAGACATCTTCCAAAGTTATGGTCACAGTCTTTGATTCAAATATAAATACAATTCTTGGGGGCAAACGTCGTTTCATGTTTCCCTCTGTTATATAAATATAAGCAGCTTTCCTTGGGATCATACATCGTGTCTTGTGTCTCTTTCTTGCAGCTGGTGGCACCCACTGGAAGCCAAACACGGAAGAAAGTTTCAACTCTCAGTTCCTCTCCTCTCTTTCTCTCTCTGACACACACACACACATATGAAAGTATCTTACCAGAATATACATACATGAGAGAGAGAGAGAGAGAGAGAGAGAGAGAGAGAGAGAGAGAGAGAGAGAGAGAGAGAGAGAGAGAGAGAGAGAGAGAGAGAGAGAGAGAGAGAGAGAGAGAGAGAGAGAGAGAGAGAGAGAGAGAGAGAGAGAGAGAGAGAGAGAGAGAGAGAGAGAGAGAGAGAGGGAGGGAGGGAGGGAGGGAGGGAGGGAGGGAGGGGGGGGGCTCTGAACACACATCCACGCACACATACCGGCAGGTATATGTAAGAATCATTGAGTTATGACCATAAACACATGCAAATGATCCAGTCAAAGAAAACTATTTGTGGACTGAAATTGCATTCATTTTGGATTTTTTGAGGAGTGTGGATTGTTTTGGGGTTTGAAATGGGTTCTTTTCACATGTTTCATGAAGGATTACTTTTTCAATAAAATTATTCTTAAGTTTTTCTGGAATTAAAAAGAATTCTCTACAATAGGGGATTTCAAGCAGAGTTTAATTGGATTCTTTGATTGTGAAAAAAAACAAAACAAGAGGGCTGTGTGAACAGCCCATGCTCAGCTGATCTTGACATTCATCACACTTGCAGCTCTATGAACTTGGGAAAGGATCAAGGTCATCCATGGTCTGAGTAAGTCTGACCTTTATACAAGAACACTAACATGTGCAACATCAAGGTTCAAGTAATTCTCAAGTTATAATGAAGAGTAAAATTCATGTATGTTGCACTGTGACCCCAGAAAAGAGGTCAAAGTCATTCATGTACTGTCTGAGCATGACCTTCATACAAAAACATTAACATGTGCAGCATCACAGGACTAACTCAAAACAGATCTGAAGTTATCAAGTAAACAGTAAATTTTGTGTCAGTTGTCCTGTGAATTAGCACTAGAATGCCCATTGAATTACATAGTAATCAATAGGAAAGCTGCATTGATCCATAAGTACCCGAATGGAAAATACTTAAAAATCAGGAATCTAAAGCAATGCCACCTAGTAAACACTTTGTTTGACCATTCCACAAGAACATATCCATCACATTTCACTTTAATCTGAGTGACGGTTCTGAGAACAAGTGAGAAATAACAAAACCATATAAAAAAATTATAAAAAAAAAAAAAAATAGAAAAAATTGCAGTGCCACCTGGTGAACAAATTGGGAACTATGTGTCCCTGGGAGTGTCTATGAATAATATCAAAACAATTGGGTGAGCAGTTTCAGAGGTGAAGAGTTTTTAAGGTTTGCCCCCCCCCCCAAAAAAAAAATCATAAAAATTCCAAAAATCAATAGAGCATGACCATTTGAACAAACTTGGTAGAGATCCACCAAAGGCACATCCCCACCAAGTTTGACGTAAATCTGGCCAAAAGTATTTTAGTTATAACCATTACAAGAAATTCCCATGTTAAAACTTTTGTAAAGATTTTTGAAAAAAAAATCATAAAAAAACCAAATTTCATTGGAACATGACCATGGGAACAAACTTGGTAGACACCCACCCAAGGTACATCCCCACCAAGTTTGAAGTTAATCTGGATGACGGTTTTGGAGAAGTCGAAAATGTGAATTAGCATTAGAATGCTAATTGACTTCCATAGTAATCAATAGGAAAGCTGCATTGACCGATAAGTACCCGAATTGAAAAAATCGTTAAAAATCAGGAATCTGCAGCATTCCCACATAGTGAACAACTTTGTTTGACCCTTCTACAAGAGACATATCCACCATGTTTCAGCTTAATCTGAGGGACAGTTCTGGAGAAGAAGTCGAAAATAGCTAAAACACACAAAAATTCATAAAAAAAATAGAAAAAAATTGCAGTGCCACCTGGTGAACAAATTAAGAACTAGGTGTCCCAGGGAGTGTTTCTGTGTGATATCAAAGTAATTGGGTGAGTGGTTTCAGAGAAGAAGATTTTTTAAGATTTGCCCAAAAAAGAACAAAAAAATTCATTAAAAATCCAAAAATCAATGGACCGTGACCATTTGAACAAACTTGGTAGACACCTACCCAAGACACATCCCCACCAAGTTTGAAGTGGATCTGGCTGACGGTTTCGGAGAAGAAGTCGAAAATGTAAATTGTTGACGGACGACGGACAGACGGATGGACGGACGGACGACGGACGGAGGACCATAAGATAAGCTCAGCTGACTGACAAGTCAGCTGAGCTAAAAACTTGACAATTCTTCCCATCATCATGCATTTTGGTGGAAAGATAGCCATTTTGGTGAAGTGATAATAATGGGAAACTTCTCTGAACAGAAAGATTGCATGTTAGATGCATCTTTGGGACAAAACAGAATCAGGACTACATTTCCTCCAGCAGTAAGTGTTCTCCACTTGCTGAGTATGCACTTCTTGTGTACCTGCTTCTAAATTTTTCAATGTGATCTTTAACCCTTTTCCCCTTGAATGAAGACTGAGTCAACAGCTTTCCTCGGCATGGGTTGGGCACTAAGTGCCCAACCCATGCCAAGGAAAGCTGTTGACCTGGGTCATGTTGTCTTGACAGGTGTCATCTTCAATTCTCAGTCAAATTCTTTTTCATTGCTGTTGAAATCAGTTGAAAACGCTGAAGCAGACGACATTTGACCACCAGCCAGTTTTGGCCGGTTTAAGGGGGAAAGGGCTAAATCCATCACAGTATCGAAGCACAATACTCACTAAGCTTCCAGAAGTGTAGCTATCAAATGTATATGACTGCATATATCTTTACTGTAAATTCGCTTTATTTTGTTTTTTCTTTCTACCAAATACTACACATAAGATTTGCTTCAAAGCAAATCAGTGTCTGTGAGCCTACAAAGTTCAACATAAAATTGGAAAAGGTATATGAGAGAAAACACAACATTTCAGGGAAAACCAAAAAATGGCGTTTAGAGAATGGAATACCCTTGGCATCCACAATCTTTTTTTCCTCAATTCTGCAGTTCTTTCTTTTCTTTCTTTTTTTGAGACTTTGCAGGTGCCATACTATGGTGTAACTGCACCAAAAATTTGATGACACTGTGATGAGTCCTTCTTGAGATATTATAGTAACATTGTCCACTTGTGCGCCACTCATATGGCCTTAAATACTTCAAAAGTTTCATAATAAGTTTGAAAATAAAAAGAGGCAGCTGGTTTTCAATAGTAATGTGGTCCATTATAATATGCATCTTGGAAAAAATTTGGTGAAGCTGTGATGAATCCTTGTCGAGATATTATGGTAACCTCATTCCCTTGTGCACCACTCCAACCGCCTTGGAATATACATTAAAGTTTATCAAGTTTTCAACAGGAACCTGATCCATTATAAGGGGCATCTCTGATGAAAATTTGGTTCAGCTACGGTGAATATTTTTTGAGACATCACAGAAACATTGACAGGATGGACAGATGACACAGGGAACAACAATACCCTCCGACACTTTATGTACCATTGTAAAAATAAACAAAAAAAACAAGAGGCCCATGAGCCTATTACTCTGCTGACTTATAATCTCCTGACCATCATAAAAAAATTCTGTGTGCCATTGATGTCCAAGCTACGTCCTCCTATCATGAAATCACCTCTTCTAACATAACAGGTCTGGTGACCTAAAAAAATGTCAAGGCCAATGATATTACATCACAGATTAGCACTGGACATGTATCCTATAAATTTGGCATCTGTAATATAGTGAAAACTCATTATAATGACACCACCTGTTCCCTAAAAAAGTGTCAGACAAATGAATCAAATAACAAAGAAAATTAACTTTTTCTGATGAAAAATGTGTTATTGTGTTGAATATGTCGGATATCTGAGTGTTGTTATAATGAGGTTTCACTGTGCTTCAATTATTTTTAAGATACGGAATTTTGTATCTTTTAAGAATTTTGTATCTTTTAAGACATTTTATCTCATAATTTACATCAAATGATTGCACCACCAGTATCATAAGCAACTGAGATTTTGATCTCATCTATAATCCCACAAAATTTTATGAAGATCCATAAAAATTAAGGCTGCTGGAATAATCACAAGATTTTACCATTTTGACAAGTAGATGACATAAAACTATAGGCAACACCACCAACATTGATTTTCATACACTTGATATTGAATTCCTAAAAGTTATTTGGCTCTAAAACTCAAACTCAAAAACTGCGAAGTCCAGAGCATTCAGAAGATGACCCAGGCTATATTCCAACTGGCCATTTGACGACCTTCAACTAGGATTAAACAAGAGGACTGAGTGCTCAGCTGACATGTACATATAAACAGTGTACCCTTGAATTTTTTTAAGATTTTCACCCAAAAAAGAACAAAGAGTTTGACCATTTGAACAAATCTGGTTGCAGCCCATCCAAGGTACATTGTCACTAAGTTTGAAGTCAATCTGACTGAAAGGTTTCAGAGAAAAAGTCAAAAATGTTAATTAGCTTTAGAATGCCCACTGACTTTCATAGTAATCAATAAGAAAGGAGCATTTACGGATAAGTACCCGAATTGAAAAAATTGTTATAAATCAGGAATCCACAGCAGTGCCGCCTATTGAACAACTTTGTTTGACCCTTCCACAAGGAAAATACCCATCAAGTTTCAGCTAAATCTGAGTGACACTTCTAAAGAAGTCAAAAATAGCAAAAACACACAAAACATAGAAAATTAGAAAAACATCGCAGCACCACCTGGTGTACAAATTAAGAACTAGGAGTCCCTAGGAGTGTTTCTGTGTGATATCAAAGCAATTGGGTAAGCAATTTCAGGGACGATTTTTTAAGATTTGCCCCCCTTCCCCCATCAAAAAACAGGACTGTGTCAGTCCTCTGCCCCGCTGGCGTGAACATATACCCTTGCGATTTTTTAAAATTTGCCCCCCCCCACAAAAAAAGAAATTCATAAAAAAAATAGAACAGACTGATTTTCCAACAGAAAATCAAATGTCTCCCGGTGGGACACTTACGTCTCTGAATAAGCTACAGGTGATAACAAATTACAAATGATCACGTTTGCTTGAAAATTACAATCCTACTTTAGCTCTCACCTAGATACATTACTCTAGCAATTTTCATCAAGTTCTTCAAGACTTATTGCAGAGAAAGCAATTTCACATAAATGACCCTATGACCTTGAGAATTCGCTCAAGGTCATCCAAATACAATCCCAACCTAGGTCTTGCCAAGATACATAATCCTACCAAGTTTCATCAAATTCCATCCTGTTCTTCATGACTTATCAAATGGAAACCAATTTCACATAAGTGACCCTGTGACCTTGAGAATTCTCTCAAGGTCTTCCAAATACAATCCCAACCTAGGTCTTGCGTAGATACATAATCCTACCAAGTTTCATCAAATTCCATCAAGTTCTTCAAGACTTATCGCACGGAAACCAATTTCACATAAGTGACCCTGTGACCTTGAGAATTCGCTCAAGATCATCCAAATACAATCCGAACCTAGGTCTTGCCTAGATACATAATCCTACCAAGTTTCATCAAATTCCATCCTGTTCTTCATGACTTATCGAACGGAAACCAATTTCACATAAGTAACCCTGTGACCTTGAGAATTCGCTCAAGGTCATCCAAATACAATCCCAACCTAGGTCTTGCCTAGATACATAATCTTACCAAGTTTCATCAAATTCTGTCAAGTCCTTCAAGACTTATCGCACGGAAACCAAGTGTTGAAGAACCTGAACAACAACAACAACAACAAGATTAAGAAGAAGCGGAAGAAACCGGCACTAAAACGATATGACCCCCGGCTTCCATCGGGAGACATAATTCAAAATCAATGGAACCTGTTCATTTGAACAAATCTTGTAGAGACCCACCAAAGGTACATTGCAACCAAGCTTGAAGACAATCTGGATGATGGTTTTGGGGAAGAAGTCGAAAATGTGAATTAGCATTAGAATACCCATCTGACTTGCACAGTAATCAACAGAAAAGGTGCATTTACCGATTACCCGAACTGAAAAAAATGTTAGAAACTAGGAGTAACTTTTTCTTGGGAAAAATATTATGCATCCCCCGAGCATGACATCAGTGATCAGTGTAACTTTTGCCAATGCACGTCATTATACGCCAAGAAAAATGTAAATACTTGCAGCATTTTTATAAGACCTGTCCACTGGAATTACATGACAAGCACCAATGCATGATTACCTGACATATCTATGAATATATATAGTTACAGTTAACCTATCAACTTTTTGAGGACAGTGTGACCTTCATCTACAGCCTGAAGATCCTCCACATTCATGTGATAAAAAAAAATTCTCTGAATCCATGGATTACCTGCCCTTAAACAGAAGATAACGAGTCAACAGGGGGCAGAGGTATAATACAACTAGAACAGGCTGATTTCCCACAAAAAATCAAATGTCTCCCCATGCGCCTTACTATTGTCACCCTTTTTTATAAATAGGCAAACCGATTCCAATGATCTATAGATATGGTGAAGGTACACTCTTTATTGACATTTCAAAACATTGATTTTTGACGAAATGCCAACGTGATCTTGAAAAACATGTCAAGGTTATGCAAGGTCTTACAAAAGTCTTACATAGAAACATAATCACAAAAAAATGTCAACCTCTTTAAGACTAAACTTTGTCGAATGCATCTGCAATGATTTTTAAAAAGTGGCCATGTGACCTTGAAAATAGGTCAAGGTCACCCATCTACAATCCCAACCTAGTTGGTATTATGGTACATTATCATGCAAAATTTCAACCTCTTAAGTCAGATCCTTGCGAAGATATTGCGTCGGCATCAATTTTACATGACATGCCCACGTGACCTTAAAAAATACGTCAAGGTCACCCATCTGCAATCCCAATCTAGTTCATATTATGGTACATAATCATGCAAAATTTCAACCTCTTAAGTCAAATCCTTGCAGAGTTATTGCGTCCACGTCAACTTTACATGACATGCCCACGTGACCTTGAAAAATAGGTCAAGGTCATACATCTGCAGTTACAAACAAAGTCTTACAAAAATCTTACATTATTTGGGCTAATACAGCCTATGTCAAAATTTTGCAGAGGAACGTGTGCAATATGGACAATAGATCTTCTATGTATATAAGTTAGACAGGGACAGGTTAGCTTGTGGAGAGTAAAGAGTTCGGACTACGTAATTGGGTAATGACTACTAGGAAGTGGTTTTGGACAAAAAGACACAAATACAATAGAAACATAATCACACGAAATATCAACCTCTTTAAGTCAAATCTTTCTCGAGTGCATCTGCAATGATTTTTTTAAAGTGGCTGTGTGACCTTGAAAATAGGTCAAGGTCACCAATCTACAATCCCAAGCTAGTTGATATTATGGTACATAATCATGCAAAATTTCAACCTCTTAAGTCAAATCCTTGCAGAGTTATTGCGTCCGCGTCAATTTTACATGACATCCCCATGTGACCTTGAAAAATAGGTCAAGGTCATCCATCTGCAATCCCAAGCAAGGTTTTATATAGGAACATCTTCACAAAAAATTTCAACTTCCCAGACAAATCTTTCTCGAGTTATCGCGTCCGCAACGCACACAACAATGTGTTGAAGAAGAAGAAGCAGATGAAACGGGCGCAAAAACAATATGTCTCCCCCCCGTTGCACGGAGAGACATAATTAATACTCTATAAAAAGAAGAATCATCCTGTGGCCTTGACCTTTGGCCTCAAGGTCATCCATTAACATATGATTAAAAACTCTGCAGACCCAAAGATCATCTGTACCAAGTTAGGAGGGAATGGGTCAATAGCGACCAGAGATACAATAAAAATAAGGATTACCCTACAAAATTAACAATTGCCCTGTGACCTTGACCACTGGACAGTGAACAAACTTGGTAGAGACTGACCCACAGTACATCCCCACCAAGTTGAAGTAAATCTGGCTGATGGTTTTAAAGATGACGTTGAAAACGTGATCCACAGCAATCCCTATTCACTTACATAGTAATGAACAGGAATGTATGTAGTTTAACCTTTCAAGGTCACTCAGGTTTAAAATAAACCATGCAAACTGAAAGCCCATAAGAACTTTGCTATCAACAATTAATAGTAACCTTGGGCCTACGCATGCACCATAAAGAAAGTATAAGCCAATATGTGAAAACTGCTGAGTCAGCAGAAAATGTTACAAGGATTTGACCTTGACCTTTGACTTTCATGTAATGTATTATTATATGACAAATTTCCCAGACCCATAGATTATCTGTACCAATTTAAGAGGCAATAGGTCGAGCGGGGATAGAAATATAAAGAAAATAAGATAGGCAGCGGTGGCGGACGACGGGACTAAACACTATATGTATCCCCCCGTAGAGAGGATGCATAATCAGGAATCCACAGCATTGCCACCTATTGAACAACTTTGTTTGATCCTTCCACATGGAACATATCCACCAAGTTGCAACTTAATTTGAGTGACAGTTCTGGAGAAGTCAAAAATAGCAATAACACACAAAAAAATCGTAAAAAATTTCAAAAAAATAATCGCAGTGCCACCTGGTGAACAAATTATGAACTTGGAGTCCCTAGGAGTGTTCCTGTGTGATATCAAAGCAATTGGGTGATTGATTTCAGAGAATATTTTTTAAGATTTGCTCCAAAAAAGAACAAACTTAAAAAATCCAAAAATCACTGGAGCGTGCCCATTTGAACAATTTGGTAGAGACCCACCCAGGGTACATTGCCATCAAGTTTGAAGTGAATTTGGCTGACGGTTTTGGAGAAGAAGTTTCCTAACGATGGACCATAAGAGAAGCTCAACTACTGACAAGTCAGCTGACCTGAAAATTGCAGTGTCACCTGGTGAACAAATTAAGAGGAGTCCCCAGGAGTGTTCCTATGTGATATCAAAGCAATTGGTCAAGCGGTTTCAGAGAAGATTTTTTTAACACTTGCCCAAAAAAGAACAAAAAAATCATTAAAAAATCCAAAAAACACTGGAGCGTGACCACTTGAAAAAAGTTGGCAGACACCCACCCAAGGTACATTGCCACTAAGTTTGAAGTAAATGTGTCCAGTGGTTTTTGAGAAGAAGTTAAATATGTGAATTGCTGACGACGGAGGCAGGACCATAATTAAAATAAGCTCAGCTACTGACAAGTCAGACAAGCTAAAAAAAAAAAAGCACAAAACTATCCTTTTTTTTCATTCTATCTGGTGTTTTTTCCCAGCAGCAGAACTTAGCATGCAGTCTGTCACTGTAAGCTACCCACTATCAAAGCCGTCATATTTTATACCTTCTACCCTATCTGTCCTACATGTATATGCCTACCGTTCGTTCCTTCCAGGTTTCTATTAAGACTGCCATATACTCCACTCTGTCCTTTCTGCCAGTGATGCGCAGTGTCTTGGTGTGTGCTATGAAGTCAACCCCTGTGTCACTCACACTTTCAAACTACAATGACAACAAACATGTTCCGCATGTATACTTATGTATTTTGTATCTCAAATGTAACGTTATTAATTTCATGATAGGCAACATCTTTTCATTTGTCTTGTGTTCACATTTTTCAAATGCATCTTGCTAAAATCACTTGTGCAGTTACAAAAAATTAAATACCCCCCCCTCCCAACAATCAAAATCGTAAAAAATTTTCACAAGCGCACAAAGAGCGCTCTTTTGTGAACTCCGCTTCCTCCCTCACACACATCGAGAACTGTTTCAATGGTGATGTTGACTCAGTTATAAAGCATTTCATACTACTGGAAAACAATAAATAACAAATAACATACACACTCTCATCTGAATCTGTGAATGCTTGTCGAAGTGACAAAAATTTAAATGTGAACTACCTGTCTTACAAGCCCCTCAGACTCTTTATTTTCGGGCTGATGCATTATGACAACTTTACAATGGAGATGTTCTCCTTGCATTGGCTAACCTTTTTGGCATTACTTTGTGTGAACTTTAAAAATGAAAATTGTCCCTAACGATTTACATCTACCACAGCACAGTATTTTTCCTATCTCAAACTAGAACAATGACCAGGTGATCAAGAGCCCTGCGAGTATCATATTTTCATAGTCATGTGACTTTTCCTGGAGATCAAGGACACTCAGTTGCAATCACATGTGAATTCCTAAGCTACCTTGTTTTCATGACCTTTGACCTCAAGGTAACCCATAAGTGTTCCTTACTAAAGTCTTACCTTGATCCATGTTTCAATCAAGTGTGATGAATTTCTGTCAAATCCTTATATACACTGCATGGAATGCATTTTTTCAAACAGCCCCATGACCTTTGACCTTTAACCTCAAGACCATTTGTGCCAAGTCAAAGGTTAAGTCTCCAAATGATACATAAAGTGTTGAATATAATGAACTTCTATCAAATACTTCTAGAGATATTGCACAGAAACAGATTTACATTGCTATGCCCCTGTGATGTTGACCTTTGACCTCAAGGTCATGAAAATCATTATGCAGCAAAGGCTTGTATGAATACATACTGTGACTCAAAAATTTCTGATATTATAGTGGGTAAACAAAATTTCAATGAATAGGTCACTGTGACCCAGATACTTGACCAAGTGACCTACTTTTGATTTATTCATTTGTTTATTTATTTACTTATTTATTTATTTTTTTTAACTTTCTTTCCGGGGGCGTGACGTCTCTGTGACGACGGAATGTTAGTAAACACAGTCACGTGCACGCCAAAACACATGGGCCGGTCCAGTCCAACTGACCAGTTTGACAGTTGGCCATCCTAACGTAAAAAACTATGGTTGTTACGTTAAACTCCTGTTGTGACGTAAAGTTAGGTGGGTTTATATAAATCAAGGTCTAATCAAACGCAGCATTCTTTGGTTTAGTCTCTGAAGAGTTCAGTTAGAACGAAACCGGTCAGACTACGAAAAGCCAAACAATTCACTGTTTGACAGGCATCAGCGGCACAGACAGGCACACTCGCCGTCCTGGCCATTGCCTAGTATTCAAATTGTGCTTTTGATTTATGACACATTCTTTGGTTGTGATACATGTGTATATAAAATTTCATGTTCACTTAGCACATGTGACCACTGTGTGACCTTGAGAATTACGTCAAGGTCAACTATGCTCACACACAAAGTAGGCCATATAGGAGTGTACTATCATGTGCAATTTGAAAGTCCTGTCTCAAAAATTTCTGAAGTTATGGTGTTAAAACAACAGGACGGACAGACGGACGGCGCCCAGTACAATACCCGTCGGCCTCATAAGGCCGAAGGGTAAAAACTAAAAACGAAGATTTGCTTCACAGCAAATCTGTCTGAGTGCCTTCAAAATGAGAACAGTTTGAAATGCTACCCTTTGCCATTGTTCAACATAATCTAAATTTCATGTATTAGCCTAATTTTTATAAATTAGAATGCTCAGCTTTGGTTCTTGGTTCATGGGATGTCGCCATGTCCCAAACTTATAAAGTGAAGTTTGAATGAAACTACTATCTATAATAGTTTTGAAGCTATTCAACATTTTAATTTTGTGTATTTGCCTCATTTGCATGAATTATAAGCCTAGAAGAACTTTGGTTCATTGTTCATTGGATGGGGCTATGCCACAAACCCATAAATTGAAGTAGGAATGGCACCTCTATAATGGTTTTGAAGCTATGAAAGATTTACATTTTGCATATTCACCTAATTTGCATAAATTAAAACCCTACAACTTTGGTTCATTGGATTGGGCTTTGCCACAAACCTATAAATTGAAGTTGCAATGGCATCTCTACGTATAATAGTTTTGGAGATATTCAACTTTTAAATTTTCCAATGCCCCATATTTGCATAATTTGAAATTCTACATCTCTACTGTACATTATAGTGGCAAGTGTCACAAAGGTATATATGCACATTGAAATTCTGAGTCAATCTGCAATAGTTTGGAAGATATGGTGCTTTTAAAATTTTTGTTGCCTCTAAAATTTGCACAATTTTAAACATCATGACTATTCCAAATGAGATGCACAATTTCACTGGTTATGTCAGTCACCATGGCAAGTTAGGCAGTTTTTGGCAAAAATAGTGTCTGAGAAAAACTCTGGACCAACTTGGAAAGAAAGAAAAAAAGAAAGAAAGAAAGAAAGAAAGAACATTGGCCTTTTATTTCTTTGTTAATTTATCAAAGATGAAAGACCACCTGTCCTATGTGACCACTTTTGTCTAGCATTAGGGGTGGTCTTAAATTGCAGGTATCACTGTACTGTGAAACCTCTCTACAGTGAACACCCTTGTGACCAGAGAAAAGTGCCCACTCCTGAGAGGGTCAGCCCTTCTGGGCAGTATTGACGAGTATATGTGCATGTACAGTGTACACATATTATAATTCAGAGGGATGTGTATATACATGCAATACAAAACTGTCTTTGTTCCTTTATTACACAAAAATTTTTTAACAGATGCTGTCACAAAGCTACATGTACAATCATGTACCTGTGAATGGAGATATGCACAATACTGACTCAGTATTAGCCATGAAGAAGAGGCTTCATCTCACTGGTTACATCCGAAGTACTAGCATCACTTTGGTGAACTACCCTTCATGACAGATGGCAATATTACAAATCCAATATTCTTTTCAATGTCCTTCATACCAAAACCCCTAGCTACCTTCATGAAAAGTTTACCTTCAGTCGTCAAAATCATCGTTACCCCTCCCGTCATGCCACTTCAAATGGATTAACGCTTCCCAAAGTCAGGCCAAATTTTGGCAAACGAATGTTTCACTTTGATAACTGCCTGGAGTGGAACAGTCTCAGTGACACCACCAGGCAGACATCAACAAAATTGTCCTTCAAGAGACTTTGTATGAAGGACATTGAAAAGAAGAAATATCAGTGAATTGAAACATTGTTTTTTTTAAATGACGTAGCATATTTTAAATATTGTATATAGTGTACAGATTATCTGTGTCTTTTTTGTGTATGTGTACTTTTTTTTCAGGGACCCCTGGGAGAACAGTGTTGCATCACTGAAGGGGTGTCTGGCTAAAGACGGATAAATAAATACAAGAAAACAAAGACATATGAAAGTGTCCAGTGAGATGAAAAATAGTGTCTGAGGAAAACGAGAGAGAGAGAGAGAGAGAGAGAGAGAGAGAGAGAGAGAGAGAGAGAGAGAGAGAGAGAGAGAGAGAGAGAGAGAGAGAGAGAGAGAGAGAGAGAGAGAGAGAGAGAGAGAGAGAGAGAGAGAGAGAGAGAGAGAGAGAGAGAGAGAGAGAGAGAGAGAGAGAGAGAGAGAGAGAATTCTTGGAAAAACAAAATGTCTGGGTCGACACCCAGACATAATTTAGTATGTGACTGAGCAAGAAAGTTCACTTTCCGATGGAATTGAGACCATATGGCTCAATTGTTCGGAGCTGGTGCATCCAGTGGTGTTCCCTAGTTAGGCGTAACTCAGTGGTACTTTCTAATCTACGGAGGGGGGTTTGGATGTACTCAAGTACGTGAACTTCAATGTTGAGTTCATGGTGTTACCTGGGTGAAATGTCTACCCAGGGGCTGAATCTCATTCTTTGCGCTAATGTATCTGTAGTGTTCAAGCAATCTGTCACATAATGGACGTTTAGTACGTATTGTTTGTTGCAGTATCTGCAACTAAGGAGGTATACTAGATTGGAGCTTTCGCAGCAGCCTCCTTTTGTATTTTCTTCCTGTTTGTGCGGTAGTTACTGTACCCGAGGTGTTCAGGTGTGTATAGTATTTGCAAAGCGTGTCTATTGCATTCATTTTTCTGTTTTCTTCCTGTAATGGCTGGTGGATGCGGTGTGTCATCACTGTGTCTAATTCTGGAATGAGCCAGAATGTCACATATATTTGGTGCTCCTTTAAACCCTAGGATTACTCCTTTGTCTTTAAAAGCTTCTGCATATCGAGAGGCTTCTAATATATTGCAATGTTTGGAAATGATGTCTCTCAGTGGTGGGAGTGCTGGGTTATATGTCGTGACTAAGAAGAAGTTTTCTTGGTCACTGATGTCTTCATTCTGCTTGGGAGCCAACAGTGAGGCTCTATCTTGGGAGTCAACTTTGTCTTTTGACTCTTCTAGCCGATCTCTGGGATAGCCTCCAAGTGTGTAGTAGTGGAGAATTTTTTTGTGCATTCTCTTCATAGTCAGACTCTTTGCTGCAGATTCTCTTAACACGCAGTAGTTGACTGTACGGGCCACCCAATTTAGAACGTCTTGGGTGTGCGGACCTGTAATGTAGGTATGTGTGCGTGTCTGTCGGTTTAATATAGAGCGTTGTGTATGCTCTATGTTCTGCATCAAATTTTATGGTTGTGTCCAGAAAACTGACTTGTGTTTGTGTATATGCACAAGCAAATTTGATGGTAGGGTGAAAAGAATTCAAGTATGTCATGAATTCTTGTAAATCTGTTTCTGAATATGTCAAAAAAAAAAAAAAAAAAAAACTAATTAACAAAGATTCGCTACAGCTCTGTCATAATTCATCTTGAAATATTTTAGCCATTTACAAATTTCTTAAGCTAAACCAAAGAAACATAAAAACACATGGCTAACTGGTTAATGGTCAGAAAGAGGTAAATGCATCATATGAACCTTATGGATAAGAGCCTTATGTTCTCCCACAGCAAGTGGCCACCAGTCTCCAATGTCAATGTTGGCTCGGCAGGTTTTGGCAACCTATGAACAATAATACATGACGTCAACGATAGACACTGATGCATTGCATTGTTCATTATTACTCCCCCTCTTCAATCACTAAAAAGTACCTGGATGTAAATTGCAATCTGCTTTACTCTTTTTAATCAAATTTCATGCTGATAATATAAGAATTGTAGATAAGACGTATTATAAATGCCAAGAATTGTAAATAAGACATATTATACATGCACACCCCAGGTCCACAGCTTTCCTTGGTGCGGGTTGGGTGCATTGCAGGTAACCTATGCCAAGGTAACCTGTTGAATCAGTTTTATTCTAACCACAACAGGGTTCATTATTACTTCAGAAGTAAAGGAAACACAAACTTGGTTTCACATACACATTAATTTGCACTGGAAATGCTTGAACAGCATATTATTCATTCTCACGAAAGGGGACAGTTTTACAGCTGATTTATTAATTTTCAGAAACAAAAGGAAATTTAAAGCTATATCATAGTCAATATACATGCCTAAATTAACAAGTACATGTACCAAAAAACCCTTACAAGTGTGTTGCGGAGTCGTGTGAGGAAAGTGTAACACCGATCTACTTGGTTCCTTGGTCCACAAAGTGACAGCACATCTCGTTTTGCCCTATGTGGCACATAAATTTTGACATCTCCAAATTTTTTGCGGATCTTGTCAAACAGCTTGCCCTGAGTGATCAGGCTATGCAATCTCTGCTCCACCTCTACACCTCGGAAATGCTGCTTGCCATAACCAAACTGTAAAAAACATACATGCCCACTCACAATTCAGTGTTTGTAATGGGTGTCAATAATCAAAATGGCGCAAAGAGGGAATACAGGGCACAGCCTTGATTTCAACTTGTTTGAGAAAAAGATTCCATGTCTTGCGTTAGGTAGTAGACCTAGATCTAAGGTTATATATCTTGCTTGTTTTCTTACTTATTGAACGGCGCCGATACAAACAGAATCTTTTGTTCACAAATTGTGGGGGAGGCATTTATTACAGTGTGGGCAGTCATTGCAAGGGGCATTGATCTTCATAGTTTTTAAATTACTTAAAACACATAACCATACATTAGTGCATTAACCCTTTCAGTGACAAATTTTGGACTGATTCAACAGCTTTTCTCAGCGTGCATTGGGCGCAATACACCCAATGCGCCCCGAGAAAAGCTGTTGACCTGGGGTATTTTCTCTGGAACTAGAGGCACAATGGTACTTAAATGAAAGGCCTTTTTACGAGGAATACAAATCTGGGATCCTAACGATAATTCACACTTGTCCAACTAAAGAAGATCAATTAAGACATGATTGGCACTGAAAGAGTTAAATTGTGTAGTGAAATAGGCATAACTGATATAAACCTGTGAACGCCATGCTGACTGACTGTTCTCTAGTTCCTTATGTTCTGTTACCACCAGATCCATCGCCTCCAACTTCTGGCAAAGCGGTAAAGTAAATTGGATCACTGGTTACTTAAACAGAAATACAAGCTAAGGTATTAGCAAGATTTATTGCAGAATCAAGGGTCATCCCATTAGGAACACATATGCTTGTAAAAGGCTTGTCACTCCCTCCCACCCCCATGGGTCAGGCTTAATATTGTTGTAGCATGGGCATGCAGCTGACCTACTGCCCCTGATTGGGTGATGACCCAGCATCAGTTTCAGTTAACCCTTTTTCAAATCCTCACCAGTTGGTTAGCATCATTTTTTACGGCAGACCAGGTGTGTTTGTCTTAGCAATAGGAGGCATTCATATTTAAGTATATTAACTCATTCCATACCAGTCCCTGATTTTTCCGTATATTGACCTAATTTTTTGGAAGACAATTTCACATTTAAATTCTCCATGAAAAAAGCTTTCATTCAAGTACCAACATGCCTATCGTTTAAGTCAGTGGTTCTGGCACTGCCTGGCAAGTCATGCTGCAGCTGCCGCAAGGGTTGCTGTAGCATGACTAGCCAGGCAGTGCCAGAACCACTAACCAAAGCCTGTGACCACAGTATGGAATGAGTTAACTGCAGACCTGCTCTGGTTTGCTCAATTGGCAGGCAATAGAACTATGCCTCGATCTGTTATGATGAGGGCACTTGTACCAGTTATATTGCTTGACCATCCAGAAATACTTTTTCTACCAAACAAATGAAATGTTCTGAATATATTTAGCATCTTGTGGTGCTTTTAATTTTAGTGAAGGAGCTTTCTCAAGATTTTTGCTTCCTTCAGTTGTTATTCTTATCACAGAAGCTCATTTGGCCCTGCTTCATACAAGAATCTGCCCACCTTCCTGGCAAGTTCCTTGTTGCAGCCTAGGTGGCAGCACAGGATCCCAGTTGATATGAATATCTCCTATTCCATTTGCTTCATCCCTTTTCCTCCTCCACCCCAAGCACTGGCCTCCTGCCAGCATATCTATACATCATATTTTACATTTCTGGCACAGGATGTCCATGGTTACAGTACTAGTTAGGAATTCTCCAGGTTTATACAGGTTTCTAGCTGTAACTGTTTATTTTATAATCACCAGGACTGAATATGTAGCCCAAGTTTGTTTCTACTTCAGTTATACACTGGCAGGTGGTTGGACTAAGGTGAGCTATCCAGCTGGAAAGGGTACATACTAGTTCAGGGCTGAGTCAAATTTTTCTTATCTGAACGTGTTCAATACTAATTTAGTAATGATGTTTGGTTTGATAGGTATTTTTTATTCACATTGAAGCTCTGCATTTATGAGCAAAACTTCACAAAATTATTTAGCTAATTCATCATTTGCCACATTCATATTCATTCCTTATTATGTGGGTTGTCTTTGTTGAATATTAAGGTCAGACAAGGAGCCACTACTCAGAAAGGCGTGCGGGTGTAGGCTCTGAAACATATTCTGAGCAGTTACCTCTGAAGACCATTTAATATATCTGGGCTAATACAGTCTAGGTCCAAATTCTACAGATGAACGTCAGGAATATGTACGATACTATTTCCTGATGATGATATTTATATAGGTTAAGCAGGGACAGGTTCGCTTATGGAGTATATTGAGTTTGGAATGCAGAATAGGGTAACCACAACCGTTAAGTGGTTCTGGACATAAAGACTCTGTATAATCACTTTAATATCAGAACAAGTATAGATGTCAGACGGGATGCAGTTCTCGTCCACACACCTTTGCAGAGTCTGCCATGACCATGCAGGGCTGTGCTCTTCTCGACAGAATCTTTTGGGTAGTGAACAAACACTTGGTAACTTGCATTGTATATAGGGATATATCTAGCCCAAGAGGTCCAGCAGACAAGATGCAGCTTGCCTTCAACCTGTTTAATGTATCAATAAAGTACAGCCAGTAGATGCCTAGCCTACTGGCCAAATTTACCTAAATTTCATGATGGAGTTCTGGTTTATGCAATTACATTTATCTGCAAACTTAGCAGCCAAGGATTTCGATGGGCCAATGTTTTAGTTACCTGTGAGACATCAATCAAATTCAACAATGTGCCTAATATACATGTAGTGCTCAGGCTTTCTGTTCTGGTAATACAGGTAATCACTTAGCTTTGCATTATTGTAACTGGTTTACACCAAGATTATACTTGTAACTCATTCCATACTGTGGTCACAGGCAGTGCCAGAACCACTGACTTAAGACTATAGGCGTGTTGGTACTTGAATAAAAGCTCTTTTCATGAAGAACTAGAACAGACTGATTTTCCAACAGAAAATCAAATGTCTCCTGGTGGAACACTTACGTCTCTGAATAAGCTACAGGTGATAACAAATTACAAATGACCAAGTCTGCTTGAAAATTACAATACTATTTTAGCTCTCACCTAAATACATTACTCTAGCAATTTTCATCAAGTTCTTCAAGACTTATTGGGGAGAAACCAATTTCATATAAGTGACTCTGTGACCTTGAAAATTAAGTCAAGGTCAGTGAAATACAATGCAAACCTAGGTCTTGTCAAGATACATAATCCTATCTAGTTTCATCAAATTCCATCAAGTTCTTCAAGACTTATCACACGGAAACCAATTTCACATAAGTGACCCTGTGACCTTGAGAATTCGCTCAAGGACATCCAAATACAATCCCAACCTAGGTCTTGCCTAGATACATAATCCTACCAAGTTTCATCAAATTCCATCCTGTTCTTCATGACTTATAGCACGGAAACCAAGTGTTGAAGAACCTGAACAACAAGAAGAAGAAGAAGCAGAAGAAGCGGAAGAAAGCAGCACTAAAACAATATGTCCCCCGGCTTCCACTGGGAGACATAATTTAAATATGCAATTGTCGTCTTAATCTAGGTAAATATACAGACAAATCAGGGACTGGTATGGAATGAGTTAAAGAGAATTAAGAGCCCTTATTTCCCTGCTGCAAATCTATGATGTTTTGCCTTATCATGTCCTCAATCCTCATAATTTGCTCTCCCTCCCTCCCTCCCTCTTCCTTCCCCTTTTCACTTTCTGTAAATCTACATTGCAGTCTCTTAACTGACCACCATTTGCCTGCTTACAAAATAGATATGACCACGCACCTGAAGTACGCGTGTCATAATGATACACCATACAAATTGCTCATAAGAAGAACTTTCATTCAAGTTCCAACATGCTTGTACTTACCACAATAAAACAACAACAAAAAAAAAACAAAAAAGACATGGTCTAAGGAGCTTGTTAGTTTTTCTCGTTGTACTTTGGAAACACTGCACCTGAAGGTCCCCACTAAGAGCAAGCAATTGACCCAGTTTTCCCACTAGCACTAACAGAGTTAACATTGGCAGATGCCAGAGAAAACAGCAGCAAGAACACAACAACTGATCTTTTTAACATGTTATATGTAACAAATTGCAACATCACTTTTGTTGTCTGAGCAAGAGACCCAAGGGCCTAGTGCTCCGCTTTCATGGAAACAGATCAACTTAAGCACGAGATATGGCTTGCCCAGGTGACCACCTGGAAAATGGAAACTCACTGGCATTATGAGCAATCAAAATTTTGACTTCCTCCACAATCCCACAAAATTTCATGAGGATCCATCAACAAGAGGACTGTGATGGTCCTGTGCTCAGCTGACCCTGCATGCAAAAAAGGAAGCGGTCCTGTGACCTTTGAAAGGTCCCTTTTCTTGATGACTGTCACGCACAAATATCAAACTACTTTCTCAATAGTCACAATCCTAGCTCAAATACTTTTAAAGTTTTGAAGTGAACATTAAAATTGATGTAAGTGACCCTGTGACCTTGGGAATAAAGTTGAGGTCTCCTCTCATTTACTGCATAAATCAAACTTACAGAAAAAGACCACCAATAACAAAGTCCTGACATAAAGAGTAGAATTCATCAAGTGGCCCTGTGACCTTGGACATGAGATTAAGGTCACCCATGCAAGTCTTGCCCTTATACCCAGAAGTGTCATGCAACTTCAATGCAATTGGCCTTGTGGTTTCAGAGAAAAAGGATTTTCTAAGATTTTGCAAAAAATGAACAAACAAATTTTGAAAAAGAAATCCCCAAATCATTGAAGTGTAACCTTTAAAACCAATTTGGTAAAGATCCACCTAAGGTGTAGTTATGGGATCGAATTTTGAATGGGATAAAGTTTTGAACATTCCCCTATTATCACGATAATCGCCAGGATTTTTCCTCAATAGTGCACATACGATTTTGCTGTTGTAAAGTCTATGTCATGAAGTTTTATGTCACTGTTTTAATACAAAACTGGCAAAAAGCAGGCATGTATGCAAAAAGAAACTTGGGTAACCTCATTAGGCCTGTACGAATACAATCGCAACGAAAAAGCTGGGCATCAGAAAAAAGCCGCAGGCCTAGGCCTACACTTTATTCCCTCATGAGTGAACAGATGCGCAGAGCACTTATGCCTGTATATGGAGGTTTCGTCAAAGAAATATTGCATAGGCTGAAAATAGGCCAGGAATCTTCATGCCCCATAATAAAATCTTTTCTTCATGCCATAAAGCTGTCTGTTCAAAATTCAATCCTGCTCACAAGGCGAGCTGCGGCAAGACATGCTTGGGTGACTGACATAGGCCTACTGCCACTGGTGTGTTTCCCTTTGGCACCCATCCCTCTTACTAGGTATCCTGTTAAATGTTGGTCTATCAATTGTATAATATCCGTCTTTAGTTAACCCTTAAAGGGTCAGGTTATTTTTTGTACCAGTAAAAATAAAGGTAACAATTTTCATTGAACACAGTGCAGTAGGAACAGTTTTCTTTGTAGCATACCAAAAGTATATATCATCGTGATACCTGGAATGCCAAGTTTCATTATGTGCAGTAAATTGCTAATAGTCACGTGACTGCTTGCCATGGCAACCACTTAAATCGCTAATAAATGGCAAAAAATCATTTAAAATCTGCTAAATAAGAGAACAAAGTATCTCCTCATTTTATGTGAAGCACCCTTTTCTCCACATATGCATGGTATTTGGATAACTAGAGGAATAAACTTTCAGTAAGCTTTGAAAATAAAACATAGATCACATGACCTGTTTCCATAGCAACTGTTAAAATATTGCTTGTACTTGGCTAAAAACCGGAAAAAGTGCATTTTTACACAAATCTGCAGAACCGGTAACAGGCAGTTACTTTGCATAACAAAATAAGTCACCATAACTATTCATAGATTATATTCCAGGTTCAATATTATGTAAGAAAATGACTGAAATAAAACAACACTGCAGTATTTTAATGGAAAGTTTGTGGTCCCCCCCCCATTTTAATATGTTTCCATGGAAACAAAGCTTGATTGGATCCACAATCATGTGTGCCAGGCCTTGTTATACTGATATGTAGTTTGCAAATGTGGAGGACACCATGCATGTATACAGTGTACATGCAATTATAGTCACCAATTCCAGTGCCAAAGGCAAAGTAGGCCCTCCCTATTGGTTGCCTATCACAGTCTTTGAGACTGACAACAATATTTATCATGTCTCTGCAACCATGCTCCTCTCCGCCATATTAGGGGATACTTATTAGGGGATACTTTGGAAGAGCAGGCATTGCATAACTCAGTGATTGAGTGAATGATCAGCTGCAACAAGCTGAATGACCCTGACTGGCTGTGGGAGCCACAGCGGAACCACATGGTCCGTTGATACGCTTGAATTCTGTGGGCTCCAGCCTCATTATAAATAAAATACTTACATCCTCACACCCAACATCGACTTCACTGTCCCTCCTCTACATAATCCCTCCCTGCCCACTCCTGACTAAGTTTAATAGCCTGGGCACTTTTTATAATTGACGGACACCTGCAGCTGAACTGGTGCTTGATGCTGCCCTCTTCGTGACGTCAAGCACCTCAAGGGAATCACCGGGGGAACCCCTTAATGACAAGCAGAGACGCTAGAGGGAGTGGTATACATAAATAGATCGATGTGCTTCTTGCGGGGAAACACAACAGCTGTCTGTGTACAGTTTGGTGATGATTTATGAGTTGTTTACACAAGTAAGGCTAAGCTAGTGTGAGCCCAGCATAAAATCACGTGATTACCGGTCGTTAACAAGCGGTCTGACCGTTTAAGGGTTAAAAATATCAATCGGTTTGAGCAGGACCAGGGTAAACTCTTACATGTAACTGTTTGAAATTCAATCCCCCCCCCCCCCCCCTGGCTACATCCCCACCCTTTCAAATCAATTTTACATTAAGCACTTGACGATCATCTAGAAGACCTCGATCTAGTCAGCCTCTGTAACCATACCCACCTGTAGCTGCTGCTGCCTTATCTTCTCTTGCTGCTGCTTCATCTTCTCCTCCTCTCTTACCTCGCGTGACAGTTTCTTGACCTGTGTTTTCGTTTCTTTTGTTGGTGCTCCATACATCTGATAAGTATATATGGGAGCTAGCACATGTACACCAGGAGTAACATGACATGAAGCATGTAATCCATCACTACGGACAGTTGAAACACTAATGCAAGAAGCACAAGTTGAAGTATTTTGCTGGTTAGATTAACACCAATACCAAGCAGCTTGCCTTGCCTGCTGCTGACTTGGCACGTTACCCCACACAACAATAAAAATTTATAGCTGTAATTTGTACTTGTCACCGAAAATGTTTTCTATAAACATGAAAAAGACAAACTGTGGAGTAGAAGGCATCTTACAGCCAGGCCCCTAGGGGTTGTCTCAACAACCATCAGCAATTAGGAAAACTTGAAAAAAAACTTGTAGCTGCTAAAAAGTGAATATCTGACCAGTTCGCATTGAAAATGTCAAAGAAAATTAGATAACACCTAATGAAACAAAAGTTTGCTCTTATTCTTTAATGGGATATTGCAAGGTACAATTTTTTCCAGGGATGGGGTGGGGTGGGGGTGGGGTGGGGTGCATTTCTTTAGACCAGGTTGAAGTGCTGAGGACAATTTGGCAACCAGTCACAACTCTTGGTGAGTGGCTGCATTTGATTGAATTGCAGGCAAGCTATGACAGCTGTGACAGAAGTCACCAACATAGACACAAACATAACTTTATTTAACTCATTCCATACTATGGTTCTGGCACTGCCTGGCAAGTCATGCTGCAGCTGCCCTTGCGGCAGCTGCAGCATGACTTGCCAGGCAGTGTCAGAACCACCGACTTAAGATGATAGGCATGTTGGTACTTGAACAAAAGCTCTTTTCATGAAGAATTTAAATATGCAATTGTCATTTTAAATCTAGGTCAATATATGGAAAAATCAGGGACTGGTATGGAATGAGTTAAAGTCATTTGGGGGTACAGTGGTACGTGTTATGGGGAGCCCCGATAACAGATCACATGACTTTTTAATCCTTTCAGTGCTCACAACAGCAAAGGTCATGCTCACCAAAGTGTCATAATGATCCGAATCAAATCATGGCCACAACAGTGTTGTTGTGAATAGTTCCGCATGAAATGTGAACAAAACTTGAGCAATTTGACTAATCCCCTGCCCCATAAGTGTGGCTCCTTGCAGGTGGATAACCACACTGGAGTGGTCTGTGGGCCAAGGCTTACATCAGCCTTGTGTAATATGAGAAGGTGTATGGTGAGTTGTGAAATAAACCATTCAATCTCCTCCTTAAACTCCCCCCCTGCTGTGCAGGTGGTCTCTCAACACAGGGTCCACTATATATGCACTATCTACTCTTGTCCCTCTTACGTTTTTAAGTGCCAACTCCAATTCAAGTCTAACTACTGAAATCAAACTGCTCTGAATTATAATAAGGATGCTAGAGATTCATGTTCCTCGTATACGTAAAAAGACCTTTTATTCAAGTGCCAGCATGCCTGCAATAACATGGAATATCAAGTACACGGCAACAGCTTTCCTCAGCATGCTTTGGGTGCATTGTATCCGATAAAAGCTGTTGACTCAGTCCAAAATGTGGCACTGAAAGAGTTCCGAGTGGCAGACTCGAGAGTACTCAGACCTCAAAGCATCACACACGGTAAATTGGCGAGGATATTAATTGGGGGCCTCTGCAACTGCATTCTGACTTGTTTCTTGGGACACGCAGGGTCTCACAGGAGTGGCTAACGTAACTATGTTGCTTACACATTCATGATAGATCATAATTCCGTCAATTCTCTGTTTGGCTGCCGTCACACTCTCATTGGTTCCTCTGAGTCGTATTATGTCATGTTCACCTGTCTTGCTCCCGTATGGAATCCAAACTGTAACACCAGTCTGTTCTCTTATCTTGTTTACTGTGTGGAAATACCAGAAGACAATTAGATTCTAAAATATAAATAAAAACCTGTAAGACTATAGATCATACATTGTTGTGCATTGTTTGCAAACAAATTCAGTTTATGCTATGTTTATATCAATTTACACAAAGGAAATATCAGTGAGCCTTCTATAGGTGGTAACACATATATCAACCATGCAAATAATAATGGTACTCATTTTTCCTTGTGTAATAAAATATCCATCTCAGCACTTCACTATTTAAAACCACACACAAGGAGAGCCAAAACACTGAGAAAGGGCCACCCTCAGCACTTTTTGCAGAGAAATGCCGAGGAAATTTGTACAAAAGTCCTTTTCTCCGCATCTCTCGGCAATTTTGCCAAGAAACACTGACCTATCTTTCACCCTACTCCTTAGCTCAGCGTTTCTCGGCATTTTCCCTGGAAAATGGTGAGGTAATAGCTGAAGTGAAAGGCATCTCGGCGTTCCTTGGCATTTTTTCAGAGAAATGCCTAGATATGGATTACAGACTTGAATTTCTTGGGTGTTTTCCAACATTCTAGGAAGAAGACATTCATGAGAAGTATTGGTAGACATTTCTTAGGGTAATGCAAAACAAGACAGACAGTATTTATTCATTGTAGACCATAAATGATTGTACTTTACTATTTATGAGAAACACTGATACCTGCTAGTCAGTGACACATTAACCAATTCAAGGAATATGAGAGATGCAAACCCTTGATTCAAATCCATACAGGCACATTTCATACTCTCCAGTATTATTATCTACATGAGGCAAAGCCATGAGGAATACTGAGACAGTAAAGTGCTTGTTTCAGTTCACAGGTACATGTATACATGTGGTTTTGTGACAGTGTCTGTAAACATTTTTTTATCATTTTTGTAATAAAGGAACAAAGACAGTTCTGTATTGCATATATACACATCCCCTTGAATTATAATATGTATACACTGTACAGCAAATCTGTCTGGGTGCCTTCAAAATGAAAACAGTGTGAAATAATACACTTTGCCACTGCTCAACATAATCTAAATTTTGTGTATTGGCCTAATTTGTATAAAATAAATTGCTACAACTTTGGTTCTTGGTTCATTGGATGTGACTATGTCACAAACTTATAAACTGAAGTTTGAATGACACCACTATCTACAGCAGTTATGAAGCTATTCAAGATTTTAATTTTGCGTATTGCATAAATGAAAAGTCTACAACTTTGGTTCATGGCTCATTGGATGCCCTTATGTCCCAAACCTACAAATTGAAGTTGCAGTGGTACCTCTACGTATAACAGTCTTGAAATTATTCAAGATTTAGATTTTGTGTAATCGCCTTATTGGCATAAATTAAAATCCTTAACACTTTCAAGTCTAAGCCTTTTCCCTAGTTTAGCAACCTATGTCTGGTGATTTTCATTATTTTATGTAAAATACTAAATATTGAAGCCACATTTATTTTTTTCCATGTTATCAAAAATTGTTAGTGTCATATGCCAAAATGATTATTGAATATCAAAACTATTGATACCTTTATGTATGATTTCAAAGACATCTTTCAAACAAGGACTGAAATATAAATGATAAGATTTTTTGAACTTTTTCTCTTGCTTTTATATTACAAATATTCTGAGAATATTTGTAATATAAAAGCAAGAGAAAAAGTTCAAAAATTCTTATCATTTACATTGATACCTTTGTTTAGTAGTAATATGAAAATAAATGGCAATCCGAGGTTGCTAGATCCATGCCCCCCTGTGCCTCATCTATAGCCTTGCTAATCACCGGTCTCATTTTCAAATGACTATAGTCCATAAAAATAGGCTATCACCATGCCCCAAATGCTTGACCTACTGACCTACTTTTATGCATGACACACTCGTGTCCAGATACACAGGTGTGTTAAGTTTCATGATTGTAAGTCAAAGGACAATAGAATAACAGCCCAGGCATTAAATGTAACGTAGTTTTACATAAATGAATCACCATGACCCAGATACTTGACCTAGTGACCTACTTTTGCTTCATGACACACCTTTAGGTCAAAATATGTGTGTGTGTCAAGTTTCATGAAACTGTTAAATAATAAAGGAATTACAGCCTGGACATATTTTACAAGTATTGTCACTCTGACCCGCAGACTTGACTTAGTGACCTACTTTTGGTACATGACACACCCTTATGTCCAGATGCACCTGTGTGTAAAGTTTCATTAATCTGAGTTGAAAGACAAGCAAGTTCTAGCCCTGACACAAATAGAGTAGACCACACACTTGACCCAGTGTCCTACTTTTGTTTCATGACACACCTTTAGGTCAAGATATATGTGTCAAGTTTCATGAAACTAAGTTTAATAGTAAAGGAATAATGGCCCTGACATGATTTTACAAGGATATGTGACTGTGACCCAGACACTTGATTTTGTGACCTACTTTTGGTACAGTGTGTCTGATGACAATAGTTTACCCAGTTATTGAATTCAGGTAACATTTTACATTAAAATCTTACTATTTTCTGTTCTGTATATTTCTAATGCCCTTACCAACAAACTCACATGATTTTTAATATTGTTATCCACTGACAGGTGAAATTTTTATTTTCATAAAAACTAGTAAGTGATTCGTTTCAATTGTGTGCAGTGGGGATGCCCAGAAGATCCAAGGTACTGTACACTGTACAGGATACACCCTTCTGTATAAAGGCATCTGTGTGTTAAGTTTCATAAATCTAAGTTACATAGTAAAGGAATTATAGTCCGTATACGATTTACAAAAATGTCACCATGACCCAGTGACTTACTTTTAGTACATGACACACCTTTAGGTCTAGATACATGTGTGTGTCAAGTTTCATGAAACTATGTTCAGTAGTAAATGAATTACAGCCCGGACATGATTTTACAACAATATGTCACTGTGACCCAGATACTTGACATAGTGCCTACTTTTAGTGCAGGACACACCCTTATGTCTAGATGTACATGTGTGTAAAGTCTTATTCTCTTACTTGAAGGACTACAGAATTACAGCCCGAACATGAAGTGCAATATAGTTTTAAATGATTGTAACACTGTGACCCAGATACTTGACCTAGTGACCTACTTTTGTTTCATGACACACCTTTAGATCAACATGTGTGTGTGTGTGTGTGTGTGTGTGAAGTTTCATGAAAGTAAGTTAACGAGTAAAGGAATTATAGTCCAGACATGATTTTATAAGGATATGTCACTGTGACCCAAAAACTTGACCTAGTGACTTACATTTCGTACATGACACACCCTTATGTCCAGATGCAGCAGTGTGTGAAGTTTAATTAATCTAAGTTGAAGGACAGGCGAATTATAGTCAATACACAATATACACAAAAAGCAGATGGACGGACGCATGCATGCATGGAAAAAGGCTATTACTTCATGCCCTTCGTCCAGTAGGAGGGGAGGGGCGCATACAAATAAATTTTACTTGACAATGGGTTAACATACAAACTCATTAAAAAAAAAAATTCCCCCAAATTACAATAATTATGATATATTCCTGCTAAAAATGCAATAAATTATATAAAAATGACTGATGTTACATTCTTGGACCATATTATACCTTGTATGTAGCGTATTATCGTCTCAAATAACTTTCGCAACCTGCAAACCCTTATACATGTACAAAAAGAAACTTGCTTGTTGCCATCGTAATGAGGAATGAGTCTGCGTATAATGTGGACCCTGGCATCAAAGGATAATTTTGAGCATGTGGGTGTCATTGGGAAGGTGTTAAAACTTTGAAACAACTGAATTCAATGGATTAATAACACCAAAACTGCTCATTTTGTTCATGCCACTCAACTTTGACATGCCAGACTCTGCCCTGCAGTCTCCAATGTGGCTATCTTTGTACAGTTTGGAACAAGTACACACTTCTTAATTTCTGATTGCTCATGCTTTTTTTTTTTAACTTTTATACTACAGTAAAACCTCTGTATGTCAGCACCTCTCCAAAGTGGGCACCTCCTTACAGTAGGCACTTTTCTTCAGTCCTGTTTAATTTTTCCTATTGAGTACATTATAAAGCCACCTCTCTAAAGTGGGCACCTCCCTAATCTGGGCATTGGGCACCCTAAACAGGTACCAAAATCTGTTAAAGTGGGCACTATTATTTTGTTCAATAAATATTTTACTTTATAAAAGTGTTATTTTTTTGCATCAGGACTTGCCACCATTAACTTCTAATTTTTCAAGTGTCATTTTTCTATCAGTGCTCATCACCTAATATAATCAATCCCCCTATCATAACAGAGTACAGTACATGTTTAGGCCAGCATCAACAAAGCATCAAAGCATAACAGTTGTTTTAGTCCACAATGACTTTTGACAGCTTTGTGGATTAACCATAGGATTAAGGTATCAAAGAAGAGAGAACAGACTCCACTGGAAAGCAAGTTGGTGTGTGGATGAGTCTCAGCTCAGTGATTTGCTCAACCTGGCAGTTTAACGCTTTGATGTGCCTGCTGGTTATCACTGTGTTGGGGCCTGTTTGGGACTTTATTTTTCTACATACTTCATGTAGTTGATATTTAATTGATTTCTTCCAAGAAACAAAGGCACACTGTTGAAAAAACTGCTTTTCTCATTTATTTCATGTGGGATCAAGATACATGTATCTGAAGACATGTACATATGAATATATATACATGCACATGTGTATGCATGCATATATATGTGTATAGCCTCTCCCTTATCTTTGCTGCTCATCCACAGAACCCAAAATGGCCGACCCTCTGTAAAGTGGGCACCTCCCTAAAGTGGGCATTTTGCTCCGGTCCCAAGGGTGCCCACTTTACGGAGGTTTTACTGCATTTACATTTTGTGAACAGAAAACATGGAGTAATGCTTGACCTATGTTTTATGTCCTTGCCAACTTTAATACTTTTGTTTCTGAAATATCCACATTAAAAATTGTTATAGACAGCGGTTCTATTCTAAATTTAACTGCTAGGTTTTGTGACATATCTGCATCCAATGAACCAAGAATCAGTTTGTACCAGCTTGATTTTTCCAAATACACAAAATTTTGAGTTGCCTATGGAGAAAACAAATTGGACACACTTCCAATTTCATAATAACAGGGTTATGGTGGTGCCAAAAGTAGGTCATAAAGTACAATTTTTGTACAATATATATATGTAAAATTTTAATCTAGTGGCTCGATCGATTCTCTTCTCCATTCAATGTCCAAGCTATATCTGATTGTCACCTACCGACTCATTTCAACTTTACAGACCTGCTGTCACCTGGAAATATGAGTCAAGGTCACTCATATTCCAAAATATATCAACTTTGGACATGATCTATATGTCCTATAAATTTGGTATGTCTAATAGCATGTATTCATATCTAAATGCGGTCCTACTCTAACACCTATTAAGTAAAAGAGGGAGCCACCTGCATCAGGGCAGATCCATGTATTTAGCATGGTCAAAAGTACTTTCTCAACAAAATGAACAACACAAACACACAATAATCTTAAGAAGATGTATTAACATATATTTGAAACATAAAGGATGCCTAAATTGATAAAAAGTGGGCTCTCTTTTGGTTGAAAAGGTGTTATGTATGGATGTTTATGTTGTATATAATACAAATCTGCCCTGATCATGGTGGAAGCATCAGTCTGTTGCCCTGGCAACACAGGAAGTGAGCAGGATCGCAGTTAAATATAAATGTCTCCTATTGCCTTCGAAGATATACGCTGCCCTCTGTCTGATATGGAATCTTATATCTTTCAACACATTTTGATTAATTTATTTCCAATGAACTGTTTTAGGCACAACCAATAGCATAAACAACTGTCATCTTCATTTCTTCCATAATCCCAATAAATTTCATGACAATCCACCAACAAAAGTTCGCAGCTGACAAATGATGAACAATTGAAGTGAAGTAGGCCTACCTTGATTGGAAATGATACTGGAAGTATCTTACATGGAAAAAAAACCCCTGTGGCTAATCAATTCAGGGTGGACACAAAATCTAAAAATTATTGGAGCAGGACCACATTAACAAAATTGGTAGAGACTTTCCCAAGGTACATACTCACCAAGTTTGGAGTGAATCTGGTGGATAGTTTAGGAGAAATCAAAAATGTGAATTTACATTTCAATCCCCATTGACTTCCATTGCAATCAACAGGAATGCATGCCATCACTGACACACACATGAATTGAAACAAGAGGCCCATGACTATATTGCACCTGTTCATTTCAAAGCTGTGAGTCCTCAAGTGGCTTCTGAACATATAAAGCTTAATGTAAAAATTGGCCACCAGATGGCACTTCACTCCACATGCAATCATAGCTTATTTGTGCAACTCCATATTGTTGCATGTGGTGCCAAGAGAACAAGGAGTGAGTCCTTAAATTTATGTCCTCAGTGACCTTGGGACAGAAGATCAAGGACACCTAGATTATGTAATACAAGAGGCCCACAGGCCTGCCTGGTGCTGTGTTGACATTGCCATTCAAGTCCAAACTGCACCCTGCCATTACAAAATCAGCTCTTTCAACTTTACAGGCATGGTGACCTCACAAAAATTGGTCAAGGTCACTGATATCATACATGATTCTAGCTTTGGACATTGTCTATATATCCTATAAAGTTGGCAAGCCTTATCCAAAAACTTTTTGAGACATGGAATTTTATATCTTAAAACACATTTTGGCTCATAATTTCCATTAAATTACAGGTGGCGCCACTAGTATCATCAGCGACTTAGACTTTGACCTCCTCCACAATCCCACCACATTTGGTGAAGATCTGCCGAAAATTAGAGATTCCAGAGAGTTCACAAGATTCTCATATTTTGACCCCTACATTGCAAAATATTGTAGGTGGCACCACCAATATTGCAAAGAACCTAGATTTTTATATCCCCTATAAGTCCTGAAAGTTATATTGGGCTAACTTGAAAACTATGGACAGTACTGCGGTCACAATATTTTCACATTTTGACCTGTATATTACATAATACTATAGGACGCGCCACCAACATTGATGTCAACAAAGATTCTTATACACTTTATAACTCCTAAATGTAACATGGGCCTATCTCAATTATGGGGTGCAAAGCAATCACGTGATGACTCCTATATTCAAACTGGCCATTTGACCTTGACCTTCAACTTGGATTAAAAAATTGTTATCATTCAAAATATGTGCCCAACATCCAGCTTTCCATATATAGTCTGTTTGTTCAAATCGGGTAATAACTTTTTGAGTTATTGAGGAAAAACATATAAAGTTGGACAAGCACCAAACTCCATAATTTCTGGGCCACAGTGACCCAAAAAGTAGGTCACCAACTACAGTTTTATGTATTATGTACTCAAGTGCAATTTTGATTTGGAGGCTCAATTCTCTTTGCCACTGACGTCCAAGCTACATCCTGCCATAACAAAATCTCCTTTTCAACTTTACAGGCATGATGACCTCACAAAAATAGGTCAAGGTCACTGATATTATGTAATATTCTACCTTTGGCCATGGTCTATACACAGTATATCCTATAAATTTGGCAAGTCTAATACAATTACTTTTCCAAATATGGAATTTCATATCCTAATCTCATTTTGGCTCATAATTTCGGTCAAATTATAGGTGGCACCACTAGTTTTTTTAGCAGCATAGACTTTGACCTCCCCCACAATCCCACCAAATTTGGTGAAGATCTGCTGAAAATTAAAGATGCTAGAGTGTTCACAAGATTTTCACATTTTATATATAATGTATATATTACATAATAATGTAGGTGGCACCACCACTATTGAACTTGGCCTAGATTTTCATACACCCTATAAGTTCTGAAAGTTATATTGGGTTAACTTGAAAACTGTGGACGGTATCACGCTGAGCAAAAGTTTACGGAAGGACGGACAGACATGAGCGGTCGCACAAGCTCTGTGATTTTTGGTCAGCTGAGCTAAAAATAATTAAAAACCACGGATCCAGAGTATCCCCACCTCATGAACATCTTTCTTTACCCCTCCGGCAAACTACACTTCCATCAAGTTTCAGCACAAGCTAAGCAAGAGTTTTGGAGAAGTGGGAAGCTGCTTACAAAAATTTGAAGAAAAACATTGCAGTGCCACCTGTTGAAACAAGAGGCCCATGGGCCTAATGCTCTACTGATGTATAATCTGATGACCATCACCAAAAATTAATTTCCTGAAATGCATTCTCTCCATGACCTTAAGAAATTATAGTCAAAGTCATCCACTTGGTGCAACATTTGGATGTGGCAGACAGTTTTGAGCAAGAACAGAAGTTGAAAATGCAAATTGTTGATGCTGATGGACGGAGGGACACCCGGAGGAGATGCCTAACCACCACATATTAACCAGTCAGCTCAGGTGAAAAAAAAGGAGCATAACCATTCGTAAAACATGGCTCAGATGCACCCCTGGTATATCCCCATCAAGTTTGAAGAGGATCCACCAAGCAGTTTATGAGGAGCTGAAAATGTGGAATTGTTGATGGAGTCCACTGAGGACCATTAGATGCTCAGCTGACTGACAAGTGTAAGCGTAGCTTACATGTGTTTCCTGGTACTATTACGCTCTTGTAGTTGTTTCGAAGGGCAACCTTCAATGGCTACACTAGTCCTTGTCTGACAGTACTAAGTACATGTAACACTACATGTGTACTTCATGTATGATAGCCATACTACCCTGTCTTAATGAAGGACCAAGTTTCATACCTGGCATGCTGTTGACTCATCCTTTCAAAGATCGTCTCCTGTGACAGGCCACTGGTGGTAATCCCTGCCAGGAGGTTTTTTTCCAAGTAAACTTACAATACTACATCTGCTCAGTATCACTCATTACACTTAAAGCCCCTTTATTTTGGAGGCCATATAGTGTACAGTGATGCTGGGGCGTGCTCTTCAAAATGGATTTTTACCACATGTACAGAGTGCATGTAATACTGAAAGACTTACAGGTGGCTCCTTTTTTGCCGATGATGTGCTTCATGAAGTCCTCAGGTATACGCACTTCTGTCTCACAATCATAGCTATGAAACTTCTGAAAATGTAGGACAAATTAAAAGACAGTGTAGGTCATTCATGTTTGCATTCATCTGTATACAGAGGAAACAAGGTTTGGCAACATCCTCTGTGTGTCATAGCAGTGAGGCGACGATCAGAAGCCATAAGGAATGCAGGGAGTCTGCACAAAGTCCTTACGTCATGCTAAATAAGACCACAAACCCAACTGATCAGCATCTGGACTCAATAAAAGTTAAAAAAAAAACCTGATGTATGTTAAGCCCGTTTTCCCAATTAGTTTGGCTTGGTAGCCTTTCTCAAAAAAAAGAAAAGTTTTGCCCTGAGGGTTCCCCTGAGGGAGGCTACCAGGCTGAAACTAATTGGGAAGATATGAAGAAAGGACAAGCATCAGTAGATTCATAAATCAAGAATCTATTGAAAAAGTCCTGTTTCTAACTTAACGTCAGATGCATTAACACACCTGCATCTTCTACATGTATATCATTATTTTGATAGTAATAAGCAAAGATGCCACACAAAACTATTTCTGACTGCTAATGCACCCCTGCATAACAGCTTGCAACTTGTATCTTTTTTACGACCAAATCTGTCCGAAGTTTTTCTCGAACACTATTATTTCAAAAAATCACCAAACTTGCCACGGTGACTGACCTACGGGTGAAACTGAGCGCTTGGTTTGGAATATATGTAGTCGTGATATTCAAAATTATGCAAATCATGGGCAATTAAAATTTCGATAGCTCCATATCTTCCAAACTATTGCAGATCAACACAAAATTTTAATGTGCTTGTTTAGGTTTGTGACACCTGCCAATATAATGGACAGTAAATGAAAGTTATACAATATCAACTTATGTTAATTAGGGGTATTGAAAAACTTAAGAAATAAAAGTTGAATATCTTCAAAACTTTTATAGATAGAAATAGCATTCCAACTTAAATTTATAGGTTTGTGGCAAAGCCACATGCAATAAAACATGAACCAAAGTTGTAGGATTTTATTTTATGCAAATTGGGTGAATATGCAAAATTTAAATCTTGAATAGCTTCAAAATTATTATAGATAGAGGTGCCATTCCAACTTTAAGGTGCTGGTTTGTGGCAAAACCGCATCCAATGAACCATGAACTAAACTTGCAGGATTTTACTTTATGCAAATTAGGTGAATGCACAAAATTTAAATCTTGAATAGCTTCAAAACTATTATAGATAGAAGTGCCATTCCACCTTCAATTTATGGATTTGTGACATAGCCGCATCCAATAAACCATAAACCAAAGTTGCAGGATTTTAATTTATGCAAGTGAGATGAATACACAACACCTAAATCTCTATGAATAACTTCAAAACTATTATACATGGAGGTGCCATTCCAGCTTCAATTTCTAGGTTTGTGACATGGCTGCATCCAATGAACCATGAACCAAAGTTGAAGAATTTTAATTTATGCAAATTAGGTAAATTCCCAACATTAAAATCTTGAATAGCTTCAAAACTATTATAGATAGAGGAGCCATTTCAACTTCACTCTATATGATTGTGACAAAAGTGCATCAAATGAACCATGAAGTAAAGTTGTAGGATTTTAATTTATGCAAATAGGGTGAATACACAAAATCTAAATCTTATATAAGCTAGTGACAAGGTAAGTAGCCAAAGAATGAGGCGAATTGTGGGACGCGTTTCGAATCGAATGATTCTCATCAGGCACTGAGGGATCTCGTTAAGACCGCACTTTCATAGTGAGGGGTAACAATCTGTTGTTACGTTACGTTTACGTTCGGCAGAGGTCTGCTCATGCCTAATGAAGATTGGAAGCCAAATTCCAGTGTGGTAACTACGTAACTCACTTTCCAAACAGAAATTTGAAATTATCTGTTTACCAAAAATGGTAATTAAACAGCCTGTTATGGGTCAATTGGTGCTGTTTGACGGTTGTTTTTACCGTGTGAAAAAAAGAATTTTGCACCCAATGCCCTATCATAGGGACAGGCAGAGAGAAATGGAATTTCTCTATCTGCATACAAGGGTAAAAGATATTTGAGATCTCTTTATAATTATTGTACACTAATGTGTCAATACAAGTTTTTTGGGATCATAAGGAGGTGAGCTTGGTATTAAAAATTTAGCATGATACAGAGCCAGTAAGCTCACCTCCCCATGAAGTTGAGGCCAAATGGCTCCATGGAGCGTAATTTATGAATCCAGTGTTTCTCTCTCTCCAGACGTAACAGCTTTGTTCGTTCTAGGAAGGGAGGGGTTTGGATATATTCCAGTACCTGGACTTTCAGATTAAGTCCAGTATGGTCTGGAAGGGCAAAATGTCTGCCCAGCGGTTGTGACTCTAGTTGGTTCTCTATATATCGAAAATGTTTGCGTAACCTGTCCCTAAGTGGATGAAGTGTTTGGCCGACATATTGCTTGTTGCAGATATTGCAAGTGAGTCAGTAAACCAAGTTTGAACTCTCACAACATATTTGGTCTGGAATCACATAGGTTCTGCCTGTCTGGGTGCTTATAACACATCCTGATGTGCTAAAGCAACTGCAGTATCTGCAGTTATTGCGGTGACATGTGTTATTGTGCTTTTTATACCAGAGATCCCAGGGTGCTGAGGTCAGTTCTCTGTATGTCTGATTCTGGATCGAATCAGTATGTCCTTGAGGTTTTTTGCTCTCTTGAAACCTAGCACTACCTCTTTGTTAGCCAGGGATGTGGCATTATGTGAAGCCTCAAGGGTTTTCCAGTTGTCCTGGATTATTTTCTTGAGGGGTGGCAGAGCCGGATTGTATCAAGTGACCAGGATTAATTTATCCTGGTCATGTTTATCTTATATAACTTCAAAATTATAAAACATAGAGGTACCATTCCAACTTTGATTTGTAGGTTTGTGACAAAAAAGCATCAAATGAACCAGGAACCAAAGTTGTAGGCTTTAAATTTATGCAAATCGGGTGAATGCACAATATCAAAATCTTGAATAGCTTCAAAACTACTGTAGATAGTGGTGTTAGTCAAACTTCAGTTTATAAGTTTGTGACATTGCCACATCCACTGAATCAAGAACCAAAGTTATAGACAAAATTTAGATTATGTTGAACAATGGCAAAGTATAGCATTTTAAACTGTTCTCATTTCCAAGGCACCCAGACAGATTTGCTGTGCAGCAAATCTTTCCTAGATATACATGTAATTTGGTTTCATTGTATATCAAAACCGCCCTGCTTCAGTGGCAAGGTGTGCCAGCTTAGGGGATACCTGTGACTCTCACAACTGGCTAAATGTACATTAACACTTTGCAATGAAAAGGATACTAAACTGAAAATTCTGTGCATTAAAAATACATGCAACGTACATGTAGAGCTTTTCCTGCACTATAAGGATATCGGCCTTACAGTTCAGTGTGCCGCAAGGCATGAGATTTGCAAAGGGACTCGACATGTACAGTTCTGTGTGCCGCAAGACATGAGACTTCTGCAAGAACATGAGATTAACAGTTCTGTGTGCAACAAGACATGAGACTTCCACAAGGACATGAGATTAACTCTTTCCGTGCCAATTACATCTACAGTCGATCTACTAAAGTCAAACTAGCCTGAATTATCATTAGGATCGCAGATTCACATTTCTCGTAAAAAGACCTCTCCTTCAAGTACCATCATGCTTCTAGTTCCAGAGAAAATATCCCAGGTCAACAGCTTTGCTCAACACGCATTGCACCCAATGCATGCCGAGAAAAGCTGTTGACTCAGTGCAATATTTGGCACTTAAAGAGTTAGCAGTTCTGTGTGCAGAAAGACATGAGACTGACATGGAACTTGCATAACAAGAACATGGGGCTAACAGCTCTGTGTGCTACAAGAATGATATGAGATTTAGTTCTGTGTACTTCCAGGCATGAGACTTGTACAAGGACACGAGACTAACAGATCTGTGGGCTGCAGGGCATAAGACTGGCCTGGAACTTAATTGTGTGTCATACAAACTTGTAAATAGACAATAGCCTTGCAGTTGGGTGTTCTGCGAGGCATGAAATTTGTACTACAGTTCCATGTACTGCAAGGTACGAGATGGACAGACTTACAATTCTGTGTGCTATGACACGAGACTTGTGCAAGGACACAAAATGTGCAGTTTTTGTGTGCTACAAGGACATTTGACTTGTAGCTTTGCGTGCTACAAGGACATGTGACTTGTGATTGTAGCTTTGTGTGCTACAAGGACATGTGACTTGTAGCCCCATGACTACACAACTGACTGCCTGGCGTGCTTACATAACACACCTGTGCGTTAAAACCTGTAGCTCTGTGTGCTTATGGGACACATTATTGTGCACATAATTTTTAGTTCTACAGCCTTGTGGAACACAAGCATAAAACTTGTTGCTTTGTGTCCTTATGGAACACACAAGCATGAAACTTTTTGCTCCATGTACAGGGATAATTTAATGCAGGGTGTTTTTTTCAGTTCTGTTACCCACAAAGAAATGCAACCCTCAGCTGTAACAACCCTTAACCAGGGCCAGAATTTCGCAAACTTTCGTGAGAATCTATTTGGATTTTTGTCAATTAGTTTTCTTTTTAAAGAAAGACAAGTTCAGGAGAATCTTTACCAGAATGGATTCTCGGATTCTCGCTGAAATTCTGGCCCTGCCTTACCTCATTCCATACTATGGTGATAGTGACAGGCCTTGGTCAGTGCCAGAACCACTGACTAAAGACAACAGGCATGTTGGTATTTGAACAAAAGCTCTTTCCATAAAGAATTTAAATAATATGCAATTGTCGTCTTAAATCTAGGTAAATATAATAAAAATTCTAAAATATAAATAATAAAAATCAGGGACTGGTATGGAATGAGTTAAGGATATACAATGGTGGCCTGCATCTCCATTTGTTCAAAGACAATTAAGGGGCATAAGGCATAAGACTCACAGCTCTGTGTACAAGTTGTATAAGGGCTTTTCTTTTTCTTTTCTTTGCTGACCCAATATTGATCACCTCACAATACAACGTAATGTGTAGATGTTCCCTGCCAACATTACACGGCCCTATATAAAGGCCACACACACAATGGAGCTTTCGGTTTTGATTGAACTAAATAACTGTGGAGTGGAAAGACTTCAACTCCCTGCACTTCTGGGCACAAGATTATCGTTATGCTCAACCTGTGGTCAATCATCACTCACTAGCCGATGATGAGTCCAGTGAAGGATGAAACGCATCAGGCTTATTTGACACCTCGTGTATCTGTTCTTATCAACACTTGCCCAGTCTTCTTAGTGTATAAGGATGACATTACTTTGAGGTATACATGTCCTACAAACTGGTTCACTCACAACAATGTCAAGGACTTCCTGCTTGGCCCAGGTCACGCCCTCATGGCTACCCATCAACTGGATGATCCCAATGCTGTCCTTTGTACTTGGCATCCTGACCTCGACACCAGACTCAGCTCTAATTCTCTTCACTACAACAGTAACAGGAAGATAGTATAACTGGAAGCCGATCAGTGATCGCAAACCCCTTGGCCCGGATGGACGGATGGACAGACGACGGATGGATGCGTAGGTGATGACAATACCCCTCCGGTAGGTCCAGGTTATATCTGTTTGACCTAATGACAAAGCTTTGGTGCAAATGCAAGGAACAGAGATATCATGGCAAGGCCATTTTTCTTCAATGCAGCAGTGACCTAAATATGTGACCCAGTGACCTAGTTTTCACTAGGTGTCTGAGGCATCCTTAGGACCAGCTGTCATAAATAATTGATGAAGCTGCATTCAACATTTTTTGAGATATTGTGTTAATGGCATTTTTTTCTCCAATGTAGTACTGTGACCTAAATATGTGACCTTATGACCTACTCTTGAATAGCCACCTGAAGCACCTCAATGGCTTCCTATGATGAAAATTTGGTCTCTGTAAAGTGACTATTTTTGGAGATATGGTATTGCAAGGCCATTTTACTTTAATGCAACACAGTGACCTAAATATGTGACCCAGTGACCTAGTTTTCACTAGGTGTCTGAGGCATACTAAGGACCAACTGTCATAAATAATTAGTGCAGCTACAATGAGTAATTTAATATTTGAAGATATCATGGTATGGCCATTTTCCTTCAATGCAGCACTGTTACCTAAATATGTGACCCAGTGACCTAGTTTTTAATAGGCATCTGGGACATTCTTAGGACCAACTGTCATAAGTAATTGATAAAGCTACATTAATTTTTTTTCTAGATATTGTGTTAACGACATTTTTTTCTGCATTGTGATATTGTGACATAAAAATGAGACCTAGTGACCTACTTTTCAAAAGGCACCTGAAGCACCTCAATGACCCCTGTGATAAAAATTTGGTCTCTGTAAAGTGAGTCTTTTTGGACATGTCATGTTAACAAGGCATGGTCGGAAGTCTCAAGTATGACACATTTTGATACACTTACGTAGAAAAACATGACCCATATTCATAAATATCAAACCCAACAATGACAGCAAAGAGATTCCAGAGTTACCAAAGCATCAACATTCATCTTCCAATACGAATGTGAAGAACAAATTTCACTCCCGACTTGAGACAGCTAGTCACCCACAAAAGGCAACTGGTGGTTTTAAACCAGTCCTCTCAACCTTTGAAATATTCTTCATTAAATACAGACTATAGTGTTTCCAATATGTATAGGCCCAACCACTCAAATGTTATTACTTCTGCAAAAAAAAAGAAGAGAATTGGTAGGCCTATCACTATTTTGGTTCTTCTGACTAGATCGTCACCTGAGTTTATAGCAAAAGTAGAAAGTAGGCATATATCGTTTTTGTGATATCTATGAATCTGGAACATTATCTAATTAATAAGTTAATGAATCACTGTTATAGAGTATCAAATGCAAGGAGCAGACTTCTACAAGTCCTTAGCTAAACAATTGAAGTACTACAGACGGACGTCTCTAGTATGATACACTTATGTAGAAAAACATGACCCATATTCATAAATATCAAACCCAACAATACAACGGATGGATGGATGGATGGACGTGCAGGTGATGACAATTCCCCTCCAGCCTTATGGGCCGAGGGGTAAAAATCATCATTTGACCAAGATTTTTTTAGATAACTAAGAAAATTGCTGTTATGTTTTCTTTACACCAAGGCAGTATTGAATCAGAGAGAGAGAGAGAGAGAGAGAGAGAGAGAGAGAGAGAGAGAGAGAGAGAGAGAGAGAGAGAGAGAGAGAGAGAGAGAGAGAGAGAGAGAGAGAGAGAGAGAGAGAGAGAGAGAGAGAGAGAGAGAGAGAGAGAGAGAGAGAGAGAGAGAGAGAGAGAGAGAGAGAGAGAGAGAGAGAGAGAGAGAGAGAGAGTGCGTGTGTGCTCTAAGCTGAAAGCTTATTATATTGTAATTTTGTAAGTGGCTGGGTGCTTATGAGATTGGAGTATGGTAATGCTCTATCTTCATCTTCAATTTGGTACCCAGCAGGCACCATCAGTCTCTTCCTACAGGTACAATAACGTGGGAGATACTTCATGTACAGACTCCCTGACAGCAGTGTACATATATATATATATATATATATATATATATATATATATATATACAGTAAAACCTCCCTTACCGAACACCTCTATATACCGAACACCCCCTTATACCGAACACTTTTTCTCGGTCCCAATTTTTTTCCCATATGCTTCCATTATAAGCAAACCTCCCTATACTGAACACCTCTCTATAGTGAACATGAACACCCCAAATGAACACCATTTTCCCAAAAAACCTCCCTATACTGAACACACATTCAGCATATTTTTGTGTATTTGCAGGGAGTAACTACTGATAAGGCTAAAACTAACCAGATTAACTTCAGAGACAGGCTTAATTATTGCTTATACCAGCAGCAATAGAAACAATCCACAGGCAAGCTGTTAAACACCTGTTGTCACTTCTACAGATGGCAACAACAGGGTGGAGGGTGAAAGTGTCAATGTCACTTAGCACCTTGGTCCTATCCTCTCAGGGATAAATGGAGTAGTTTTGGGTGTTTTCTTTAATCATTCTAATGAACAATAACTTACAAATTAAGTCATTATGTTTGTCTCACCAAAGCCAGGGGATTTAATTTCAAGAAGTACCAGTAGACTGAAATGAGCAACAGCTCTGCTAAAATAGGTGCAAGGTCGTAAGCATGTTATTTCAATATGAACATACACTATATGTCATAATGTTCTTTAATAATTATATAGACATGTGCATGTATACATCTGAACTTTGCTCTATCATAGTCAGTACATCTTTCCCAAATGATAAAACAATCAAAAATTACTTCTTTGTTGTTCATTTATTTGATGATGTACATGTAGTTAACATGAGTATCTCCCACCATAATGATCTCAGCTGGTATCTGTATAGCACGGTTGGTAAGACATGAGGCCACAATGTGGAAACCTCCCTAAACCGAACACCTCCCTATACCGAACACTTTTGTTCGGTCCCATGGGCGTTCGGTATAGGGAGGTTTCACTGTATATATATATATATATATATATATATATATATATATGTGTATGTTATCATCTTGTATGCTGCTGTCTTAGACTTTCCTCAATTCAGTTCTGCATTTTTTTACTTACCATTAACTCCATTTTTGCCGATGATAAGCCCAAAATATTTTTGTTCCACGCAGAGCTCCTCACAGACAGACAGTGACCGCTGAAAGATGAACAAAATCTCATTTTTATTTCTACGCACATGAGAACAGTAAACATGGGGGCTATATGAACATCCTATGCCCAGCTGACCCAGCTACATGTACATGTATATTCACCACATAAGAGGGCTGATGGCTGTCCATGCTCATGATCAGCTGATCAGCCATATTCACCAAACAAGAAATCTGTGTGAACATATAGGCCTGATCATGACCTAGGTATATTAACCGTTAAGGGGCCGTCTGTAAAGTTACTTTGCAGTATAAATTTTAGAAAATCAAGATTTTTTTTTCTTTTTTTTTTTTTCAGAATAGGCAAGATTAGGTACCAATCTACCCTGTACAATAGGGCCTAATGTTGAGTTTGAAAAGCGTCAACCAATCCTGGTTTTTGGCCAAACGCCAACATGGTTTTGTATTTACAACAGAAAGTAAATGAGCAGTCAGTCAGACTTGGGTCTGCTAAGGAATGGGAAGTGATCAAGCTGCTCATAGGTTGGGGAGAATGATGGGCCAGGGGGCTAGGGAGAGAATAATGGACACTCCTAATCTGTTATAATAACTACTAAAACCAGCTATTACAAAACTTGTTCTTTGTGATCTTCTCCCAGAAAAACTTTAAGGAATCCTTTTTAAACATAAATTTAAAAGATATATTTTTATGACAACACATCAAAAGAATAGTATTATAAAAGTACTTCTCATAAGACAAGTATCGATCAAGTTACTGACCTTAAAAAAGACTTCTATACAGGCAATATCCACATACAAGGCATGATGCAGAACAATTAGTCCTGATATTCTGGAAGCTTATGAAAATAAACATTTGGTTCTTGTTTGAAATCTGGTATCAGCTGCTTCTCATTTTAACTACCCATGGTGTACTTGTGAGTTTTTTGCGCAAGGGGGGGTAGTTTTCATATTTCAAAAGTTGGGGACGCTCTTCTATTATGTCACCTATCACCTCAAATAACAAGAAAATAATTTTTTGTCTTCACATAATAAGAATACAATACAGATTAATATCTAAAAGAAAATGGATGGTTTGGGGGAATAATTGCAAAGGAGAGTAGACTAAGATACCGTGACGCTATATACACTGAGCTTTACAGATGGCCCCTTAAAGTGCTAATCATGACTTAAATTATTTTCTCTTTACCATTATACATACAATAGTTGAAAGATTCAAATTCCTCATGAAGATACCTTTCATTCAAATACCAGCAAGTCTAGTCTAAAGCAGAAAGAAGTCCATGCTCAGCTAAGCTAGAGATATTACCAAACAAGATAACTGTGTGAACAGCCCATACTCAGCATTACCTAGCTATATTCACCCTACAAGTAAAGCTCTGGTATGCAGCTCATACTTATGATCAGCTGGCCTACATGTAGATACATTCAAGCAAAAAATAAGTCCCAACTTTAGCTGAGCTGAGATTAGTGAGTAAAGTAAGCAATCAAAGGCTTTTGAAAGATCAACAAAGCTTCACCAGCCCTGTTGTGGCTGTCAAGAATGTCCCATCAGGTCTCATGTGAGTGTTAAAGAACATGTTGGTGACTGTAGCCGGCACAGAATTAGATTGGAGGGCAATAATTATAAACCTGAGGGAGGAGGCCCCATGGATCTCGGTTGAGACCCCTTAGGTCTCTCCAAAATCTTTGGTAAGCAAGTCAAAATACTGACAGGATGACAATTCTTCTCGTTTCATGAAATCTCACCAAGATCATGTCCTTACAAAGTTTGAAATAGTTCTGGTGTATGCCTGTGGATAAAAAGAACATACATGTACACTGGTATTCCAATATTAAGCAAGCTGTGTACAGTGTCTTCATATTGATCATTGACTAGCAATTCAGCTGAGCTAAAAATTGCAGTGCCACCTGGTGCACAAATTATGAACTATGAGACCCTAGGAGTGTTCCTGTGTGGGATCAAAGCAACTGGGTGAGTGGTTCTGGAGAAGATTTTTTAAGATTTGCCAAAAAAGAACCAAAACAAAAAAATCATAAAAAAATCCACAAATCACCGAAGCCTGACCACGTGAAGAAATTTGGATGAGACCCACCCAAAGTACATTGTCACTAAGTTTGAAGTGAATTTGTGAATCTGGATGATGATTTCAGACAAGAAGTTGAAAATGTAAATTAACATTAGAATGCCCATTGACTTGCATAGTAATCGACAGGCCAGGTGTATTTGTCAACAAGTACCCCAACTGAAAAAATCGTCAAAAATCAGGAATACACAGCAGTGCTACCAAGTGAACAACTTTGTTCAAATGACCCTTTCACAAGGACAGATCCCGCAAGTTTCAGCTTAATCTGAGTGATGGTTCTAGAGAAGTCAAAAATAGCAAAAACACTAAAAAAATCATAAAAAAAATAAAAAAAATTGCAGTGCCACCCGGTGAACAAGTTCAGAACTATGAGTCTCTAGCAATTGGTCAAGGAGTGTTCCTGCATGACATCAAAGCAATTGGGTGAGCGGTTTTGGAAAAGAAGATTTTTTAAAAAGATCTATCCCCCCCAGAACAAAAAAAAATCATAAAAAATCCACAAATCATTGGAGCGGGATCATTTGAACACATTTGGTAAAGACCCACCAAAACTGCATTGTCACCAAGTTTGAAGTCAATCTGGATGACAGGTTTGGAGAAGAAGTTGAAAATGTGAATAAGCATTAGAATGCCCATTGACTTGCACAGCAATAAATGGGAAAGGTATGTTTACAGATACAGATAAGTACCCGCATTGTTAAAAATCAGGAATCCACGGCAGTGCCACTTTGTGAAAAAGTTTGTTTGACTCCTCCACAAGGAACATATCCACCAAGTTTCAGCTTAATCTGAGTGACGGCTCTGGAGAAGTCGAAAATGGCAAAAAACCTACAATAAAACATAAAAAATAAAAAATTGCAGCCCCATCTGGTGAACAAATTAATAACTAGGAGTCCTTTGGAGTGTTCAGGTGTGATATCAAAGCAATTAGGTGAGCTGTTTTGGGAGAAGAAGATTTTAAAAAAAATTTCCCCAAAAAGAACTCAAAAATTCATAAAAAATCCATAAATCACAAGGTCACTGGATTTTTGAACAACTTAGTAGAGACCCAATAAGGTACACTGCCACCAAGTTTGCAGCGAATCTGGATGACAGTTTTGGAGAAGAAGTGGAAAATGTAATTGTGGAGGGACAGACGACGGACGACTTAGCCTTCTAAAAGTTCAGTCTGACAAGCAAGTCAGCTGAGCTGAAAACAAAAACAAAAAAATAATAAAAAAAATGTTTTAAAAAAATTACAGAACCACCTGTTCTGCAATTATTGCACTGGGGTACACAGAGGTGTTCCTATATTACTTCATAGCAATTGGTCAAGCTGTCTTGGAGATTTTTTTTTGTAGGTTTAAAAAATCATTGAATCATAACCTATTGCATACCCTTCATAGAGACACACCCAAGGTAAATTTCTACCTGGTTTGAAGCAGATCTGGTCAATGGTTTTGCAGAAAATTACACATACATGCATGTACACAAGTAACCATGCTCACATATACTCTTACACAGAAATACCTAATTTAAAAAGTTCATCAAAAATCAGGAAACAACATCATAAAACAAAGCATAGTAAAAAAGTTTGGTGAAAACAGAGTAAAGCTACACCCCCATCATGTCTGAAGAGAATTGAGCTTACAGTTTGGGATTGGCATCATGTTGAAAATCGTAAAAACAAAAAATCTTGAAAAAAAAATGCAGTGCCACCCTTACAAATTCATATCTAGGGGTGTCCATATGCAATTTCAAATCCATTGGCCAAGTGGTCTCACAGACTTTATTTTTTCAGATTCCCACTCATCCTCCCCCCCCCCCTCAAAAAATCATTGATATATTACCATTGTATATGCCTCTTGGAAGCCTGCCAAATATACATAAGTACATGCACATCAATAAGAAGTTTCCAGTGGATCTGCTCTGTGGTTTTTTGGAGATATTGCATAGAACAGAATTCTATTTGAATGGCCCTGTGATCTTGAAGCTTACTGATCTTTGTAATTAATAAATTAATTAATCATGGAGGATAATAAGCGACATAAGACTATGCTTATGCACTTCTTCAATATAAGAAGTACCCACATTGCAAATTTTGAAGGGTCGTTTTAATATTAAACATGGACAAACTATGATCCTGGTGATTTTGAGCTGCTTGACAATCTGTGTTAATTAATTAATTAATTAGTAAAACAAAGTAATCAACCAAACAAATCCATGCTCAGCAATACCTCCTACCTGAAATCTACCAACCATGAAAATTTGAAAGGGCTACTATTTATAGTTCCAAAGATATGGCCTGGACAAAATCATTTCAGATCTGGAGGTAGCTTTAATAGTGATGAGCTTTGTTGATTAATTAATGGAACTAATTTGGCACATAAAACAATGCCTATGCACACATACAACCTCTAAGATGTACCAATCCTATAATTTCAAAGGGCTGGCATTTATAGTTCAGAAGATATCACCTGGACAAAATTATGCAGATGATTTTGATCTTTGTTAATTAATGAAAGAAAGTAATCAGCTTAATAAATTGAATCCTATGCACACCTCCTTGTTAACATATACCAAGGGGCTAGCATTTACAGTTGCAAAGATATGGCTCACATATAATTGTTTCTCATCAGGATGTTTCCTAATGAAATTTTGTTAATTGATTAATGTAAGCAATTAGGCACACAAAACTATGCCTATGCACATCTACTACCTATGATCTACCCATTAACTCTATAAATTTCAAAGAACTGGCACTTATAATCTAGAAGATATGGCCTGGACAAAATTTGGGTGCAGGTAATTTTGAGGTACTGAACGATCCTTGTTGATCAATTAGTAAAACAAAGTAATCACCCACATAAATTTAATCCTCCATACACTTCAGACCTAATGAACTTTTGTTAATTAATAAATTAATCCAAGCAATCAGACACACAAAACAGTGCCAATGCACATGTACTACCTATGATCTACCAACTCTATGGATCAAAGGGCTTTATATTTTAGAAGATATGGCCCGTACAAAATTTGTTTTGGATTAGCAGAAAGACACACAGACAGTGCCCATTACCATATAACCCCACACACACACACACCCCACTTTGTGGGTGGGGTATAATTATGGCATGCTGGAGTTTTCTACCCCAAGGCTCATTGATGCATGACATGATCACTGAAGTGTGACCGTGATGGCACATATCTGTGGTAATGATTACAATAGTTCATCCACCTCAGTGTGACAGCCCTACCGAGCAGGGTTGGGTATCATTACTATTTTCTGTATCATGATACTTTTTGATACAGAGCCATGTATCACACTCTACGAATTTACATACAACAGTCAGTATCACAGCCTCTGTGCTGGTGTTTTGATAAATCATTCCGCTGTGTCTACATGCACCAGCAATGAATTGATGATGTAAGCTGTGAATTGTACTTTGCTGGCTGTTTATCTCCACACAGGGATGATTTTCTTAAATTTCTTCAGGTGAAATTGTTATAAGATATGATCAAATTAAAGTTTTTTATCATATGAAAATCTGATACACAAGGATTGTTTCATGATATGGTTCGGTACAGTGTTAGTATCTCATTTTTTTCGGGATTTCGATATATTGTCCCAACCCTACTACCCAGTGTAGGTGTAGTGGAATAATGTCAGTTTGAAGTTCTTTATTGACAGATGGACAAACTGACTAACAGGCAGACATCTGGAAAGTGAGTGCTTAGTCTTGCCCACAGCTAATGCTGGTGAGACAAAAAAATGTCAAGGTGACAGACCTGTTAATTGTTTACACCTGATGTTTCAACCCAAGGCTCACCACTGAGAGCTACTTAAAGCCTGGCATGTATGGTATGTTTTTTTTTTTTTGCTTCTAGCTCACTCAAATTTTGCAGAATATAAGTGGCTTGAGTTACTGCTCTATGCCCTCTTCTGACACAGATGGAAAGCATTTCCCTGACCATCCAATACAGGATTTCCACTAGGATTTTTTTTCATGAGGTCCCATGGACCCTTTGACTTCAATTTTGAGGGTCCCAGATGTTTTCAAGGGGGTCCCACTGAGAGAGTCCGGGAGTGATAAAAAAAGTGTTCGGGTAATTGTACATAAATTATTAATCATTGTCATATTATGTTTCATATTTTGAATTTTAATGTTCAAATTGATACTTCATGAACAATTCCATTTCAAACTAGAACAGACTGATTTTCCAACAGAAAATCAAATGTCTCCCGGTGGAACACTTACGTCTCTGAATAAGCTACAGGTGATAACAAATTACAAATGACCAAGTTTGCTTGAAAATTACAATGCTATTTTAGCTCTCACCTAGATACATTACTCTAGCAATTTTCATCAAGTTCTTCAAGACTTATTGCAGAGAAACCAATTTCACATAAATGACCCTGTGACCTTCAAAATTTAGTCAAAGTCATACAAATGATAACCAAACATAGCCCTTACCCAGATATATAATCCTACCAAATTTCATCAAATTCTATCCAGTCCTTCAAGACTTATCGCACAAAAACCAATTTCACATTAATGACCCTGTGACCTTGAGAATTCGGTCAAGGTCACCCAAATACAATGCTTACCTAGGTCTTACCTTGATACATCATCATACCAAGTTTCATAAAATTCCATCATGTTCTTAAAGACTTATCGCACTGAAACCAATTTCATATTTAAGTGACCCTGTGACTTTGAAAATTACATCAAGGTCACCCAACTACGATCCAATTGTGGATCTCACCTTGATGCATTATCCTTCCAAGTTTCATCAAATTCCATCAAGTTCTTCAAGACTTAAAGCACAGAAACCTATTTCATAAAACTGACCCTGTGACCTTGAGAATTTAGTCAAGGTCACCCCCATATGATCCCAACCTAGGTCTTGCCTAGATATATATTCCTACCAAGTTTCATCACATTCCATCAAGTTCTTCAAGACTTATTGCAAGGAAACCAATTTCATATAAGTGACTCAGTGACCTTAAAAATTAAGTCAAGGTCAGTCAAATACAATCCAAACCTAGGTCTTGTCAAGATACATTATCCTACCCAGTTTCATCAAATTCTTCAAGACTTATCGCATGGAAACCAATTTCATATAAGTGACCCTGTGACCTTGAGAATTCGCTCAAGGTCATCCAAATACAATCCCAACCTAGGTCTTGCCAAGATACATAATCCTACCAAGTTTCATTAAATTCCATCCTGTTCTTCATGACTTATCGAACGGAAACCAATTTCACATAAGTGACCCTGTGACACTCAAGGTCATCCAAATACAATCCCAACCTAGGTCTTGCCTAGATACATAATCCTACCAAGTTTCATCAAATTCTGTCAAGTCCTTCAAGACTTATCGCACAGAAACCAAGTGTTGAAGAACCTGAACAACAACAACAACAACAACAACAACAACAACAACAACAACAACAACAACAAGAAGCAGAAGCGGAAGAACCGGCATTAAAACAATATGTCCCCCTGCTTCCACCGGGAGACATGATTGATTCTTCATGAACAATTCCATTTCTTCTATTTTAAAAAATCCATCGAGTTTTCTTGTGTGAGTACTAAGGTACTCACACAAGAAAACTCGATGGATTTTACCAATGATACATATGTAACAATTCCACCACCTTTTTTGTGTAGTCTGTCTTTACGTACTACATGGTAACCATCAATATCAATTAAACTATCACTCATATTTTCATTGAGGAAGGTTTCGGTTGTACCAAAAATATCAACCTCTTTAGTTGGTTTTTGTAACAGTGCCCTCAGCTGGTCAATCTTTGGAAGCAAGTGACAAACATTCAAATGTACAACTTTTAGTCCCTTGCCCTTACTGTTAAACAGTGAATCTTGGTGTGTATTATTACCTAAGCACTGCATCTAGGCACCACAGTTAAACATGTATGTCCTAATGTCAAAGAATTCGAGATTTTGGCCACTTTATCTTTAAGTCACAACCTGCTTAACTCGCTCATGAGTATCTTCATTTTCTCAACAAAATAATCACTTGGCATTTCTTCAATAATTGACAAGTTTGTGTTAACAAGAGGCCCATGGGCCTAATGCTGTGCTGACACCGTGGTTATGTTGCACCTGTTCATCTCAATGTTGTGAGTCCTACAGTGACTCCAGAACATATAAAGCTTATGTACATTTAGTGTATAAAAGGTCCATCAGATGGCACTTCACTCCACATGTAATCATAGCTTATTTGCGCAATTTCTGTGATGGATACTCTTGCATATGCCAAGACAACAATGAGTGAGTCATTGTGTTCTCAATGACCTTGGGACAGAATATCAAGGTCAAAAATGGGTCAAGGTCACTGATATGTAAAATTCTAGCTTTTTACACTATGTATATATAAGTCTAATCTGATTACTTTTCAAAATATGGAATTTTATATCTTAAAACACATTTTGTTCATCATTTCTGTCAAATTATAGGTGGCGCCACTAGTATCACTAGTAACTTAAACTTTGACCTCCTGCACAATCCCACCAAATTTGGTGAAGATCCATTAAAAATTAAAGATGCTAAAGGGCTCACAAGATTTTTACATTTTGACCCCAATATTACATAATATTGTAGGTGGCACCACCAATATTGAAAGAAACCTTGATTTTCATACACCCTAGAAGTCCTGAAAGTTATATTGGGCTAACATCAAAACTTTTATAGTTATCCCGCTCACAAACCAAAAGTTTATGGACAGATGGACAGAAAGACGGATGTCTTTAGTAAGTTACACTTATGTACCAACAATGATCATGAAGTGAGTGTTTAAGGTAATTGACTATAGTCACCTCTACACCCAACTGATGAAATAGGAGGAGCCAACAATGAATGACGGTTTCTGACTGCAGACAGACTAGAGAAAATCTCTAGGTGGGTTTAAGTTAACTTTAAGGTATACCAACCATCGCCCTACCACCACTTCTATGTTAGCCCCACCTAAATCTATAGATAAAATAATCCATAAGTGTCTTGGAATGAGCGTTGAATTTTGTCAGTATTTTTCCATATCTACAGACGTACGTGAGTGATGCTACAAGCTCTGCAACCTTTGGTCAGCAGAGCTAAAAAACTACAAGTTTGGGCATTCATATTGAACAATGTTCACACTGGATTAGCTTCGCATAGGAAAATTTCCCATGAGGCTTTGTGCAACCAACATGGACACATCCTCATACGTGCGATGTGTGCAGCCTGTTTACTTGTATGAATCTTGCAAATTCCACTGCAATAAAATAGCATGACACGGATAACTCTCCACATGATACTCTCATGGATATTTTACAACATCGACAACATGTTGAGCACTTTTATTATTTTCCCTGTGTCCCAAAAACATATGGCTATGGTCCCCAGTGCATCCTAGGTATCATGCAGTGCATTCTGTACACACATGTGCGTTAACAGAGACCCTAGCTGCAACAAGTTGCAGCAAAATAGGAACAAACTCTATTAATTGTCACCACTTCAGGTCCTGCTGGATCCATTTGCCCTGATTTCACAGTGTCCCATTGCCATAGAGAAAGTGGCTGTAAATACATCAGAATCCATGTCTTCTGAAGGGGTCTTATGTACAGCAGGCACTGCATCAGAAAGATATCGGGAACATTTGGACTTGTCTGATGAACAAAAAATCTGTGTGGGGCACGGATACCATACCGTTTGGTGGTAAATTCTGTCGAGGGTCTGTGCTGCCTCCTCCACACCATCTTTCTCTCCATACACCACAATCTGATTAGAATCCACAGATGGCTCTGGTATATGGATGCGGACCCCAGTTTGTTTAATGAGATTTTTCAAAAATATGTCATCAGGTCCTCGCAGGCAAGAATGATAAGCCTTTTGCACGACCATTAGTACACCATGCTTCACCATTTTGTCACGTGTACACCTGAAAGCAATCACCAAAACCCACATCTTCTCATAGTCGCAAAGATCTCTGCATGAATCTCCCACATACAGCAGGCTCAGAACAATATAAATAGCAATTAAATTAAGTAGTTATGTAATACAACACTCTATAAATTTAGATTAGAGAACTTTCTGTGTGTTGCGATGTAATTGTGCAATACATAGCATAATCTATAAGCCTATCGAAATCTGGCAAGGTTTTATGTGACCACTTAAAATGTATCCTCAGGTCCCTGTCTGATGGAGCTCCCCAATATTGTGAATACAGAAGTAGCCACATCCCACAAGAAGGGGGTCATTCTACAGATGGACAAAATATATGTCATCTTCAGCATGAAAATAGTGATCCTGTCATTGCTGAAAACCATTGAACCAAGAAAAGCTGGTGTCCTGTGCAATTTTATCCTGATTGGTTTTTTCTATGTTTTGTGTTTGACAGGTTTTCCATAACCCATAGATTTTAAAAACTAGAACAGACCAGACATTTTACACACTTACTTAATGGCAAAGGATTAAATTTAAATCTACAATGTCATGTAAAGATGATTTCTTTTAATGTCACCTGTGTGTGTGTGTGTGCGTGCGTGTAAAGGAAGCGGGGTGGTCAGGTGGGCTTCTCTTGTGGTTGAGAAGTAAGTATACAGTTGTACATACTAATACCGAAATGACTAAAAATTTCACATATTAGTTATGTAACATTACCTCTCGACCACCATTGCCAATATAGTAACCATAGCATTGCCACTTTGTGTTGAATGTATGAAGTTTTAAACTCAGACTCAGACTCAAGACTCCTTTATTTGACTGGAAATATACAATGTAAGATTATATACATAAATCATAACAGTGGTCAGGAGACCCTCATTAAGGCCTTAACAGCTGCTATCATGGGCGCCACCTAGATATAAAACAAAGGAAGCACAGTTACAAATGAAAGAGTAGGTGTAAAGTAGATAAAATGTTTCACTTAGTAAGCTACAATTTATTTAATATTTATAGCAGGATTAGAAATAGTAATTCATGTACAGAAAGTGACTTTCGGAGGTTAAGAATCAAAGCTAAAGAAGATTACAGACATAGCAGTTCGGAATGGAACAAGCAGATTAATATTTGTTAATAAAATGTTTTTTTTACACATAAAGAAAAACCATTTTTACTATGGGTATGAACCTTGTTCAGTATAGAATCTGGAGTTGTTTTCAATGCTTTCAGGTCATAAAAAGTTACCTGTACCAACCAATTTTCTTCTTTCTAAAAATAAAAGGTTACCTCTTGTGTAATGATTATGGATTTCATAGATAGGCTGTATTTTAAAAGTTTTGAAATAATCAGTAACTGATTTTTTCTAAACTTAAAGTAGAACTGTCAGTTGTTGGTGAATATACATGTAACCACTTTTTAGTAAATTTAAGCTTTTAAAAATAGGTTCTGTATGTGAAATACACTTGCTGAGGCTTATTTTATTATCCTCATGCATTTTTTTCTGGAGTAATTCAATTCCTGTATTATTATGGCCCCAAAGTAGAAAACCATAGGTAAGATGGGGATACTATTGAACTACATATTGTTTGCAGAATATTTGTTGGTAAGTCTTCTTTTAATTTGTACATGATACCAATGGTTTTGGATATCTTGGATGAGATTTTAGCTATGTGACTTTTCCAATTTAGATGTTTGATAAATTTGTATGCCTAGAAAATTAAAATCATTTACACATTCAATTCTTGTGTTGTTTATTTCTATTTCAGGAATTGTCACCACTCCTTGTGGGTTGTGAAAAATCATGAATTTGGTTTTCTTTTCATTTAAAGACAATTTATTGAATTTCAATCATTTACTTATTTTACTCAATTTGTTATTTATATTGTATGATAATTCTTGCGCAAGGTCAGATTTAAGTAAAACCTGCAGGGAACTGACTATGTTGTATCAGCAGCAAACATGATTTGCTTAAAAATGTTGGAAGCTATATGCAAATCATTAATATAGATCATGAACAAGAAAGGGCCTAAAATTGAACCCAGTGGAACACCAGTAGTGATATTTAGAAGTGCTGATTTTGTATCATTTATTTCTACATATTGCTTCTCATTGGCTAGACAATTTTTGAGAAGTTCTAGTGCTTTACCATTAATGCCATAGTATTCCAGTTTATGAATTACGATTTGATGGTCCAAAGTATCAAATGCTTTGGAAAGGTTCATGAAAATGCTTATTGCTCTCTCAGAATTATCTATACACTCCCCAGTACTATTTAGTATTCTATCAACTAGTTCAATGGCAGCAAGTTCCGTGGAATGTGCATCACCAAATCCATACTGATGGTTATAATACAAAAGATGTTCTTTGAAGTATTCGTTTAATTGATTAAACATTATTTTTTCAAAATTTTTTGAAAACTAGGCAACAGGGAAATTGGTCTTTAATTATCAAAGATTTCTTCATCACCCTTTTTGAAAAGGGGAATGACTTCGGCTATTTTCAAATTATTACGAAAGACTCTGGTGACAATAGATTGATTAAAAATATGTGCATACGGATTTCATTTTTTATATATTTAATTGGTTTGATAGAAATTTCATCTTGGCCACAACTTGTTTTTGGTTTCAAAGAGTCAATTATTTTAACTACAGTGTCATGTTTACAGGTTTAAATGAGAAATTATGTTCACAGGGGAGCAAAGATAATTTTGAAAATCATCATTTTTCAGGGATTTACCTTTGTAGCTAGTTTGGGACCTATTTCAGAGAAATATTTGTTGAAATTGTCAGCAATTTTTTGCTTTTCAGTAATGATTTCCCCATTGATTTTGAAGGGATTAGGGAAATTAGATTTGTTTTTTGTTTCATTAAGTACTTTCTTAATAGCTTTCCATGTATCTTTTATGTTACTTTTGTATCTTGTGAAGCATGAACTATTGTAAGTTTTCTTAGCTTGTTTGATATTATTCTTCGAGATATTATTGTATGGATGTAGATTAGTTTTGCGCTGGTTATATTCTTCTGAATCAGCAGGGGTCTTTAAGTTTTTCGCTTAATTTATCCCTGTTTGCTGTGGATATTATTATGCCCTGAGTAATCCAGTTGAATTTTTTGTGTTTATGTTTGATAAATTTAGAGGGAAACTTATTTTCTAAAACATGTTTGCATTTTTTCACTAATATATAATAGTTTTCTGTAGGGTCAGCCATTGGATTTTTATTCATTTTATCATGTATATTTGATGTACTTATTTCATTAAGAAAATTTGGAAAAGACTCTGGTTAGTTATCTCTGGTGTAAACAAACTTTGGATTTGGTTCATAAGTGTTTTTGCAGTCAAAGGACATAAAATATGGAAAATGATCAGAGATACTAGAAATTAAAATCCCTGCACTTGGGAGACGTTTTAGATTTGTTCGTTTCATGACAACAGAGAGGTGGCGCTTTGAGAGGCTTGGAGTCAATTCATGACGGGCATCGTTCAAACCACGATTCTTTTGGAATTTATGGATTCCCAGAAAAATCTTATTGGTCGTCAAGTGTAGGAACCCATAGAGGTAGTACAGGATTTGAACTTTGGGGAATTCGATGAGAATAATCTACGCAAAGTAAGTTTTGTATTTTCTTACTTTCCTGCCTACACAGAGGTGTCCAGCCATATTGACATTTGGTACGTGAACTGTACTGTGTATCCAGTAAACAGAGATCATGTCTGACAAAGATCCCGCAGAAGACAACCAAGAAACATCCCCCAAATCTTTAATGAAACAGTTGGCCGATACGCCAAGGAAGCTGGGACAAAAATTAAGAGAAGCTTTGAGAGAAAAGTTCAGTCCTGAAAAAGAAAAAGAAAAATCTACAGCTCTTCCTGTCAATACACCTAAGGCCGACGTATTGCTGAATGCACCCAAAGTTGTTGACACCCAAGATGAAACAAACAAAAACACCAATTCACCAGTGCCTCTCACACAGAAAAACTCAACGCGCAGATCAACGACACAAAAGACTCTAAATGACGGCAAGCCAAACAAAAGCAAAACCGCCAAAACTGCTAATTCGGCTAAAACGTCAACACAAACACAACCTAAAAAAGTGAAAACGACAAACAAAAAAGGTAATTCAGAAGTCCAGTATTACCTATCATCATGTGTTTTTAACAGAGAATTTAAAGAACAAAACATGATCCAATGCATATTGTGTATGGAGTGGTATCATTTCCAGTGCATAGGTGAAAAGGAAAATGACATGGGGACCAGTTATTGTTGCAGATCGTGTCACAGGACCCCTGACAATGTAAAACAGATCATGAAAGATCTGCAATTTTGCCGACAGTACATGGCTAATAAACCATCCGAAAATTCTGTATCTTCAGAAACACTAGAAAAATGGTATGGAGATATGAAAAATTTGTTTCAGACACTAGAAACGCAACTTGTAGAACAGACCAAAGGGTATGCAGATCAAACTTTGACTTTAAAAATGGAAAGCCTTGCCAAAGAACTTAACAATGCGCGCAATGAAATTGCCATGAAAAATGAAGAAATCAAACAACTAAACCAAGAAAATAAAAAGCTAGCTGCAGAAAAAAAGAACAACGACGAGACCAAAGCAACAAGTGGGCAAGTTGGTGAATTAAAAAGCTTCCTGACCAAGAACAAACTTCTGGCGATCCTCTGGCGCGTTACAAGTAGAACAAAGGATCAGAGATTTACATCATGAGTTAGACAGTGAAATAAGTACTTGTAAAAAAGTGCGAACCAGCATGCAAGAGGAACTAGACAAACTTCATCAAACTCTGACTCGAAAGAATGGGGAAATAGACACACTTAATACTAAAATACTTAGTCTTCGGGACGAAGTAACAGCTGCTAAAGAACAGACATTGCAGTGGCAACTTCATGCCCAAGGTACCGATGCTGGCACCACTCCATGGAATAAAGTAGTTGCCAAAAACTCAGCAAAAAAGGACTCCAATGCGAGTAATGGTCAAAAGCCCGATACAGATGCAACATATGAACAAGAGACAAAAGATAAATCAAAAGTTCTGCTGTTAGGCCATTCGCATATGAAGAATTTAGATCCATCTAGAATTCTACCACAAAGTACCCACATTGTGACAAAACAAATAGCTTACACAACAAATGAAGCGAGAGAATATTTAGCTACTGTGACTGAAAAATACGACATGGTCGTCCTACATCTAGTAACAAACGATATAAAAACTGATGCGTCACCAGACACAGTGGCTACAGAAATTGTGGATATAGCCGAGTTCATAAAAGCTGCCGGTATAACCAATCGCGTTATAATCTCGACTGCTCTACCATGGTTAGATGATGCTGAGATGGATCTGAAAGTCCAAGCAACAAATTCAATGATAAAACTGAAAGCAAATAACAAGGATGGAATAGAGATGTGCGCAAATTACAACAGCTTCATAAGACAAAACAAACAACGACGTGACTTGTTCCGTGACAAAACACATCCTAATGATCAAGGCAGCCGGTTACTCGCGGCAAATATTAAATATAAGATAGAGCCCAACTTGAGAAGGCAAAGGAACAGCAGATATGATCAAAACCAAACGACAGCAGGACCACGACTACGACGTCAATACCCAACCACCTAGCCCACTGCTGTCCTCAATATTGTATCAAACTGAATTAACCATGAACAGTGTGTGTACATTAAATATTATGACTTGGAACATCCATGGTCATAAACATAATGTTTGTGGCCAATCTGTCTCCAAATTTGCAGATACAGATTTTATACAATACCTTAGTAAATTTGATATATTTGGTTTGACAGAAACTCATGCTGGTCCCGATGCAGATATGGAAGTCCCAGGGTACATAATTCACAAAAGTACCCGTCCAAAGTAAAAAAATAGCACGAAATTTTCAGGTGGAATAGCAGTTTACATAAAACAGAATATTAAAACTGGTATTGAATTTATTCCCATAAAACACCCTGATATTATTTGGATTAAACTCAAAAAGTCCTTTTCTAAGTTATCAAAAGATATTTATGTTGGCACTGTTTATGTGCCACCTGTGAATTCATTATACACAAGTGAAACTGATATTTTTGAAACATTATTAGCCAAGATTTGTAAATATACACTTGATGGGGGCAAATGCGTATTAATGGGCGACTTCAATGCTGCTACAGGTACCGAAAATGACTATGTAATTTCTACCAAAGCTGATTCTGATCTTATTCCACTCCCAGATGACAACTTTCATGATGTACCACTAAATCGTTCGAACATGGACACTCGAAAAGTGAATAGTCACGGAAAGAGTTTATTGGACCTATGCATATCATCTGGAAAACGAATAGTAAAAGGTCGCAAATTAGGGAATATTATCGGTAATTACACGTGCTATAGTCACAATGCCAAGCAGCCCACCTGTATAGATTATGTCTTAGCAGACCACAGTTTATTTTCCGAAATTACCAGTATGCAAGTTGGTGAAACAAACTGGCTATCAGACCATTGCAACCTAACATTTGAGTTAATTGTTAACTCAACCAAGATTTTTTTACCTAAGGAATAATAGCTGTATGCAGCATAAACTTAATCCTCTCCCCTCTTCCTTTGTATGGAACAAACAACGTAGTGACCAATTCAAAATGGCATTAACATCTCTTTGTAAAAATGACATACATCAGATTATGACAATTGATAACGGAGATAATAGAGTAGAAGAAAGATATCATATTGATAACATGGTGTCTGATTTCAACAATATCATATCTAAAACTAGTATATTATCATTAAAAACAAAACGTAGTTTAAATCACCGAAAAAAGCGTTTGCCAAAATATGCTCGTAAAGAAACCTATAATCTATATCACGAGGTAAAAAAGATGGCTCATAAGCAATTATCCAAGAAACCAAATGATTATTGTCTTCCTAAAACATATTATGCAACAAGAAAAAGATTTCGATTGCAAAGCAAACGAAACGAAAAAGAATTTCAAAATAAAATATTACATACTTTAGATAATATATGGGAAAGAAACCCAAAAGAATATTGGAATCTAATACAAGAGCTTGAAAATGTTACAAAAGTGAAATCAAACCCATGTGAAAATATCGATCCTCAAGAATGGTTTACCCATTTTACCAAACTGAGTAGACGGGATGAAGAATCACATTTCCAAAATATAAATAAATTAGTCCAAAACTTTCTTAATTCAGATCAAAATATATCATTCTCAACCCTTGACTATAGAATTTCCCAGAGTGAATTGTCCACAGCAATTGACAACCTAAAAATAGGCAAATCCCCTGGCAAGGACGGAATTATAGGTGAAATGCTAAAAGTTGGTAAACATATTTTAATTCCGATCTTGATTGAAATGTTCAATAAAATATTCTCGTCTGGTTTCTTTCCCAAAATCTGGAAAAGCAGTCTTCTTATCTTACTACACAAAGGTGGAGCGTCAAAAGACTTGAACATGTATCGTGGTCTATCCTTAAATAGTTGCACAGCAAAGATATTTTGTTCAATCATTAATGAACGTCTTGTGAAATGTCTCAGTGAAAACGGTATATCTAACGAATTCCAAATTGGTTTCAAGAAAAATTGTAGGACAAGTGATCATATCTTTGTTCTACGCACGTTAATAGACAAATATACAGTAAAACCTCCCTTACCGAACACCTCTATATACTGAACACCCCCTTATACCGAACACTTTTTCTCGGTCCCAATTTTTTTCCCATATGCTTCCATTATAAGCAAACCTCCCTATACTGAACACCTCTCTATAGTGAACATGAACGCCTCAAATGAACACCATTTTCCCAAAAAAACTCCCTATACTGAACACACATTCAGCATATTTTTGTGTATTTGCAGGGAGTAATTACTGATAAGGCTGAAACTAACCAGATTAACTTTAGAGACAGGCTTAATTATTGCTTATACCAGCAGCAATAGAAACAATCCACAGACAAGCTGTTGGAGCACCTGTTGTCACTTCTATAGATGGCAACAACAGGGTGGAGGGTGAAAGTGTCAGTGTCACTTAGCAACTTGCTCCCATCCTCTCAGGGATAATTGGACCATTTTTGGGTATTTTCTTTAATCATTCTAACCAACAATAACTTACAAATTAAGTCATTATGTTTGTCTCACCAAAGCCAGGGGATTTAATTTCAAAGAGTACCAGTAGACTGAACTGAGCAACAGCTCTGCTAAAATAGGTGCAAGGTCCTAAAGCATGTTATTTCAATATGAACGTACACTATATGTTATCATGTTCTTTAATAATTATATATACATGTGCATGTATACATCTGAACTTTGCTCTATCATAGTCAGTACATCTTTCCCAAATCACAAAGCAATCAAAAATTCCTTCTTTGTTGTTCATTTATTTAATAATGTACATGTAGCTAACATGGGTATCTCCCACCATAATGATCTCAGCTGGTATTTGTATACATGTAGTACGGTTGGTAAGACATGAGGCCACAATGTGGAAACCTCCCTAAACCGAACACCTCCCTATACCGAACACTTTTGTTCGGTCCCATGGGCGTTCGGTATAGGGAGGTTTCATTGTACTAAGGTTTTGGGAAAAAATAAATTTCTTTATGCTTGTTTTATCGATTTCCAGAAGGCTTTCGATACCATTTGGCATGATGGACTTCTCTATAAACTAATGAATTATGGAATAAATGGTTATGCCTATAATATTATAAAGAATATGTATCAAAATTCAGTTACTCAAATACGGTTTAGTAGAGGAATTTCCGAGGAAATACCTGTACAAAGAGGGGTAAAGCAAGGATGCGTGTTAAGCTCTACATTATTTAATTTATACATCAATGATATTCCCGAATTATTTGACCAAACTTGCGATCCAGTAACATTAAGAAATAAACAAATCAATTGTTTGTTATATGCAGACGATCTAATTTTGCTTTCTGAAACAGAAAAAGGACTTCAAACTGGTCTGAATAAACTTTATAACTACTGTCTTGACTGGAAACTAAACATTAATGTTAAGAAATCAAAAATAATGATATTTAACAAATCTGGTAGAAAGATTAAAAAGAGTCTCTTTATTGGCAATAAACTGTTCGAAAATGTTGGTAGCTATACTTATCTTGGTATTGAAATTTCATTAAATGGGTCTTTTGAGAATGCTATTAAAAGATTAAGTGAAAAAGCAAACAAAGCCCTTGGAAGATTAAAACCTATCCTTCCAATCGATAAAACAAGCATTAAACAAAGCCTAAGTTTGTTTGACAAACTTATATCTCCAATATTACTTTATGCATGTGAAACATGGGGTGCCTATACAATATCACCTGAAAAAACATTCCTAAACAACAACTTGTCTGGGTATTACAAACTAAGCTACGAAAGGTTATATATGAGTTACTTAAAATATTGTCTAGGTGTTCATCGCAAAGCTTCTAACGTTGCTGTTTTAAGTGAACTTGGCAAAACACCCCTTTCTTTAAAAATTATCAACCTAGTGTGTAAAAACTTCTTCCGAATAACAAATATGTCACCCGACAGCTTATTGTACGACTGTTATTTGTGTAATCTAGACTTCCCAACTCATCTATCTTCTCAATGGGTCAGTACTACCAAAAATACATTTCTAGGTTTAAATCTTGAAGAAATTTGGCATAATCAAGGAAACAGTTCAGGCATATACCCTTCAAAACTATTCAAATCAGCAATCAAAAGTAAATTCTGTACTCAATGGGGGCAAGATTTAAATTCTCAAAGTGATCAAGATAAAAAATTGCGAACATATACTCTTTTTAAAACGGATTTCAATTCAGAATTATACCTTCACCAGATAAAAGATTTCGATATACGCAAATATATTACCCGCCTTCGCATAAGTGCACATAATTTAACTATTGAAACTGGATGCCACAAAAGACCAAACAAAATTCCTGTTGATCTCAGAGTTTGTGATATTTGCAAAGAAATCGAAAATGAAAAACACTATGTCTTAAAATGTTCTAAATTTACAACTCCCAAAAACAAATTTTTGAGCGAAATAAAACAGATTTTTAACTTAGATAGCTTTGACGATGAACACTTATTTATATTCATAATGAGTTTAAACGATACAGAATTGATTTCAAAATTTGCTATTTACCTAAAAGAATGTACAGACATCAACGGACCTCTATGACATCAAATTACCTTTATCTATTTTTTTTTTCTACTCGCTTAATTGCTTCATAATATATAATTGTTTGTTGCATTTGTGAATGTGTAATGTGTATCCCATTGTATTTCTTTTTCAAAGTTGTTCTTGTTCTTGTTGTTGTTTGTATATATGTATGTATGTGACAGATTACCATTATAAAATATTGGTGTAGTCAATAAAGTTCAAAGTTCATGAGAAAATTATCTATTAATGTACCTTTATTTTGAGACAATCTAGTTGGTAAGGTAATTTGTGGGAGATAGCCTCGAGATGTGATTGTGTCAAAGTAAGTGCTAATAATATTTTTCTCATTTACTTTTAGTAGATCAATATTAAAATCTCCTGCACACGATTGGGCAGAGGTCACAGGTCATAGAAGCAGGCACTATAGAAATTAGTTACGTATTTCAGGTCACTAATTTAGTAATTGCATTAGTGACTGGCCTGATGACCTTTGACCTGTCAAAGTTGATCAATGCAGGGCAATGTGAAGTTTTAGAGTACACGGAAAGAAATATTATCCTACTGGTAATTCCTTTTTACCTAGTAATAATACAGTATATTGCCCTCTAGGGGCTACATGAACAGTTCTACTGCATACACATCTATAATACTACCTCCCACTGCCCTGGTCAGTGATGCTGTCATGTACCAATGGCTTCATTTGAGATGTTTATCATCGTTAAGCCAGAATCATGAAACATCATAACATTACTGCAAGCACTTGCTGGACAACCCTTTCATCTCTCCATGAGATTTATATGTAGAACAACATGTAAACCATTTACTTCTATTATAATCATCACAGTAATGTGGGCTTCATTACACAGGCACAAAATATCGAAAAAAAAAATGAATAAGTTAAAGATGTATTTGCATACACTCTGGTTGCCATAATTATTTGGGTCAAAAACAAGGTACAAAAAGCGAAGTTGTTTTTGTGTGGCCTGTACACATAGCACTCCTATTGTTCACACCTAGTGACAACCTCGACCAGCTAAGAAAAACAATGGCCTGTCAGCAGGGGCAGTTGATTAGTTGTCAATTGCCAGAAATCTCATTTTAAAATGACATTTTTCTGTTCAGCATAGTTTATTTAAAACACAGTCAAAAAGTTATCCATAGAATATCAATCAACTTGGTGAATAAGCAAGTGACACTAAATTCCTTTATAATTTAAGTTCACTATGAACATGTTGGCATCTCCCACCATGCAATAGCCCGTTGCTTTTGTGTTCAGGCCTATATTTTGTGAGGAATTGCAGAGTTGTCCTAAGTTACTATCTCCTATGTGTTACTTCTCCCAGGTACAAAATGCCACCTGGTCATCATAAAGTTATATGAAACGCATATTGTAACCTATGAAAAACATGGTTTGCGGTATCTATTGTCAGTGGCCTGACATCCCCCAAACTGTAGAATACCTCCGTACACATTGCCTCCTAATTTGAACAATCCAAGGGCCAGATGCCTACATGCAATTAGGCCTAGTGCGGAGTAGTGGTCATGCGTTCTCATTTCTGGTTCAAAAATTCTATAATGCACTCTTCTACATGCTAATGGATAGATCGATTCAAACAGGAGAAAATTAATCTGAATTTTAAAAGCATGTCACAAAATTCTCCAAAACCATCATCCAGATTAACTTCAAACTTGGTGGGGATGTACCTTGGGTGGATATCTACCAGGGTTTGTCCGAATGGTCGTGTTCCAATGAATTTTTGATTTTTTTTTTTCAAAATCTTTACAAAAGTTTTAATAGGAAAGTTTAACATGGGAATTTCTTGTAATGGTTATAACTTACATAATTTTTGCCAGATTTACTTCAAACTTTGTGGGGATGTGCCTTAGGTGGATCTCTACCAAGTTTGTTCAAGTGGTCACGCTCTATTGATATTTGGAATTTTTATGAATTTTTTTTATGTTCTTTTTGGGGGCAAACCTTAAAAACTCTTCACCTCTGAAACTGCTCACCCAATTGTTTTGATATCGTACATAGACACTCCCAGGGACACGTAGTTCCCAATTTGTTCACCAGGTGGCACTGCATTTTTTTCTATTTTTTTTTTTTCATGACCTTTTTATATGGTTTTGCTATTTTTCACTTGTTCTCAGAACCGTCACTCAGATTAAGGTGAAATGTGATGGATATGTTCTTGTGGAAGGGTCAAACAAAGTTGTTTACTAGGTGGCACTGATTTAGATTCCTGATTTTTCAGTATTTTCAACTAGGGTACTTATCGGTCAATGCAGCTTTCCTATTGATTACTATGTAAGTCAATGGACATTCTAATGCTAATTCACAGGACAACTGACATGAAATTTACTGTTTACTTGATAACTTGAGATCTGTTTTGAGTTAGTACTGTGATGCTGCACATGTTAATGTTTTTGTATGAAGGTCATGCTCAGACAGTACATGAATGACTTTGACCTCGTTTCCTAGGTCACAGTGCAACATACATGAATTTTACTCTTCATTATAACTTGAGAACTACTTGAACCTTGATGTTGCACATGTTAGGGTTCTTTTATAGTGGTCAAACTTACTCAGAACATGGGTGACCTCGATCCTAAACAGAGTACATAGAGCTGCAAGTGTGATGAATGTCAAGATCAGCTGAGCATGGGCTGTTCACACAGCCCTCTTGTTAGAAATTAGTAGCAATTTGTTTCATAAGAAAATCATCATTGAAAATGTTTACCCACCTCCCCGAGACACAAATGATAATTACAACTCATTCATTAATGAATTTTCTCTTATACTTGATTCACTAAATAGCAAAAGTCATCCGTCCCAAATGACCACTGTCAGGCAAACAAACATTATTGTTATATTTTGTGAAATTTTCAAATAGAATAAACTGGTTGTCGTCGCTCCCACGACCTTACCATATGTGCCCTTTGTTATGGTGTTAATGTGCAGGTAATGCCCTTTAAATGAATAATAACTCTATGTCAGTACTGAGTTAGCATTGTTAAGTTTTTCTATAGGCGTATATATATTTAAACAGGCCCACATGAAAGGTGGAGAGAGTCTGTTGATGGATTTAAAAAGCCCTGAAATATTGGTTTTCTTAATTCTTAGCAATACAAAAGCACGAAGTCCGGCTTTTTTTCAGCAGAGTCTCATGATCACTGTGAAACTCATAGACTATTTTCAGACTTCTACGTACTGCTATTCTGAAGTCTTCCTATTATTTGTAGAACAACATGTGGATATATTGGTGTCGAGTCACACATACAAATTAAAAAGCAAGACTATCTCAACATATGGAGAGAAAGTGAAATTTGTCCACTCTGATTCAAGACAGTGTTAATACATTTACAGTAGTGAACTTTGATGATGTTATGGCATCACTATTAAAACAAAGTCAGGACTGATGAGACGATCTCGGAACCAGAGATACAAGATGTGACACAAGATGATGAGAACACAAGCAATGTGTTTCACTGTGGTATGCTGATTCACAACATCATCAAGAGTTTCAAACAGACTATGACATGGCCCCCTTCTCCTGAGGATGCCACAAAGGAGCAAATACAGGTGCCAGATTTGCTTTACAACCTCCTGGCATATATCATTACAGGGACCCCGTCACCAGTCTCAGATGGCAGGGTTGAGGTGAAAGCTGATACAGACCATTCAATTACTGCTTTGGCACAGGACATGATAAAAGCAAAAAAAAAAAAAAAAAACAGTGAAGAGTCTTGGGTTTGGTGTTGCAATCTGTTACCTGACTGGAAATTGAGAAGTAATTACACTCCTCAACAAATTTGGTCATACTCTGTCATATGACACAATACTTGATTATGAGAAATTGCTTGTGAGGAAGCTGTATGACCAAATGAACACCCTAATACTTCCTTCACTTGCACAGAAAAGGGTGTTCAGTACATGGGTATGGGACAACAATGATCTGTGTGAGGAAACCTTGAGTGGTGCTGGTACAACACAAGTGACCAATGGTATCCTCGTCCAACAGGGTGTAAGTTTTAATTTTAGTTTCATTTGATTGTTCAATAATGGAGACAAATGTATGTCTCTTGATCATATAGCCCTACATTGTTCATGGTGTTTGGTTCATGTCACAAGGGATATTCAACTAAATTCGAAGATATTAGTTTTGTTGTATTGCTTACTAGGCCAAACTGACCGGAACAAAATTGAATAAAGTACTCAATAATGTGCTGGATAAAAGGAATTAGACCACCAAACTTTGAAATAGTTAAGTGTAAAGAACACAATGATGATGCTAACACAAATTTAGCATCTCTGAATCATCATACATATGTGTACTTACATAATAGGTCATCAATATAATTTACCAAAAAAGTTATCACCATTGGGTTACAATACATCAATAGACAGGCTACTCAGAAGCAATGGAAATACATTGACATTGCAGCAATATGCAGGAAACAGGGGGCAGGGGTGTGTGAGGCACTTCTTGGTTTGCACGCATTCTCTGGATGTGATGCAACCAGTGGTTTCTGTGGGAGAGGGAAAAAGACATTCTTCAAATTCATGAAGAAAGATGCAGCCTTCATTTCAGCCATGATGAAGCTTGGTGAGAGTCTCGATATTTCAACAGACTTACTGGCATAATGTGAAAGGGCGTCTGTGGCATGCATGATGAGCCAAATGCAACCAGTGTTAATGAGGTGAGGTGCAGAAAGTTGTCCAAGGGGGCAGAAGCTCATGAAATACCACCCACACAAGATGCCCTGATTCTCCACATCCGCAGATCAAACTATCAGTGCTACATATGTAAAAAGGCCCTGAATGCCAAATTTGAAGCCCCTAACCCTAATGGACATGGCTGGGTAGTAGATGGTAACAAAATAAAGGTACTGTGGATCACAAAGGATCCTGCACCAAAAGCCTTGCTGCAGATGGTAAGCTACAAAACCTGTAAAAAGTGTAACACACAACGCTGCCCATGCAAGAACACAGGCCTCCTGTGTACAGATACATGTGGATGCCCAGCAGGTGACTGTGAAAACTCTGAGGCCACTGGGCGATACATTGAAGCCAAGGACAAACATGATGATGATGATGATGATGATGATGATGATGATGATGATGATGACTAGAGCATAACTATGGACTACGTAGGAAAGGTGATTGGCTGTCAAAAATATTAAAAGTTTATGATGACGATGATCTTAAACTACCTTACTCCTGTGCTCTGATGGCTCCAAATCTCTTTGAATTTACAATACTAAAGTAGCTCTGATATCACTAGATTATATCCCACTTACCTGTTTTCTTAGAGAGCACTGCCATTCATTTATTTGTATACTCTAAGGACACTGGAGTACATTATGCACACCTGCATACTCTGAGGACACTAAAGAACATAAAACTTAGCTGCATACTCTGAGGACTTTGAATCACATTACACTTAACTGAACTTTGAATTACATTACACTTACCTGAGCACACTGATAGTACATTACACTTACCAATACTCTGTGGACAACACATTCTAATTTCACTCACTGGAATTCTTATGACACTGGAAAAATATTATGATTTTTCAATATCATTTCGGATGCTGGGTCACATTAAACATTACCAATACTCCAACGGGACTGCATTTTACCTTATACTTTTGAGTACTCTGAGACATTGGACGGTGCATAGAAGCTGAAGGTGTCAAACAAAATGACATTGATGATGACTATTGTGTTTCTAACAACAATATTGAACTCTAAAAAAATATTAAGCATATAAAATGGCAGTGTTTTGTATCATAAGCTCAAATTACACTTGCCTGTATATTTAAGTATCCCAATTAAAGGAAGAACATATATAATCTGGTGCCCTTGAAATGAAATTATCCTGGCCACAAATAGTTAATGGCCAACAAAGTGTGTTTATACCAAAATACAATGTTCTCAGTATGTTTGTTTCCTCACAGGATAGTTCTTTCCTAAAGTTGTGAAAATTGATTAAGGGGGGTACGTTACCTTATGATATTGAAATGTAAGTCCTTTTAAATGTATTTAAGCTAGACACATGATATCTCTTAAGATCATTGTACATTGGTATACTTGACCACCAGTATGAAAGAATTGGTCTCAGGATGTACTTTCCTTGCCTGGTAACATATGTCGCAAAACCCCGGTCTCATATCTCGAAATTTAATGCAATATCTGATCTAACTAGCCCTGCAAGAGTTCTTTTCCTGGTTTAAACGAGCAAAAAATTGTATTTTTTTACTTGGATTGGGTGTTATAAATTAGAAAATACAATCCATATGTATACTGATGTGACACCAAGGTATAAGAATGCCGTTAGAGAAAAAAATGGTATTTTCTAACTAACCCTCATAGTTTAGGGGAAAACGTCATTTTTGGCCCCTTTCAGGCATTTTGCCACTCTGGAAACAAGTAGTTTTGAAAAATTTAGACAACTTTATATGAGAAACAACTGTTTTTTCAATGTTTGACATGGGGTGAAGCCAAACCCTGAAAAAGATGCCCTAGCCACCATACTATTAACTTTGAACGCTTGCTCTTCCAGTTTCGGTTTCCCTTTCGGTAAAAGGCGTAAATAGTAGAATTTTCTCTAACGCTCCATTTTAATATTATTCTTTGTTTTGATTTTTCATTTCATACCTGTGAATGTTGTCAGTATCCCTCAGAATCCCTGGTATTATTCATTAACACCCTTTAAAGTGTGTTTCCTAATGTTGAATCATTTCCACCTTTGACCAGGCCAGAAATTCTGCTATGATGACGCACGTGACCAGCTGCGGACAAAACTCCACCGCCAGATGGCGCAATTTTCATAAAAAAAGATGCAAATGAAACTGATCCTTTTGATTGGGTAAAATCAACGCTAAATGAACCAGTTTTTAATTCTATTTATCTGCATATTTCCAACTTGTTACTAATAAAAGATTGAAGTTCTTGTTACCTCATTTCGTCACTGTTAAGGACCAAAACATCGTTAAGAATATCTTATGTACGTTTATTTTTCATCCACTAACAAGTCGCCATCTTGCCAACTGCAGACCACCGCAGTGAAATGGTGGAGTCTTGACGCGTCCCTCCGTGAAAGACAAAATTCCTTGCTCTTTTATGGACGGAAAAAATCTGTTGATTTGGTAAGATACGTTTGTACTCGGTGCCTGAATGTTTTATCTGTATGCTGTGTAGGTACCAAGGCATATAGCGCAGTAGAACGTGCAAATTAAACCATTGTTTACAAACGTAGTCGGTACAAACATGGTACACATGTCAGGCCTGAGTTGACTTGTCCACTGCTCCACTCCAGTGATGTGGCTGGTCTGAAATTAAAGCGAAACATTGAATGCAACACAGCGAAAAATAAAAATAATAAAAATGAAAATACGTTCCTTGAAAATGTAGATAGTCAGGAAAGGCAAGTATGGTGTGAAATAAAATGTTGCAAAGAAACTTAGACGTGTCCAATCCGTCGGTTGGAAACAACATCCATGTTATAAGTATGTAACATTGTTTCTCAACTTGAATTTTTGATTCACAGTGACGATGACTCTAAGTAACCAGGCAACTCTGCTGTCATTCAAGTTGCCCAGTTGTATTTCCTTAACGTATAATGTCTGTATGACAAAAACCCATCAGATCGAGCCTTAGATCAAGTGCAAGCTATTCTTGACGCCATGCCATGCACGGAGTATCTCGGCATTGGTCCCTCTGAATTCACACCTGCAAGTCTGACAGCATGCATTTCTGTCGAAGTGCATTTCTTATTGTCAGTCAATCATTCTTCATGCAGAGGAGCTCTGCTAGAGTTGTACCATCATAGAGTCAGGAAGGATTTTAATTGTAGTATAATGTTAAGATTTATATAAATCGCACAATTTTCCTGATGCAGTTCAAAATATTAGAACATTTGTGAAGTGTTGTGTGCCCAGGGTCTTGAAACCTGTTTCTTTATTCTTCTTCTTCTTCCATTTTTTTTTTTCTTTTTCGACCATAGAATATCCGTTTCTCAAACCAGCACACTATGTCATACCAGGGATGTTCCACATCTGTGGTCAAATAAATTAAAATCTGATAATTTAGAGTACAAAGAGAAACAATGTTGCTCCTAAAAAATTTCATGATTCAATTGATATGCTCAATTTCCTTAATTTATGCCTGTTTTTAAACATGAATTTTTTACATGAGCAAGATGAGAAGTGTACTTAGGCACTATAAAATAAATTTCCTGTTTCATAATATTTTTTTTTTCACAGATTGTTGGGCAGGCAGGGAGATTTTGTATCATTTTTTTGATGCCATATATATATATATATATATATATATATATATATATATATATATATATATATATATATATATATATATATATATATATATATATATATATATATATATATATATGTGTGTGTGTGTGTGTGTACTTGTGTGCATTATGCCAATCCTGATGACACCTCTACTGGTACCAGTTTCCTCATTACAGGATATGAAATATGAAGACCAAGACGAGATCATCGTATTCATGTGTGGTGGGAGAATAAAAACCACACTGAGAAATTAAGTGGGAAATGTATTGCATTCAACTGGTTGTTAGTCAAAGCGAGTGCTAGACTAAGTAGGTAAGCAGGCCAAAAATGGTTTAAAAAAAAAGGGGGAAGGGTAGGGGTGCAAACTAAGCAGTAGATGTAATTGCAGTGAGAGAATGACAGGTAGTTTCAAGTGAAATGGCATGCTGATATATAGTCCGTACTCTCCATCCCACAAAAAACGCAACTCTTTTGTCTGGTATAATTAACTCTCCATATTATAAGTTTCTTGCCAGAAGATTGAAACCATAATGGTGCTATATATCTTTTTTTTTTATATATTTTTTTTACATGTTTCCACAGATGCATGTCAGTGGCATGGAGGATTTGAAGAACCTTGGCTCTGATGATCCTGCCAAACTGGACTCGCGTATTGACTTAACAGACAAAAGGGATGGGCAAGTCAAGTCGCCAGACTCGGGTGTGGGCTTGCAGATTTCACCAGGTCAGCATGATGGAAGCCTTGGCAGTCCATCTGGGTTCTCGCCTCAATCTCCAGATCCAGTGCATGACTTACCAGTTGAGTTGCTGCAAGCAGGATGGAGGAAGTTTTGGAGCAGAAGAGAAAAGAGACCATATTATTTTAATAAAATGACAAATGAATCCTTGTGGGAAGTGCCAAGACTGCCTGGGCAGGTAAGTCCTCATAACCCTTTACGTAATGCAGGATTTGAATGGGATCAGTTTTGAATGGCTGTTTACTCATTAAAATGTAGGGAGTTCCTGTCCAATTGTATTTACATAACACTTTTTCAAATTAAGCATTTGTAGCCTTAGTTTGGGCACATATTTCATGGCTTCCTTATTTTCCTGGAAAAAATATTACATATACACAAAATTAAAATGTAAAATTGATCCCTGACATCAAAGTCAGATAAGCACCCACGATTCTGCAGGTCCTGTCAAGCTGCAGTTACGTTTATAAAAAAATGAGATTATTCTAACAGGTAAGAGTGTATAGGAATTCATTTACCCAGTTCCGAGTTGACATTAATTTTTCAGTTTGATTCAACATAGATCCTTGATCTACTGTTATGACAATTTACAATTTTCACATATATTTTTAAAATGTACCTTTACTGGAAAAGTTGCAAGTGTATCATTGAGGATCAATTTTATTCCAGTACAAGCTTACTGCCTTTTTGGTCAAAAGCTATGTTCTGCATATTTTTAATTGTTAACACTTTTTAGAAGAATTCCAACTTTATAGATGGGCTCTCTACCATCATGTTATTGACTGCTGTAGATATTTGTTAGGTAAATTCATGTACGACAGAGAAGAGTCACAAAAACTGACATGTCGTATCTCAGGAGGTGGAGAAAATTAGCATTGTATATTTTTCCGGCAGCTGGATCCAATCAGTGACCCCCTAGGCATATCTTTCACTCCAACCACACCCACCACACCGGCATTACCACAACAGCCAGTGAAGGAAGGGAATGATGTACGTCTCTCACGACTGAGTGTTGATATACCATCACCTCAGCCTGGAATCAAGAGACGCAGCAGTGAAGATTCCTCCTTGTCCAGTCCCACAAAAAGACCTAGTTTTAACTTTAGGTGAGTGCTGCACACAGGCTTTTCACCCATCTTTCACCGTACATTGCTTTACTTTAGTTTACTTGAAATATCTTTCTGTCACTGTGCACTTAGATCCATTAGAAATGCAGAATTAGACGAGTTATGAAAATACTCCATGCAAGTTTTGTCCGTGCAGAACAAACAGACCGCAAAGCCACATGTACATTTTATGAGCAAAATGGAGGTTAAATATGTCTGAGAACATACAATGTAGACTTTAATGTACACCTTGCAGTTCAAGCAGATATATGGATAAAGATCTATGTTACATGTATATTTTACATATTTTACTTATTGAAGTTGATGATGCATGTAACATAAATATAACAAATTTATACAGACAGGAGCAACAGTGCCACATCTTCCATGTCTTTCTGACCACCCCCCCCCTCCCCCCCAAAAAAAATTAACAATGCAATCTGCATTCCACACTCCATAGCTGATCACGTGAGACCGTGACAGGGCTTTCATTAAAAAGGGGACGTGAGGCCAAATCAGTGTACTACTATAGTGGATGAGAGTTTAGACTGCCATCTATTTTTATGACCAAGGCTTTTGTTTACAAATTTATGGTGACACTGAAGCGCTGTGTGAATTCCATAACATTGAGGATACCTGTGGTGCCACAAGCTTCATAACATCAATGGCATAGCTGACTCTGCCAACTGCACAACATTAAGGACACATCAACTCCGTAACGATATTTTATGTTATGTTGCACATTTCAAAATATAAGCACCATAAAGTTGATGGGCATCCACAGCAGGTGACACTGGCTGTTCTTAATCAATGAGTAATGGGAATACAGAAAGTGTCTTGTGTACAGTCAAAAAGCCTCTGCCACTGTTGCTTATTGTTGTTTTGAAATAAGATAGTGGGGGAGGGGGAGGGAATAGCAATCTCCATGCGCTGTGATTCCTTTTGAAGTCCACTTTTCTGGTGACAAGTATCCCTATCTTTTTTGCATACTATTTCTCTCGAATTTTACTTGCCCTGCATCAATGTTTACTTGTCTCTGACGATAGAACATGTGACTTATACAGCCTTGAATCTAATGGGCAGTGCAATTCAAGCATTGTGATGATGGCAACCCTATATAAACCTATACAAGCCAATAAGCAGCAGGAAGTGACACCTGGTGTCAAGTCTTGCTAAAAAAAACACTGAAAATGTATCACAGTCTAGTTTTTACTGGGGAAAAGAGAAAGTTTCTTACTCCAGTCATTGCTAACCATCACAGAATGTGGTAATTCTGCATGTACATTTGAGAGACCCACCTGCCTTACAAGAACACATTTGTCTAATCCATTGTGCTATATTTTTTTATTTTTCATGTTATTTGGCCTCCCAAAGCTTACTTATTCACATGTTCTCCAGCTCAGAACAATTGAAATTCCAGTCAGAGCAAGTAAAGCATTCAAAGCACTTGGGCATGTAAGGTATCAAAAAGAAGTTGCTCTAGGCACTACTGCAGAGAAAAGAGTTGGCAAGCTCTTCCTCCTTTAGGAAGATGCCTGCAGTGCATTATATATTATTATATGAACACTTAGAGGTGCTGTAGGGATGGTCTCTCAAAGGAAGAGCAGATTAATGTAGCTCAGATGAAACATGCTTTTGTTTCAGTAATATTTCTTTTTGTTAGCTCTGCTGACCAAAGGTCGCAGAGCTTATGTGACCGCACATGTCTGTCCGTCCATCCATCCGTCCATAAACTTGCTCGTTAGCGCGATACAGTCCACAATTTTCAAGTTAAGGGCAATATAATTTTCAGGACTTAAAGGTTCTATAAAAGTCTAGGCCGCTTTGAATATTAGTGGCGCCACCTACATTATTATGTAATATGGGGGTCAAAATGTGAAAATCTTGTGAACACTCTAGCATCTTTAATTTTTGGCAGATCGTCACCAAATTTGATTGTGGGGGAGGTCAAAGTTAAAGTTGCTAATGATGGTAGTGGCGCTATCTATAATTTGACTGAAGTTGTGAGCCAAAATGCGTTTTAAGATATAAAATTCCATACCCTAAAAAGTAATTGGATTAGACTTGCCAAATTTGTTTGATATATAGACCATGGCCAAAGGTAGAATGTTATATAACTCAGTGACCTTGACCTTTTTTGTTAGGTCACCATGTCTGTAAAGTTGAAAAGGTGATTTTGTAATGGCCTGGTGTAGCTTGGACATCAATGGCAAAGAGAATTGAGCCTCCAGATCAAAATTGCACTTGATTACATAATACATAAAACTGTACTTGGTGACCTGCTTTTTGGGTCACTGTGACCCAGCACTTATGGAGTTTGGGGCTTGTCCAAGTTTATTGTTTTTCCTCAATACCTTGAAAAGTTATTACCCGATTTGAACAAACAGACTATGTATGGAAAGCTGGATTTAGGGTGCATATTTTGAACGGTCCACAAGGTCTTTTTGATATCGGTGGCACCATCTACAATATTATGCAATAGAGGGGTCAAAATATGAAAATCTTGTGAACACCGTAGCATCTTTAATTTTAGGCAAATCTTCACCAAATTTGGTAGGATTATGGGGAAATTCAAAGTCTTAAGTTAGTATTGATACTGGTGGCACCACCTATAATTTTATGGAAATTATGAGCCAAAATGTGTTTTAAGATATAAAACTCTATATCGTGAAAAGTAATTTGATAAGACTTGCCAAATTTATAGGATATGTAAACAATGTCCAAAGCTAGAATCATGTGTAATATCAGTGATTTTGACCAATTTTTGTGAGGTCACCATGCCTGTAAAGTTGAAAGAGCTGATTTTGTAATGGCAGGGTGAAGCTTGGACTTGAATGGCAATGTCAACACAGCACCAGGTAGGCCTATGGGCCTCTTGTATTACATAATCTAGGTGTCCTTGATCTTCTGTCCCAAGGTCACTGAGGACATAAAGTTAAGGACTCACTGATTGTTGTCTTGGCACATGCAACAATATTCATCACAGGAGTTGCACAAATAAGCTATGATTACATGTGAAGCGAAGTGCCATCTGGTGGCCAATTTTCATACTAAGCTTTATATGTTCAGAAGCCACTTGAGGACTCACAGTTTTGGAAAGGACAGGTGCAATATAGCCACGATGCCAGCAGAGCATTAGGCCCATTGGCCTCTTGTTTTCATTATCTCCCCCCTCTATCAGAAAGAGTAGTTCCATGCATTCTAATCTAATCTCAGTTAAGTTGACCATGAAAGAAGCAAAGTCATGAAAAGTCTGGCTTAGTTTATGGATCTTGGTTTTTATTAGCTCAGCTGACTTGTCAGTCCGCTGAGCTTTTGTGAGGGTCTGTCGTCCGTCCGTCCACAATTCTCATTTTCGACTTCTTCTCAAAAACCGTCGGCCAGATCCACTTCAAGCTTGGTGGGCATGTGCCTTGGGTGGGTCTCTACCAAGTTTGTTCAAATGGTCACGGTCCAGTGATTTTTGGATTTATGATGAATTTTTTTGTTCATTTTTTGGGCAAATCTTAAAAAATCTTCTCCAGAACCGCTCACCCGTTTGCTTTGATATCACACAAGACCACTCCCTGGTACTCCTAGTTCTTAATTTGTTCACCAGGTGGTGCTGCAATTTTTTTCTAATTTTTTAAGAATTTTTGTGTGTTATAGCTATTTTCTACTTCTTCTCCAGAATCGTCACTCAGATTAAGCTGAAACATGGTGTATATGTTCCTTGTAGAAGGGTCAAACAAAGTTGTTTACTATGTGGGAATGCTGCGGATTCCTGATTTTGAACGATTTTTTCAATTCAGGTACTAATCGGTCAATGCAGCTTTCCTATTGATTACTATAGAAGTCAATGGGCATTCTAATGCTAATTCACATTTTCGACTTCTCCAAAAAAAAAAATGTCATCCAGATTAACTTCAAACGTGCTGGCAATGTACCTTGAGTAGGTTTCTACCAATTTTGTTCAAGTGGTCATGCTCCAGTGATTTTGGATTTTTAATGAATTTTTTTGTAACAGTTCTTTTTTAGGACAAATGTTAAAAAACCTTTTTCACCGAAACCGCTAACCCAATTGCTTTGATATCACACAGGAAGACACCTAGTGACTCCTAGTTCTTAATTTGTTCACCAGGTGGCGCTGCAAATTTTTTCTAATTTTTATGATTTTTTGTGGTATACATATTCTTGACTTCTGCGCCAGAACCGTCTCTCAGATTAAGCGTAAACGTGGTGGATATGTTCCTTGTGGAAGGGTGAAACAATGTCATTCACTATGTGGGAATGCTGCGAATTCCTGATATTTAACGATTTTTTCAATTCGGCTCCTTTTCAGTAAATGCACCTTACCTATTGATTACCATGTAAGTCAATGGACATTCTAATTCTAATTTACATTTTTGACTTCTCCAAAACCGTCATCAAGATTTACTTCAAACTTGATCGGGGATATACCTTGGGTGGGTGTCTACCAAGTTTGTTCCAATGGTCATATTTCAATGAAATTTGGATTTTTTTGTGATTTCTTTTCAAAAATCTTTACAAAAGTTTTGATAGGAAAGTTTAACATGGGAATTTCTTTTCATGGTTATGCCTTGAATAATTTTGGCCAGATTTACTTCAAACCTGGTGGGGATGTGCATTGGGTGGATCTCTACCAAGTTTGTTCAAATGGTCACGCTCTATTGATTTTTGGATTTTTTATCCATTTTATTGTTCTTTTTCCGGGCAAACCTTAAAAACTCCTCTCCTCTGAAACCACTCACCCAATTGCTTTGATATCGTACATGGACACTCCCAAGGACACTTAGTTCCCAATTTGTTCACCATTTTTCCAATTTTTTAAAGAGTTATGTCTCCCGGTGGAAGCCGGGGGACATATTGGTTTAGTGCCCGTTTCTTCCGCTTCTTCTTCTTGTTGTTGTTGTTGTTCAGGTTCTTCCACACTGGTTTCCGTGCGATAAGTCTTGAAGGACTTGATGGAATTTGATGAAACTTGTTAGGATTATGTATCTAGGCAAGACCTAGGTTGGGATTGTATTTGGGTGACCTTGACCTAATTTTCAAGGTCACAGGGTCACTTATGTGAAATTGGTTTCCGTGCAATAAGTCTTGAAGAACTTGATGGAATTTGATGAAACTTGGTAGGATTATGTATCTTGGCAAGACCTAGGTTGGGATTGTATTTGGGTGACCTTGACTTAATTTTCAAGGTCACATGGTAACTTATGTGAAATTGGTTTCCGTTCAATAAGTCATAAAGAACTTGATGGAATTTGATGAAACTTGGTAGGATTATGTATCTTGGCAAGACCTAGGTTGGGATTGTATTTGGATGACCTTGAGCGAATTCTCAAGGTCACAGGGTCACTTATGTGAAATTGGTTTCCGTTCAATAAGTCATGAAGAACTTGATGGAATTTGATGAGACTTGGTAGGATTATGTGTCTTGGCAAGACCAAGGTTGGGATTGTATTTGGATGACCTTGAGCGAATTCTCAAGGTCACAGGGTCACTTATGTGAAATTGGTTTCTGTGCGATAAGTCTTGAAGAACTTGATGGAATTTGATGAAACTTGGTAGGATTATGTATCTTGGCAAGACCTAGGTTTGGGTTGTATTTGGATGACCTTGAGCGAATTCTCAAGGTCACAGGGTCACTTATGTGAAATTGGTTTCCGTTCGATAAGTCTTGAAGAACATGATGGAATTTGATGAAAGTTGGTAGGATTATGTTTCTTGGCAAGACCTAGGTTGGGATTGTATTTGGGTGACCTTGACTAAATTTTCAAGGTCACAGGGTCACTTATGTGAAATTGGTTTCCGTTCAATAAGTCATGAAGAACTTAATGGAATTTGATGAAACTTGGTAGGATTATGTATCTAGGCAAGACCTAGGTTGGGATTGTATTTGGATGACCTTGACTTAATTTTCAAGGTCACAGGGTCACTTATGTGAAATTGGTTTCCGTTCAATAAGTCATGAAGAACGTAATGGAATTTGATGAAACTTGGTAGGATTATGTATCTAGGCAAGACCTAGGTTGGGATTGTATTTGGATGACCTTGACTTAATTTTCAAGGTCACAGGGTCACTTATGTGAAATTGGTTTCCATTCGATAAGTCATGAAGAACAGGATCGAATTTGATGAAAGTTGGTAGGATTATGTATCTTGGCAAGACCTAGGTTGGAATTGTATTTGGGTGACCTTGACCTAATTTTCAAGGTCACAGGGTCATTTATGTGAAATTGGTTTCCGTTCGATAAGTCATGAAGAACAGGATGGAATTTGATCAAACTTGGTAGGATTATGTATCAAGGTAAGACCAAGGTTGGGATTGTATTTGGGTGACGTTGACCTAATTTTCAAGGTCATAGGGTCATTTGTGAAATTGGTTTCCCTGCAATAAGTCTTGAAGAACTTGATGAAAATTGCTAGAGTAATGTATCTAGGGGAGAGCTAAAATAGGATTGTAGTTTTCAAGCAAACTTGGTCATTTGTAATTTGTTATCACCTGTAGCTTATTCAGAGAGGTAAGTGTTCCACCGGGAGACATTTGAT
>OZ026616.1:94705530-95027426 GCA_964020975.1 Hermodice carunculata | reverse complement strand
TCATTTTCCAGAGACTAAATCCTAATAGGCTTGTCGAACATAAAAACGGTTTGCAAAAACTTGTTTTTAGATCAATGGCCATCACAAAAATTATCCTCTCAGCAAAACACTACATTTTCAATTTCAATGGATGGATGATTTTATAGACAGAAAACACCAATAAATTACATCTTGATGTATATTGTACCTGCATTTAATCGTCTGTGCTCTGAGTGTGCAGGCTAGTTTTATTTGCCACTTGAAAGATTGTTCTCACCCGAACCTGCATATAATTTGTGTTTTAATTTAGATCTTGATACGGATTTCACCAGTTGTCCTTCTCGCCCAGGGCTTCAAACAGAAGGTACCAGAAGAGCGGAAGGAAAATAGATATTGACATGGAATCTGTGTGTCATGTAAAGCTATGTAAAATATCAGATTACCAATCAAAAGGCATCCATGGTAATCAGCTGAATGTCCACTGCCACAACACCATACAATTAAGCTCTTAACGGACGAAAGCTTAGCAAAACCACTTGTGTATCAGCTGCAACACATTTTCATATGCCTACTTTCCTTGCTGAAATATAGCATGTAAACCAAATTAATAAAATAACAAGTCTCAAGAGCTAAGAATGTCTTAAAACTTTGACCTATCATTCTCATTCATATATCAATGTCTGTAAATTAAGCTTTAGTATAATTTGTATCATTCACTGGGATCATGTCAAGATCATATGGCCGCGTCATGTTCTGGGTGTGATAAAATAAGATGAAAAATGAGTTCCTTGTGCCAGACTATTTCAACGATAGGAAGTTTTTTACTTTGTAACAGATTTTACTATTAGCCTATAAGCCTGACTACTTTGTTGTTACCACCTTGAGGGCAAATGTTAACTGGTTTCATTTTAATGATGTCCTAATGGGTAAATCACTGTTGTATGATAGTCTTGTCAGACTTGTAGCTATTATTGTTACAGTCGTTTTCGTAAAAAAAAAATATATCCAATACGATAGTATATGATGCAGTGTAATTATTTGTGAAAATCTTCAGTTTTTCTGTGCTTATTTCAGCAAAGGTACGCCAAATAGGTTTGTATTGATGTCTGTTGAAATAATACACAAACAGTTCACACATTTCTGATGTCGAGGAGTAGTAATATGCAATTATACGACGTGCATGAATCTATTTTAGGCCAATTTCTGTATAGATAAAACGCCAAGACTTGTTATGTGGTTTGTGTTGCTATGTCGCATCTACCCAGGTGTTTTATTACACATGGCTATGCTATGTCATGAAAGCAACGATCGAGTAGCTTTTAAAAACACAAGAAGTCACACCACAAGCTCTTCTGATTGACTGTTAGCTTGTAATCAGCTTGGCTTTCGTGTGCAATTTAGCATTCTAAGACAGGCAATCCTTGGTTTTCCGTTGTATTTTGTCTCGATTCATTGCTGGTGAACTTGGTTGGTTTGTGGCAAATTTTCCTAGATTGCCATGAACATTCTTGCCCTGATATTTGCTAGTGTTAGGTTGCATTTATCTCATACGTCTGTTGGCTTTGGTAGTGTTTTTGCATTGAAATTGGCCCTGTGTATATGCATAACTTTTTGCACTAATATTCCTGGGTTTTTGGTTGTATTTATTCTCTGTATTGATATTTTTCACAAATACCCCCTGCATATCATATCTGTTACATTTTGACCCTAATGTTCCTGGGTGTTATCTTGTGTGTGTGTGTCTTCACCTCTGGAGACTTTTTTGTATTCACATTGGTCGTGTGCGTTGTTTTCATTTTTGCAGATACTTCATGCTACATTAGTTCTATAGTTTGTACAGAAAGCTTCAAGGTAATTTCTTGGTGTCGTATGTAGTATTTTTGCCCAAATACTGTTATTTGCGGTGTTTCGGCTCTCTTTTTCCAAAACAAAAACCAAAAAAAAAAAAAAAAACTATCCTGAACTATCTTGAAGTCTGTTTGACAATCTTATCTTGTGGATATTACATATTATGACTCATCCATGTATAGTGAACACGTGTTTTCTTGATTTGCTTTTCCATTTTAAATTACAGTGTAAAATGACTACAGTGTCCAAGCGGGCTTGTATAAATTCTACCTGTGTCACCCATTGTACAAATGATAATCCTACTCCAGGAAACTAAATTTCACCAATAGATACTGACTTCTAAATAGTTCTACTCCACTAGTAGGAAAAATGATCTAATTCCGAATATATCACACACTTTAGAGGTTGTTCAGATCACATCCATATTCTATCACAGACAGTGTGGCAGTTTCTTTACAAGGAACAAAGCATTGAATGCAATGATTGCAAAGGAAGGACATTCCAAAGTTGACTGCGCATCCATACTGGGAGAGACAAAGATCTGCCTCTTCCTCTTCCAGTCCAGGTGGTCAGCCTGTATGCATTTTCTGTGAAACACAACACCTGAAAAGGAAACAAGGAAGGGACCAACATATCAAATGCACACACATTACTGTAGACGAAACATTGAGAAACAAAACACCAAAACATAGATAGCATCCTAACTCTTTAAGGTGTCAGTGGCTGGACAGGGTGGTATCATAGAAGTTGTTACCCTATTAACACGCGTTCCAAGGAACCTGCTCAGTCTGAAATCCAGGACAGTGGAAGTTATGGTGACAATTTCTCACAGTATCATTGTGTAGAGGCCCAACATATGAAAGCCTTTTTGATTTCTTCAGACAAGATGTAACAGAAACGCCACAGGTTGTTGAGTTGGCAATCCATATCAGCCATTTGGTTTCCTTCATGCCATGCTGTGGAATACATGAGGTGAAACAATCCGCAATAAATAATGTGCGTCGTAAGTTGTAGACTGAATTAAGATATTTGTTGCACTTTTGCTCTGATCCTAAGGACAAAGTACTTGTATATCCAGTCACAATGACAAGAGAATATGTTGCTGTAAAAAAACAGAGATTGCACAGAGAAGTAGAACCAATTCAGCGTAAATGTTCAGCCATTGATTCTGTGTTAACTGTTGCTGCACTGCACTTGCGGAAGGCAGTTACAGATCAAGATGGAAAACTCCTTTGGCCTCAAAGGCCACTTGACCTTTGTACCAGTTCAGGGGACCTTCCTTGTTATAATCCTTAATTCCGACAAATTAAACCTCAGGTTAATAGCAGATATGAGAAAGCTAAAAATAATAATTTTGAAACCAGGGGCCGTATTCACGAAAACCGACTTAAGCTCAAGTTCAATTTTCCACCTTAAGTCCGAAAATCGAACTCAGCAAAAACACCTCGAAATCGGTATTCACGAAGGGACCTAAAGTCGAACTTTGCCAAGTCGAAAATGTGAGCTCTATTTAGTGCGAGACTGCTGTTTGAGACATGTTTGTTGAGGTTTGTTAAGTTTCTCTTTGTATTAAATCTGTCGGTTAGATCGCAAACTATTTTAGCGCCATTTCTTGGAAACTTTATGAACAATAAATGTAAATAAAGATCGTCTGCTAACCACATGATTCGGGCGCGAAATAAACATTGCAATTGACTTGCGGGTATGGAGGGGAAGAAGCGAGGAAGTAAACTAGTCCATAGAGGAGCAACCCAGGCTCTTAATGGAAGTGGGAATTCGCTTTGATGCAATAATTATTATTCAATTTTGTAGGCCTAATCTTGAGTATAAGGTGTAGACTTATTCTTCATAAAAGTAGTTTCATTATATTTATGTGATGTGGGCCACATTTTTAAGTAGGCCTATTAACAAAGGAGCATCATATTCGCTTTATTCTTTAACAAATCGGCTCGGGATGTTTGTGATTGGAAATGCAAACATGGTGCCGCCAGTTAGCAGAATGACTTGTGCGGGGATTAGCCCAATGCCATAATGGCACCGAAACATGTCTTCCGCGCTCATGACCCGATTTTAGAACGGCAAATAATGCCTAAAACTTTGTTCTAAATTTCAACTTTTATTACTATGATATGTTCAGTTTTCAGGTGAAGCAGTGGAAGTTTGTTTTTAACCAATTGTTATAAATTTGTCAGTCTGGATATGTTCTATAACATGCAAATTTTGAATTAAAGATAAATATCTTTGAAAATTGCAATGTTTTGTTTGTTGTCAAATTGTGTGGGTGTTTTATGCTTGTGCAATATGTTTGCTTTCTCCCAGGCTTTCTGGCGGCGCCTGTTGTGAACTTGTGGATGTATAGGCTTGCCCACCATTAATTAATTGTTCTTTACAAAGATTCTCGGGGCATAAAATACATGCTCTCAAGTCCCTTGGCCTAATAATTGAGCTGTCTTTCTCACGCAATTCGCATATGTTAAATGTATGCTCTCTCTCTCTCTCTCTCTCTCTCTCTCTCTCTCTCTCTCTCTCTCTCTCTCTCTCTCTCTCTCTCTCTCTCTCTCTATTGCTTTATGAATACAGTACATTCCTATTGATTAGGCCTACTATGTAAGTCAAAAGGGATTGCGATGGTAATTCACCTTTTTTACATCTTCAAAACAATTAGAAACATACATTTCAAACTTGGTACGTATGTACCTTGTAGCGTTCTATATTAGGATCTTAGCAATATTTATACAACGAAGATGTTTGGATTTTTTAAGTTTTTTTTTTGCGAGGGGGTCCTTTTTGGACAAATTATAGTACTCTCTTAAACCGTTTATCACATCGCTTTAAATTGAACAGGGACACTTCTCCGTATGAATGTAATGCTATCGCATTACATGGGTGACCTTAACTTCATCCGCTAGGTCACAAGTCTACCTGCATGCTGTTTATTTTTCACTTGCTAGACATTTTATGTCAACTTATTTTTATGTATTGTTGATTAAAATTTTTTTCATAGGGTTGGGTTACAACAGGAGCCTTAATCAGGAAAATCAACAGGGAAAGGGGGGGGGGGGGGTCACAATACATCTATATCCATTTATAAATTATATGCTCACATCTGGCTGTACTCGTAAAGGTTTGGGGGTCATAAAAGCACGGAGGGGTCTATTCCAATTTTATTTCCATAAAATAAAAGCTAAAATTCGATAATACTGGTTATTTTTACTGTCCAACGCAGCAGAAAAATAAAATAATTATTTTAATTTCAAGAGGGAAATAAAAAATAAAACATTTGTATTACATGTATATATACAGGACCTAAAATTTTGTATATACATTTTCATGATTAGAAGGGCAGAAAAAATCTTATTGGACAGGTTAGTGTCCTGTAATTCGTATTTTCTTCCTGGCCATTATGGAAAAATGAAAACAAAACATTCATGATCTCTGCCTTGCTCTTGACGTCTTGTTTGCGGAAGACGAGTAATAGAAGTAGACATAAGTACAAAAATTATATATTTTTAGTTAAAAGGAATACGGGTGGGTATTTTTTTCCATGTAAAATATCGTGAAAGAGTATTACTACACTACAGGACGAAGTCGTCTGTCATTAGAGGGAAAAATCACTAAAATCCACAATTTCAAAATCTTAAAAGGTGTGACAAATAGGTAGGCCTACATCTTACGTTATCTTATGAAAAGTCATACTTCGTGATTTCAACAAAACAATTATATTATTATAATCATAATTTAGACACTGTAAAAAATCCAACAATTGGGAAATATATGATTGTAATCTTTACAAATATGAATTATATCGTTAATCAATTTGATCATTATCATTAAAATTTACCAAGAGATGGCGGCAGCATATGACAGCGGGAAAATTTTCGTGAGAGGTGGGGAGCGGGGAGCAAATGCTCCGAAAACAAAATTTTATGAGGGGATTATTTGGGATACTGATGCGTTGACTCGAAAAACTTTTTTGTGAATGTGCATAGAGAGTGACTCCCCTGTTGATCTATTCTGCAATCGAGGTGTGTCGCAACAACAGCTCGTTTCAAAGCAAATCAGACTTCACGCGTGCTCTCAGTGACTGGATTTACAAAAGGAATCGTTTTGAATGAGGTCATCATATTATCATTTTCATATTACATTAATGTTTTGTGTGATCAGGGAGAAGGAGTTTACCATCAACGAACCTGACATCTGGAAGAAATCCAACTTAATTGTGTTGGCCTCATCAACGCCACCGGTTGGAAAGTTTATTTGATGGGTTTCCATCATAGCTAACAAACAAATTGTCACTGTTCGGGAAGTAGAACTTTGGGAAATGTGGAGGACCTTGCCGACAAGGGACTGAAAAGGTCCTGAAAAATTTGTCACTGTTCGGAAAGTAAACTTTGGGAAATGTGGAGGACCTCGCCGACAAGGTACTGCCTACTGGGAAGATGCTGATGCCAAATACCTCACGGGCACTAAAAGTTGTAACAGTGGGGGCAGGGCATTTGATCTATTCGTCTGATGTCCCAAGGTATTCTCGATTTCGCCGGCAATATGGAGAATGGTTTCCGGTCTGAACCGGTAGAACTGCCGGATGGGGCCGTTGCATGTTCAGCGGGTTTGTCCTGTCTAGGCCTACATCTTGCATGATCTACGAGTGGCCTTTCCAGCGTAAGACCTAGCAGTCGACGCCGCCGGCGTCTGTGGAGCCCTAGCACGGCCGCCATTTTGTCGCCCCAAAATTCGACTTAAGCAAGGTACAAATCGGACTTGAAAATTGAACTCAACAAACTCGACTCAAGGTGAAAATCGATTCTTCATTTCTTCGTGAATACCAACAAAGCTGAACTTAAGTTCAATTCTGAAGATAAGGTGGTTTTTTGAACTTAAGTCCCAAATTATTTCTTTGTGAATACGGCCCCTGAGCTTGGGCCTCTTTCTGTCAAATTGTAAATCATTATCATGACCAATTGAAACTCGCTGAGGAGTAATATAATAATAATAATAAGCTTCGTGCTGATATTATAATTCTTCTTGGAGAAACTAATATCAGTGGTGCATCGTTAAACATTTATGAACCGTAATCATTCCATATTTACACCATCTCTTCTACACAATGGTTAACATGTATAGGGCAATTTGTCAAAAGCTGAAATTTTCTTTTTTTTTCTGCAACAATGTAACGTTGATGCTGTTACGGCCACCCTTCCAGAATATACCGATCTTGCAAAAGACAGATCTTGATTCTATAACCATAGCTGGATCGGAGGTTCTTGATACACCTTTAAATCTTGATACCACATAGGCCTGTGGCCCAGACGGCATCAGTATGAAACTCTTGAAAGAAGCTGTACCTGCCATGTCATGTTCCCTGACAAAGTTGTTCAGTCTTTGCCTTAAAATGAAACAATTTCCTTCCAATTGGAGAAAGCAAATGTTGCTCCGCTTCACAAAAGAGACCCTTAAAACACATGTATCAATTATAGGCCTGTGTCACTTCTTAGCTGTATAGGAAAAGTATGTGAAAAATAGTTTTCAAACATTTCTTTCATTTCTTGCAGCATAATTTAGTTATTTCTTCCCATCAATCTGGCTTCACACGAGGGGACTCTACTATGAATTAATTAATTTCTCTTTAACAAGAATTATGTTTGCCTCTTGATCAACAGAAAGAAGTCCATATCAGTTTCCTTGACATTAGTAAGGCTTTTGACGAAGTTTGGTCTCTTGGCTTAATATATCAGCTAAGGTAAGCTGGTGTCCTCAGAAGTCTTCTTGAGTGGTTTTCCCAACTACCTAAACAACTGTGTTCAGCAACTTGTGATCCAGGGTCAGTCGTCCAATTGGGAAAAAAATTATGCTGGTTCGGTATTGGGGCCCTTATGTTTTTAAATTATATAAAGGATATTGTAAAATTAGTCCAATCAAATATAAAAATGTTCGCTGATTACACGTTTCTATACTTCACAGTCGATAATCCAATTACAACAGCCTATAGTCTAAATTCAGATCTCTCTGATATTGAACAGTGGTCTTATGATCGGCTATTGACCTTTAACGCTTTAAAGACTAAATCTATGCTTATATCTCGGAAAACACACTCCCTTAGTCATCTACCTATCAATTTTCCAGGTCATGGTCTTGCAGATGTATCCCTCACAAGCACATTAGTGTTACATTACATACTAACCTTCGTTGGTCTGCCCATATCACTGATCTTGTAATTAAATCAAGTAAACTGCTATATATCATGAAACGCTTACAATTCACCCTTGTCAGGCACACTTTGGAAACTATCTATCTATTGTTTCATTAGACCAATACTAATATATGGTGGTCCAGTGTGGAGTGGCTGTACAGCATCAGATGAGGAAAAACTTGAAAGTATACAGCTACCTGCAGCCCGCATTGTAACAGGGGCAATGAAACGAACCAGTAGCTCTATACTTTATGAAGAGATTGGATGGTTGACTTTGATTATTCGTAATTCTGCCGCCATCCAGATATTTAAATCGAAATTAACTAAGCACATAAGATGTACTACTAAGTTCTATGAACTGTAAAACATTGGGAACATATTTATCGCTGTTCAACACATGCACCTCCTCTTAGATGCTAGTCTTTTAAATTCACATCTTTTCAAAATTGACATAAAGGCCTCACCTAAGTGTTATCACATGAGGATGCCTTGCAATTTTTTTCACACGTTGCTGTATGGTTCACCTGATTACTGCTTGTCCCAAAATCCAACACCACGTACAGATTTATATCTGCCTCAAGTTGCTTCAACCCAACAGGTGTAGCTTCATTCCCTTATAGATTAATGTCCTTGGTCAAATCTCGACTTGATTGACATTGTGGTTCCCCCTGCTCAGGCAGAGGACCTGAGTGTGCCCACAGATATGTTGCTACGGTTGGGTTGTTACCAAGCTAGCACTCACACCTGTCTTATTCCATCAAAGCATTAATCCAGTTCTTGTGAAGCTGAGTTGTTGTCAGTTCAGTAAAACCAACTTTGAACCAATCTATATTATAAATTTCTTAAATGCTTTATCCTTAGTAACGTGCGTCTATCAGTCTTGTTCTCATGGTGTGATCTACAATTTGTTATAAAGTGTGTCTTTTACGGTCCTGTACTTTCCTGTCTGTTCTCACAAGAGGGATGGGTATAGGATAGAGCCCGTTTCCGAATCAAATCAATTGTTTTTGTATCACAATCATTGTAATTTTTCAAGAATAATATATTTTTAAACCAATCTCGGCCCACCACGTGCACATTTGGAATGGCAACCCATCATCATTCTGCATGTGATGTGTGAACATGGTGGAGACGCTGTTGAGTTTGATGCAAGCTCCTGGAGAGGGCAACTGGGAGCTTAATATTGCTTCATTTCATGCTATTGTTCCCTCGTACTTTGCTGAATTATGTAGCTACCTCCCATCTTATATGACAAACTTGCCTTACTATTGTCCTGAGGGACATGATAACCTTGTTGCAGGTGGATGGTCTGTACTGTTCAATGAACAAAATCTGTTTGGGAAAATTTCAGTTGATGAAGCAATTGAAGAGACTGTGGATAAAGATACACATACTCCTGGGTGAAATAAAAGGTTTTAGCCTTCAACAGTAGTAGTAGTAGCAGTAGAAGTTGTTTTTGTAGTAATAGTAGTAGACCTTATTTATAGAGGGTACAAACCTGCTAAGTTGACGCTTATCTTCCCCAGGGCCCTGTCACACATGCCACTCAATCAACCATTCACACACATGTGTGTGGAGACCTGTTGTTAGTTCATTTCCTATAGCAGCCACTACTAAGTCAGGAGACTTGCAGCTTCTGTTATCTCTGCTGACTTAATTAGGCACAAGTAAATTAAATATGTCCCTCTAAGCCTTTGAACAGTTATGCGGTCACTGCACTTGAAGAGTCCGGCATAAATCCCATTGGATTGGCGGGAAGTTGAACCCTGTACCCCGGCACAAAAAGTGGGGACCATAACCATTTTGCCACTGCAACTCCTCAACCAGGTGTAATAACATGATACTATATGACAGCAAAGTTCAGACCCATGTTGTTTCACCAAGTAAGAGATATGGTGCATTTCAACAGTTCTGATCTCCATTATGCTTATCTTCAGCCAGAAGAATTAAGAGATTCTGCTTTGATGTTGAAAAGTTGCAGGATATGATTGGAAACAACTAGATAAATCATTTTGGAGGTGAACATTCATGTATTGCAAGCCTTACCACAGCACAGTCAGTGCCACCTGATATTAAGTCAGATCTTGAAGCTGAACAGATTTGTAAGACAGCATGCAGTTTTTTCAGGAAGAAGAAACTTGACCCTCTACCCTGAAAAAATCATAAAAGACTGTCCACGATGAACCTAAAAACATTCACCCATATCAACAAGAGGAAAAATACGTGCAAGACAACTGACAAACAAATGTCATGAAAACTAATAAACATGTTTGCCTACATAATTCTTATTGCTCAGACCAGAAATATTGAGACCAAAGAAATTATGAAGCATCCTCTCAGGCCGATCCATTGGCCTGGCAACAGCAAATGGTTTCCTCAGAAACACTAACATCGCAGTTCTTGCCAGAGAGTTGAAAAAAGTATCTTTCACTGAATTTATTCCAGACTATTCAGCATGTGTCATTGATGGTATGAGTCTGGTGCAAAAGGCTTGTACAGATCACAAAAAATGGTGACGCAACAAAGTCTCTTTTGAAAGCTGCGCTGAATTCATGTTCCATGAGCAAGTGTGATTTTATCTTTGATGACTACAGAGGAGTTGATAAAGGCATCTGAACGCAAAACAGACAATTAGATACAGCCATGCATTTCAGGCACATTGGTGCAGGCCACAGGGATAAACAACGGACGAAGGTGCTCTCCAGTAGCAGCAACAAAAAAATCTCTGCTTTCATGCTCAATGTAGGGAAGAAACCAGAGTATAGAACCTTTTGTTAGAGGGAACATTGGTTGTTACATGTGAAAAGGTTTGATTTCAAATATCAAAGAGCTTGAATGTACTTATGAAGAGGTGGGCACACGTATCTTGCTTCACAAAGCTTATGTTTCAAGAGCAGGATATGAAAGTGTGGTTGTCCACGCAGAAGACCCAGATGTATCTAAAATACATGTGCCTTGCTTTTAGGAGGGGAGTCTAGTGTGTACATTTGCAGTAAATAAGGAAATCATCTGCACCACATCAATATGGCAAATGAGGTCAGTTGGTCATAATTTGTGCACCTCCATTCTGGGTCTCATGCATTAACGGGCTATAATACAGTAAGTGCATTTGCTGGCCATGGGGATATTGGTGCTGGCTCAGGTTGTTATGTGGAGACAAGACATTTGTTAAAATGTTTCAGAATATTAAAACACAGTGGGAAGTCATTTATCAAATCTTGCAGATGCTTGAGAAGCTTACATGCATCATGTATAGTGCAAAAAGTACCAATAGCAATGTAAATAAAATACAGGTTGTTCTCTGCATAAAGGGAGAAAAAGACTCCCATCAGATTCTATATGGCAGAGACTGTCTCCACAAGCTCGCATCTCGAGCTAAGTTCCAATCTCGAATTTGGAGATTATATCTTCAAGCTTGTTCCTTAATCCCATGTCCAATTGGTTATGGTTGGTGCAGAGAGAATGGTCTCACAATTGACTGGACTGATGTAGACCCCGTCTCGCCACACAATTCTAAAATTCCTGTCCTACCCGTGTACGTGTGAATGGATACTGCAGGGATATGTCCATGTCCCAGCAAATGGACTTAGATGCACTGATCTTTGTAAGCTGCAAACATGTGCAAATATTATCGGTGCTTAAGATTGGGACAATGAAATTTTTGAGTGAAATGATAACGGTGCTACTGGTACTGATAGGGACTCAAGGGCAGTATTTTGGGGTAAATACTTGATACAATATATCTTCAATGCACAAGAAACATTTGCAACAGGCTCCTTTTTGATCACCTGTGAGTCTAAGAATGCTTCCATGATGAAAATAACTTCAAAAATATTAATGTATATATATGAAATATAACGTATATTGTATTTGGCCCAATGTGACTGATTTGAGTTGGTACCATGTTTTGACAAACAGTCTTTTCCTCCCATGGTGCTTGTTTGTGACACCCAGAAACTCATGCCATTTGAGTTCAGGTGTAAAAGGGTCAGCGAAGCCCATCGCAAAGTGCAAAAAGTTTCATCATACCTATGAGAAAGATTGTCGTAATTATCATCTTCTAATGTACCTGAAGTACATAGTGTCACCTTGCAATTACACCCTGCTGGGTAAAATAAGTTTCATGCTTATGTGACAACAGAAAACGTAGTTAAATTAATATCTGCTAATTTCGTATGTTCATCTATGGAGAAAGAGTGAGTGTCACAAAAAGTGGCACTAAGATGTGCGTGGTCCACCATGAGCAGTATGTGCAGCACCACCTTGAGGAATTTAAAAGTAACCCGAATGGCTCCCGTACATCAAGGATCTAATGACCTTCAATCCGTTTCAGGGTCGTTCAGAAATCCATGGTACAAGTGTACTCGAAAAAAAACACATGATGCTTCTATGATCCAAACATTCATATCCAGGCTTTGGTCTTTCTTGTTGTATGAGTGAAAAAAGGCTGATACATAGACAGACCTTGTGGATGCCTACATGTACGACTGCACCCATAATACTGTATGCATATTCAAGTAGTAAACATCATACAGCCTTTTGTTGCGTGGCACTGTGATTTGTCTAGGTCACGTTTCCGATATTTGAAATGTTTAGTAAAATTAATGACAATTGTATTTGTGTCTTTTTGCCCAGAACCACTTCCAAGTAGTCATTACCTTATTCCGCAGTCCCAACTCTTTACTCGCCATAAGCGGTTTTACTTGTTTTTTCTTTTTTTTTTTTTTTTTTTTTTGTGTGCGTTTTTTGTTTTTTTTTTTTTGTTTTTTGGTTTTGTTTTTGTTTGTTTTTTTTGGTTATACTGATAGTTAATTGTTGCAAACCTATTTTCCAAATTTTGATGCACCACCCTTGGGGTTTGGTAAAAAAAAATCGAGGATGGTATTATTTGGTATATTTGACTTGAACAATTTACATTCTGATTCCCATCTCTTTTACCTGGTTCGGATTTAATATACTGCATTCCCTCTCTACCGGTGTTCTTTAATTCCTTTTTATGACTGCTTTCCTTATGTTTGTGATACTGCCCTTGTCACACGGTCCACTCTGTACAACTCCTTGGTATCTTCAAAATTTTCTTGTGATTAGGACGGACCAAAATAATTTGAATGGTGGCATATGGTTTCATAGCTATCTGTGGATGTACATTATATGGTCATGGCTTCTTTTAATTTTAAGGGCTAAATGTACCAACAAGTAGTGATTGGGAGTATAGTGATGGACATATGATTGCCAGTAATGGAAACCATCTTAAAGACTTGAAAAGATCAGCATAGATAGAAAGTAAATATGCAGATGACATACTTGAAGCAATCGAAACGGACAAGATTGATAGGTTAGAAGAGCACTTTAACAACATAGTCCCTATTGATAATAGAAGGTTTACACATGAAAGGGACAAAACGGACTCTCATATTAATTGGATACTTTGATAATAATATTCAAAATCAGAGTAGGGAATATCAAAAGTGATCACAAAGAAGTCCTATACAGACCAGTATATTAACTTCCATTCACACCATTATGTACACGAAAAATTATGTTCGCCCAGTTTATGACCGGAAAAGAGCACATATAATTTCTAACCAAGAGGACACTGCAGTTGAGAATAGGAGCAACTATGGCGCATACCTAGAAGTAATGGTGTACCGTCAAAGATATCGAACAGTACATGACAGGTAAAATAAAACACGGAAGCAGAAACAAAGGGGCAACTTTGGCCCATGTCAAGCACACAACAGACAAATGAAAAGCCTTAAGGGATGCGTACATGTATTATATTTTGCAATAACTGTAACACTATACACATAAGCGAAATAAGCCAGGATATGACTACAAAGCTAAGAGATCAGCTGTCGAGATATTGTACGCTGCTGACAGAAGTCGTATTATTGAAACCACCGGTATACTTTGCAAGTGAGACATAGACACTACGCCGTTATTCTTAAGTACAATATAGAATGAAAATAAATTTTTAAAAGGGAGTAAATTAAATGTATAAAGATAAAAAATGAATAAACGGTAAGGATAATATCTAATTCTACAGCTAGGAACGTATTTTCCATGGTCTTTAAACCCGAATCTGGAATGTGTCTTTGTTTCGCACCTTTCTGTCACTTATTACAATTTCTCAAAATAACACATCATGATTTTCATCTTCGGGTGCCGGAACCATACACATCACTCTACTTCATTTTGGGTTTGAGGTTATTACACGAACAATAAGCCCCTTGACAGATGTTGTTTCCTGTAGTGATTTGATGCACTGTGCAAATAATCCGCGGAAACTGCATGATGTTACGTAAAATTTGCAGCCAATAATTTGCTCGCATAGAATGTATTGTTGCAATGTCAATGTAAAAATAAAATGGAGCACTGGCATTTAACTAAATTAATCTAATGTAAAGATGAAGTGAAGCACTGATACTTAATGTAAAGAAAATAAATGGGGCACTGGCAACTAACTAAATTAATCCAATGTAAAAATGAAGTGAAAAACTACCAGCTTACTGATACATAATGTAAAGAATGAAATGAAGCCGCACTGGCAACCAACTAAACTAATCCAATGTAAAATTTTAAGTGCAGCACTGACAGCTAACTGATACTTAATGTAAAGATAAAATGGAGCACTGGCAACTAACTTAATTAATCCAGTGTAAAATGAAGTGAAGCACTAGCAGCTAACTGATACTTAATGTAAAGAATGAAATGGAGCACTGGCAACTAACAGAAACTCTCTGCAAAAGTAAAATAGAGCACTGGCAAGTTAGTTTCAACTAAGTGATTTTTTTGGAGGAAACTGTACGTTTTATCCTAGGATGAACGTCACCGGAGTGTAGGTACAATTACTTTTCATTGCGAACTATTGAAAGCGAATCCGACCAACACTGAAACTTATTGCTGTTCAATATCAGTGCATCTATGTCCTGATAATCTTTTTTTTTGGGGGGGGGGGAGGGTGGTCTTTGGACATCTCGTAAACTATGTTTTTCATGTCTGATTGTCATCAAAACATGCCTTTCAAACTGCAAACAATTGAGAGAGAATTATAACGCACATGTATGTTTATCTATATGGCTATGGATTTACAAACCGAAGAAAGTGGCCTGGTCATGTCACCACGGGCAGAAGTACACCATTATAAGTTAAACGTTAAAGGCCATGAAAACAAAGACCCAACGCAAGTGGGCTTCTTGATCGAATACCAGTAATTGATTTCGTAAACTTCGATATATATATATATACATATCATTATACTATCTCGTCCTTAGAAAATGATGAAACAATTTCATTTGATATGACTTCTAAATAACATGGCGGTAGACTAATTTGCCTTGCACCGAAGGACAACGCACTATGCAACTACTCGTATGTGTTCTCATACAATAATATTTCACTGACTACACACACGCCTACAGCCGCACTTAATTCCATGTCTTATACAGACAAAATAATAAAATGTTCATGTCACTCGGCCCACGACTGGCTGCTGGGAACGTGCATTAACTCTACTGTCCTTTGGTGGGCAAAACTACGACAAAACAAATAAAAAGGGACAAGGGCATATTATGCTGAGATGTACATACAGTAAATTCAGTTCATTTTGCGGTATTTTATTTTCCATGTTTTTCGGACAACAAAAAATACAAACAACCCCCCCCCCCCCCAAAAAAAAATGAGAATAATAATACAGTAAATAGTATTTTAACGCAGCTACACTTGTGGTAATCATTATATGCAAAACGGTGGCATTCAAACTTGTGTTAATGCGCGGAGTGAAAACACCATCATTATTTATGCCCGCGAAAATACGTACATTACTGTGATTTTATCCCTCATGTGTAATCATCCTTATAAATATGTCCATTCAATTGTATGTGGCATTTGTCTTTATTATTTGAGGTCGCTCAACAGCTAAAACTAATTGACATATAACTGAATTTATTTGACCAGAATAAATGCGTACCAAAGCTATATAAGGGGAGATGCAATTAATGGTATCTGGTATCTATCTTGAATGCGAATAAACCCTCAAAGGTTGCATGTTGTGTTTGCGTCTCGAACTTCAAGGTATTCAAAGCAATATTTGGCAATAATCATCTCTGGTTTAATGTGGAAGGATTAACGAAGGTTGCATGTGCTAATGTGACAAGATTGAACAAAATAATGTGCATAGATGAACAAATGTTTCAAGTTCTCGCTTTGTAAAATCTCATTCTTTCTTTGATTTTTCGTTTTACAAAATCAAATTCTTTCTTTGATTTACAAAGCGTTCATCTGATTAAGAAATGTTTTTTATCCTCAAGTTCTATTAACCTTAAATGTGCTAATCACCACTGTAGTCATTTTCACATTACCGCTAAACATATATTGTTAAAAGATTCAATTTCCTCATGAAGATACCTTTCATTTAAATACCAGCAAGCCTAGTATCAAGCAAAAAATAGTTTTAGTCAACAGCTTTCCTCGGGAAACTTTGCGCGCGATTTCATTTCGTAACCGCCCCTGTGAAACGAAGTCCCATCACCAATTTCAGGAGTTTGTACAACTGGCCAATTTTTGATATATCATCGAATGCTTTGCACAAATCAAGGAACCGAATATACGATATTTATTTCCCCCCGTGTTGGTATCTGTCAAAGAATTCAAACCCAATATATGGCCAATTGTCTGTGCTGCCTTCTCTTTGAAGATCTGCTCTTCTAATTAAAATTATGCTCGTTCAGAAAATTGTAAAATCCATTATTAAGGACACAACCAGCAACGTGATCCAAAAACTGTAAATTACAATTCACTGTCATTTTTCGTTGTAGTTTAAATAAAAACTTGCTTCTTCAAGAATATATACATATCTTTATCTTGTTGATACGTGACCAATTCTGTACCATGTGGCTGATACAGATATCTGACGTAAGCATATCTTCTTAGTTTGGGTCTCTGTTAACTGTTTAAATTATTTACTAATTTAAAAAAAATCGCTTTGGTTTGTTTTAAAATTTGTTCCTTTTATATATTTGCGTGGTGCTTATCTAGCGTTTCCATTGATCCTTTACGTTTAACAAAATAGATAATGCATGCAACAACTCAACTGATCTCGAAAGCAGAAGTCGCCCTTTTATAGTTACTCTAGTTTAACATGTATAACAACGAATGTTGTTAGTACAAAAGAACAAAGAACATATTAACTTATTACCATATATATATATATATATATATATATATATATATATATATATATATATATATATATATATTATATATATATATATATATATATATATCAAACACTTTATAAGCCAAAGCTGTTCGATGGCTGTTAAAATTCGCCATGAAAGAAACACATATATATTGATATTTATTGCAGTTTGCTGTTGAAGTTTTTTTTCAAAAACAAAGTTATTAAAAAGCAAAGTTTTGAGTCTCTGATTTAAAAAAAAGGTAAGCAACGTCTTTTAGCTTAGATTGAAAGGAATGGTAGCCAACAACTTTTGGGCCACCACTGTAAAAGCTCTCTCCCCAGCATTTCAAATTCTGGATGTTGGCTGGGAAAGTCTTGATCGATTTGATGGACTCAGGGAAGGGATAGGGGTGCAGACGTGTATGAGGTCACCACGATACATATAGGAGCAATGTCATGTATGTTTGTATGTCATAATTGTCATCGTATGCTTTGCACATTCGAACGAACGAAACATATGAAAGACCAAGTAGGCTGTTTATTTGCTAAGAAATATGAAGTTTTATTCAATAGTGTATCATATGATGAACATGACATGGTTTAGCTGTCATATGAAAAAGATACACGTGTTAGTTGCCCTGGAAACACAGGGTGTTACAAAAAACATGAAATACCTGTGTATAATGGTAAACATGCTATCAACGCCTTGAAATCTCACAGGTCAGATGATGATAACGGTCAGTACACGGACCACTTTATTAGCAAATTATTCCTTTATTTTTCCATGTTACGTAACAGTCTTATTCGCCACGCTTTCTTACTTGACGGCCTTTGCTTATCTACTATTATTATTCCAATTACAAAAAGTTCCAGGAAATCTTTACATAACTCAGATATAAACAGGGGCATAGCGCTCAGGCGTGTTATTGGCAAATGTTGGACAGGGTCATTGTAAAACAAATTCTGATATCCCAATAGGAATGCCCTTAAGTGTGCTTATAAACGCCAGCATTCCACAGTTCAATGTAATTTCTTTGCCAACGAAGTGATTCATTATTACAGTAATGGAGTTGGAAATATGTATGCACTATTACTGGACGCCTCTTAAGGACTGTTAAGACACCAAAAACCTTTGGATGGCCGATTTTGAGATTTGAACGTTTTTTTTTTACAAGATGAATGTCCTTTCTATTAGTCGTCAAAATTTCAAGCTTTTAACTAAAGTAGAAATATGAAAAAAACGCCAAAAACCACACAGGTATGTGGACATCTGAACCTCCATGTGTCATTCTTTTAGTTTTCAGCCGCCAAACGGAACAATGCCGCCCGTCAATCATACTTAACAGCCTGTCACGTGGCTGCAGGTAGCAACGGCCCATGGCAAAAGGAGAGTGGTATCAGGGCGGCAATGCGAAGTAAGGCAGCATGCCGAAAGTATGTTTGTGGGAAGGGAAAAGATGCAAACATGCTAACATATCATAGCCTTAGTGGTTTACTTTATAGTTATCTTGCTTGTTTTGCGTTCTATTGAAGGGCGACTTTAAATGTTCAAGAGGCGCGGGAATCGTCAGACGATGTCCCTTCAAACTTCAAAGGCCGTGCCGCGATGGATTACCCCAGTGGTCCTCCACACGAAAGACAGGCGGGGAAAAAGCTGGCACCTTAATCAATAATACCTACGTACATAATAAAATTTTATCGAAACCCAGGGATGAGGAAATAAAAGTACAAATAAACACATCGAAATAAGCATAAACGTGAACAGCAGAGAAAACACACAAACAGCGTTAAAAACCTCAGGTTGGAAAGAGAAATGAAACTCATTGAGAAAATAACTGCAAAATAATGAAAAGCTAACGAAGTAAAGTGTACAGACAAGCCCAACAAGCTAACTACATAAAGTATACAGATAGGAGTAAATACAATAAAATACTATCTCTAAAAACGGGATGAAGAGGTAGGGGGCGGAAGACCAAACCCGCCATCCGTGCACTGCCCACGAGCGGCCGTAGGCCGCCCCACCGAAGCAAGGCAATACAACTTTCTTTGCCAGGCTTGAGGTCACGGGGCCCGAAGGGCCGCCTCCATGACGTCACACTTTGAAACCAGACTGTCGCTGTCGCCGTTTGACAGATCGCTGAATAATGTTTTCCGTACTTCAAGGGCTCTTTTATTCATGTGATTGGCCAAGAATTGATTGACAACCTCCCCAAATGTTAAGGGGCGATGTTTACTACGTTTTGTACAAATATCAGCTCAACTTAAACAAATGGTATTGTTTCACCGGCAAATGATCAACATCAAAGGGATTTGAAGCTTGTTTTCTCAGAAAGAATAATAGGACGAGAACCCCACCTAAGAATGGTTATTCCAAGAAAACGGCTGGGCGAAATTTAATCCGGTTAACGGCTTTTGATTCTTTAATGTCTGAACTGCAAAACGGATTCAGCGATTTTCTAAATCTTGCTTCGTTCTTTTTCTATGAAATGAAGAAAATGAACATAATGAAAATCAAAGGGAAAATTGAAACGTCAAACTTTGAGGATGGATAACAGAAAAACGAAACAAAACAGAAAAAAACTCAGGATAGTTTTTTGTTGTCAATATGTCAGGATTAAGATGCAAGTGTAATTATTATTTTATCACAAATAATTAGTGACTTATATCGACATTTATGGGGTGGCTGCTTTGCGGTCAACTTTCAATTGTTTATTCAACAATTTACATCACAGACACCGAAATACGGAACATATAAATTCTTTGGAGTATGACGAGTACACACATATATGATATGTTATCCTAACGCAAATACATTTTGAGCTAGGATTGACTAAAGTGGGATTTATTTTTGGTGTCTTACCTGTCCTTAAGCTTTTGACCATGGTGAATATGTCAGATTATACACATTCTTGGAACAAAAAGGATTACGCCCATTGTATCCCTTTCCTTGCATTATTTTCTACTCGTTCGGCTGTGAAGGAACGCTTTTAAACTACTCAACTCGTTCCTTTGGCGTGCGAAATGGGATAAAACAGGGAGGTGTACCTTCCCCCATTCTATTTACCTTGTATTATGATGAACTGCTTATATGCCTCAAGTCAACCGGTTTTGGATGCCATATCGGAGACAAATTTATGGAGCCCTCAGTTATGCTGACGATGTCTTACTATAATTAAATCAAATTATTTTTTTCTGAACTTGTAGCATACAAATTTAATAATAATGTTTGGTTTGAAAGCTATTCCTTTTTCATAATGAAGCTTTGCATTTACAAGCAAAATTTCACGTATTTAGCTAATTCATCATTTGCCACGCGCATATTTATTTATCATCATGTCGGTTGTCTTTGCTGAATATTTAGCTTAGACAAGGAGCCGCTACTCAGAGATACATGGACGGGTATACGCTCCGAAGCATGTTGTGGGTAGTTACCCGCTGAAGACCCTTTAATACATTTGGGCTAATACAGCCTATGTCAAAATTCAAGAGACGAACGTGCGCAATATGGACAATAGTACTTCTGTATGTATATAGGTTAGACAGTGACAGGTTAGCTTATGGAGAGTAATGAGTTCTATCCCCGGAATATGGTAATAAAACTACTAGGAAGTGGTTCTGGAACAAAAAGACACAAATACAATTACTTCTAGCTCCCTCTAAAGCAGCTTTACGTAAAATGATAGCCATGTGTAATAAATTCAGTGAAGATTATGTTAATTTCAACCTCTCAAAGAGCAGATTGGTAGTGTTTGGCTGTAAACACCTCACCGTCAGAATTCATATCTCGAGGATGACACGATTGCATTTGGTAGTAATGATTGATACCTTGGCACTACGTTTGGTAGTGATATGCTTAAATATCAGGTCGATCACTCCATTAGTGACCTGTATAGCAGATTGAATTTACCTGTAGCCGAGTTTGGCTATGCATTCTCCAGTGTAAACTATGGATTGTTCCAATCTTTTTGTATGCTGATCTATGGGTGCGTACTTTGGGATTTTTCTAATCCGTATGTCACGTTTCTTTACAGCATGGAGGACGTCTACTTAATGTTCTAATCAATACACAATGTAATTTATTGTGTGAGGATTTACCTTTTGAAGTTCAACTTCACAACAGGTTTCTATTTTTTTCAGAAAATGTTTTAATTCCAATGAAGGCATAAAATTGTGCAGCAAATTGTCTCTGCATGGAAACCGTTATGAGGCGTGTAACTCGATTAATTATCTGTGTTGCAGATATGCCATTCCAAAGCCCAGTATCATGTACCTAAGCCCTTATGACTTTGAAAAGACCATCCATGATTTTTCTCTCAATATTATGTCACAGGACGACTTTATCACGGCAGGTATCGTCATGGAGTTTATCGATGCTCGTGATAGCGTTTACTAATCTTCAAGCTATTTTTTGGCTCTCTGCACAGACTGGCAGGAAATATGGAATCAAGCGATGTATTGTAACCTCTCTGTGTGTGTGCGTGCGTGCGTGCGTGTGTGTGTGTGTGTGTGTGGGTGGGTGGGTGGGTGTCTTGTCCTTTTAAACGGAACTTGTACTTCTCAAATTACTGAACTGTTTTGTACTTTCCCATGATATAAATTGAACTTTTGCATATATATAATATTGCACGTTTGTACGAAATAAAACACCCACCAGACGTGTGTGTGTGTATATATATATATATATATATATATATATATATATATATATATATATATAAGGTAACATGGCCATTTCTTCGTTGTGGAGACTATCCTTACGGGTTGATAATCCATTCTCTGTAAAAGCGATATTTGGTTCAATAAAATACCATATATTTGTGCGTTTTTGACGTCTTAATCTTGATACCACTAAGGCGTATATGGTTGTATCGGCTGGTTTCTTTGTGAGGTAACGTCCAATCTAAGAATTATTTCTTAGATGGTATGCTTCATAGTATGGTAGCTAGGGCATCTTTTTTAGGGTTTTGCTTCACCCCAGGTCAAACATTGAAAAAACAGTTGTTTCTCATGTAAAATTGTCTAAAATTTTCAAAACTACTTGTTTCCAGAGTGGCAAAATGCCTAAAAGGGGCCAAAAATGACGTTTATCCCTAAACTATGAGGGTTAGTTAGAAAATACCATTTTTTTCTCTAACGGCATTCTGTACCTTGATGTCACATCAGTATACATATGGATTGTATTTTCTAATTTTTAACACCCAATCAAAGTAAAAAGATACATTTTTTTGCTCGTTTAAACCAGGAAAAACACTCTTACAGGGCTAATTAGATCAGATATTGCATTAAATTTCGAGATATGAGACCGGAGTTTTGCGACATATGTTACCAGGCAAGGAAAATACATCCTGAGACCAAATCCCTCATACTGGTGGTCAAGTATACCAATGTACAATGATCTTAAGAGATATCATGAGTCTAGCTTAAATACATTTAAAAGGACTTACATTTCAATATCATAAGGTAACGTACCCCCCACCCCTTAATCAATTTTCACAACTTTAGGAAAGAACTATCTTGTGAGGAAACAAACATACTGATAATTTCATATCAAGTGCACCAGATTATATATTGAGGGATGTTCTTCCTTTAATTCGGATACTTAAATTTACAGGCAAGTGTAATTTGAGCTTATGATACAAAACACTGCCATCTTATATGCTTAATATTTTTTTAGAGTTCAATATTGCTGTTAGAAACACACTAGTCATCATCAATGTCATTTTGTTCGACACCCTCAGCTTCTATGCACGGTCCAATGTCTCAGAGTACTCAAAAGTATAAGGTAAAATGCAGTCCCGTTGGAGTAATGGTAATGTTTAATGTGATCCAGCGTCCGAAAAGGTATTGCAAATCATAACATTTTTCCAGTGTCATAAGAATTCCAGTGAGCGAAATTTAGAATGTGTTGTCCACAGAGTATTGGTAAGTGTGATGTACTGCAGCATCACCAGTCAGTACATTATCAAGTGTAATGTACTATTAGTGTGCTCAGGTAAGTGTAATGTAATTCAAAGTTCAGTTAAGTGTAATGTGATTCAAAGTCTTCAGAATATGCAGGTAAGTTTTATGTTCTTTAGTGTCCTCAGATTATGCAGGTGTGTATAATGTTCTCCAGTGTCCTTAGAGTATACAAGTAAATGAATGGCAGTGCTCTCTAAGAAAACAGGTAAGTGGAATATAATCTAGTGATATCAGAGCTACTTAAGTATTGTAAATTCAAAGAGATTGGGAGTCATCAGAGCACAGGAGTAAGGTAGTGTAAGATAATTTTCATCTTAAACTTTTAATGTTTTTGACAGCCAATCACCTTTCTTACGTAGTCCATAGTTATGCTCTAATCATCATCATCATCATCATCATCATCATCATCATCATCATCATCATCATCATCATGATGTTCGTCCTTGGCTTCAATTTTTTCGCCCAGTGTCCTCAGAGTTTCCACAGTCACCTGCTGGGCATCCACATGCATCTGTACACGGGAAGCCTGTGTTCTTGAATGGGTAGCGTCGTGTGTTTTTACAGGTTTTGCAGCTTACCATCTGCAGCAAGGCTTTTGGTGCAGGATCCTTTGTGATCCACAGTACATTTATTTTGTTACCATCTACTACCCAGCCATGTCCATTAGGGCTAGGTGCTTCAAATTTGGCATTCAGGGCCTTTTTACATATGTAGCACTGATAGTTTGATCTGCGGATGTGGAGAATCAGGGCATCTTGTGTGGGTGGTATTTCATGAGCTTCTGCCCCCTTGGACAACTCTTTGTACCTCACCTCATTAACACTGGTTGCATTTGGCTCATCATGTATGCTACAGACGCCCTTTTCACATTTTGCCAGTAAGTCTGTTGAAATATCGAGACTCTCACCAAGCTTCATTATGGCTGAAATGAAGGCTGCATCTTTCTTCATGAATTTGAAGAATGTCTTTTTCCCTCTCCCACAGAAACCACCGTTTGCGTCACATCCCGAGAATGCGTGCAAACCAGGCAGTGCCTTGCACACCCGTGCCCCCTGTTTCCTGCATATTGCTGCAATGCCAATGTATTTCTATCGCTTCTGAGTAGCCTGTCTATTGATGTATTGTAACCCAATGGTGATAACTTTTTTGGTAAATTATATTGATGACCTATTATGTAAGTACACATATGTATGATGATTCAGAGATGCTAAATTTGTGTTAGCATCATCATTGTGTTCTTTACACTTAACTAACTAATTCAAAGTTTGATGGTCTAATTCCTTTTATCCAGCTCATTATTGAGTACTTTATTCAATTTTGTTCCGGTCAGTTTGGCCTAGTAAGCAATACAATAAAACTAATATCTTCGAATTTAGTTAAATATCCCTTGTGGCATGAACCAAACATCATGAACAATGTAAGGCTATATGATCAAGAGACATACATTAGTCTCCATTATTCAGCAATCAAATGAAAGTAAAATTAAAACTTACACCCTGTTGGACGAGGATACCATTGGTCACTTGTGTTGTACCAGCTCCACTCAAGGTTTCCTCACACTGATCATTGTTGCCCCATACCCATGTACTGAACACCCTTTTCTGTGCAAGTGAAAGAAGTATTAGGGTGTTCATGTGGTCATATAGCTTCCTCACAAGCAATTTCTCATAATCAAGTATTGTGTCATATGACAGAGTATAACCAAATTTGTTGAGAAGTGTAATTACTTCTCAATTGCCAGTCAGGCTACGGATTACAACACCAAACCCAAGACTGTTCACTGTTTTTTTCACTGCCTTTATCATGTCCTGTGCCAAAGCAGTAATTGAATGGTCTGTATCATCTTTCACCTCAGCCCTGCCATCTGAGACTGGTGACAGGGTCCTTGTAGTGATATATGCCAGGAGGTCGTAAAGCAAATCTGGCACCTGTATTTGCTCCTTTGTGACATCATCAGGAGAAGGGGGCCATGGCATAGTCTGTTTGAGACTCTTGATGATATTGTGAATCAGCATACCACAGTGAAACACGTTGCTTGTGTTCTCATAATCTTATGTCACATCTTGTTTCTCTGGTTCCGAGATCGTCTCATCAGAGTCCTGACATTGTTTTAACAGTGACGCCATGACATCATCAACTCTAAGTTCACTACTATAAATGTATTAACATATCTTGAATCTGGGTGGACGAATTTCACTTACTCTCCATATGTTGAAATAATCTTGCTTTTTAATTTGTATGTGTGACCCACCACCAATATATCCTGCTCATTATCTAACGACTTGTACTCATCTCTTAGAAAGTGAATGCTTACAGCTTCCTTTTTCACAAAAACAGTATCATCAACTGTGGAACAGACTTTGTCAAAGGCTGCCTGACAAGCATTTTCTCTCTTTCTATCCTCTCGTCTTTCAATACCAGCGAGCGTTTTCTTGTTGATGTATTTACTATAACATGTTCGATGGCAGCTATACTCAACAGCTTTAATATCTTTACCCGCAACATCGAGTAATACTCTATTGTCCTTTCTGATTCTCGCAGCACTTTTGATCTTTTCTTCAACATCATCATGTTCACACGGGATTGGCATTTCATAGTTTTTCCTGTCAGGCGTGAGTTTACGTGCTTTTCGACAGACAAAGCATATCCTCTCCTTTTCCTTAATTCCTGGGAGAACATCTGACCTCCTAATACACTTTGCTGGACAAGATTCGCTACCAGGCTGTGGTTGTTGGCTGCGTTTCCGTGGGCTTGTTCTCCTGTCCTTCAATCTCTGAAGGTGTTCCTTGTTAGTGTAACGTTGGTTTTTTGGTCTGTGATAACCACCATATGGTACATCACTTTTCAAATGTTCATAATACTTTACATAGATGTGATCATTCCATATTGGTGTTGCTTCTTGAACCTTCTTCCACGATTTAGTGGTAAAAAGCGTTATGTTTCCTCTTGCATTCAAAACTTTATGCCAAACACACACAATCTTTTTCTTTGGCTTGTCCACCTTTTCATCATCTTTGCATTCAGTCTTTTTCTTTGATTTACCCATCTTCACACTTTAACCCCCATTCTTCCTCTGTCATTGCACCTTAACATTCAATCTTTTCCATCTTTCCATCATTACCCGCACTTTTTAATGTCATTGCACCTTCACAATCAGTCTTTTCATATCTTCACACCTTTAGTCTTTTTCCAATTCAAACTAACTGGCAATGGAAGCATAGTTAGCATGGTTAATGCACTAAACTAAACTACTCGTGAGTTAGAGCGATAAAAAGTGGTTTAAAGCAATATTACTGGTAGATCTACTGTTATATGACCTTTTTGCACTCAATGACCACAATACCAAGAAAAGGTCACGCACCACACAGAACAGTCTGGGATGACCAATAATACACATTCATACCAAAGTTCAAATTTCTACATCTCTTTGTTTGTTGAAACTATGTTTTCCCATAAATCTCGAAAAATCTCGATATTGATGTTAAGTGGGGATACATTGCCTCCTGGACCATAAACAGCTGTTTCCACAATATTTGATAGGGGGTGAATCAAAAAGTGGTTTTTAGAGGACTTTTGAGAAGTAGCATCCAGACTCTCATATTTGCACAATTTAGAGATGTGGCAGTCCATTGTTACAGAGCTATCAAGACTTACCCAAAGATTGCGGAATGCACACACTCGGGATATGATACTGTTTCCCATTAAAACTGGGAGGGTAAATCTTTTCTAGTTTGGTTTAGTGTTTAAAACAATACTTGCGGATTCTTCTTCCTGAAGGTAGAACTTTTTTTTCAGCCAGAGTTTAGTAACTGCATTAACAGCTAAGTAAAGCTGGGTATCTGCAGCATGAAGGTGGTATCTGTTTCATGCTTTCTTGGAATGTAGCCTGGCGGGGAAGTATATGGATACATACTAAACGGGATGTGGGTCCAAAATACAGCGCGTTTGAAGAACTCAAGCGAAATTGTCTGATATTGTAGTCATCCCCCCAAAAACACAGCTTGACGATTTGCAAGTTAAGATTTAAACCAGTCGGAAGACAGACCTCACATGTGGTTCTCCTGCCGATATCATAGAAAATCGTGATCTGCCGTATCAACGGCAGACGAAAGGTCCAGAAGGATTAATCACCTGATCAGTTGCTTATCGAGAGCCTGGGGTATGTGGTTCTGACCTTCAGTGTGGGTAGTTCTAGTGCTATAATGTTGGTTTAAACATATTTATTTCAGAAACGTTTGGATAACAGGCACCATGCCTATAGATATGATTCCTATAATGTTGAGTGTAAACTGAATACAATATTTCAAAAACAAACAAAAAAAAAAGAAAAAAGAAAATTCTATCCGGTGTTGTGTGGTCATTTCAAGTACTTTAGATGACAGAAGAAAGGCCACAGGTCTCAAGTATTTCATGATCGGCTCCAAAGTTTCATTTCATCCGGCACCATTGCTGAAGCTATTAACGTAGAAACAATTTCAGTAACGGCAAGAGCCAGATGCGGTAGTACGTTATCTTTGACGTCTAATCCTATTGGTTTGATTGTAGTGCAGACAGTTCGTTCCACTCAAGTAATTGATCTTTGGTATTATATATGAAGTATAGGTTTACAAAGAAACGTGGGATTGTCTAGACTATATACAATGCAAGTATACACTGTATAGTAAAACTTTCAAATATCCAGAGAAGATGTTGTCCAGATTTCCCCATACCTCATGTCCTCCAAAGCTGCGTCTTTGAAATCTTCATTCCAAAATATAACTGCATGACGACAAACAACCAATTTAGAAAGTCTGCGACTAAAAATATACCCATGCTTCATGGCCGCAGCTACAGATATTGCCTGATTGCAGATTCCCTGGTATTGTAACTGCTATTACATTCACTGAAACAGATCACCATATACCCTTTCAGCACTGTGAAGTGCAATACTCAATGAATGCAATACTCTGCTGCTCGGGCATTTTTACGCATAAAGGCGACCCCGGCCATCCCAGCTACACTCGGCGATTTAGGCTGGCTACCTATTAGCATGTATTTGGACAGACAAAGAGTTAAATATTTTTAGCGCTTACAATGTCAACTTGACAAAACACCCCTCTGTAAACAGATTTTCTCTTAATTACTATGTAAATTTAAAGAAAAACGCCATCCTGTTGGTCTTGCGTAACTGAGATTAACAATGAAAACACTCGTCAATGTCGGTCTAGACCATGCAGTTTACAGGCAAAATGTTTTTTTGCCAGATGCGTATCATATATAAAGAATGCAGTTATTCAATAAGGAATTTGTCGGTGAAATTGAAGCGAAACGTACCCTTTCTTTGTATTTATTTTATAAATATCGTAAAGTCCGTTCTACTAGAGAAAATTATCAATTTCGATACAATGGTCTTGATGGCGCTAGGCTAAAATTCATAGCAAGAACTAAGTGTATCGGTCTACAGGCGGACTTGCATAGATGGGGTACATCGGAACATGATAGTTGTACTTTATGTGGTTCAGGAACAGAAGACTTGGAACATTTTCTTTAAAAGAGAAACTTAACAAACCTAATTCTGTAAGCCCATGTACCGTTTGAACATTATCAAGTCCGATATTCTAAGAGTAAAGTCCTATTCCGTACCATTCACTAAAAAACTGCATAGTTCTAAATCATAATAGCAAATTAATTTATAAAAGGAACAAATCATATTCATAAAATTTGAAATTAAGAAGAAAGTTTTAGGCATTAATAGCCTTTATAAAATCGGGTCATCAGCGGGGAACCAGGGCAAGACTTGTTTCGGTGCCATTAATCCCCGGACAAGTCAGTATGCTAACCGGCGGCACCATGTTTGAATTTCCAATTACAAACATCCCGCGCTGGTGTATTACGAAATAAAGCGAATATGATGCTCCTTTGTTAATAGGCCTATTTAAAAATGTAGCCCACATTACATAAATATAATAAAACTATACCTAACATTCATGATTAGGCCTACCAAAATTTAATCATATAATAATAAACCCCACACTTACCTACAGCGCTTGGTCTTACAACAGACCCGACTAGGCCTACCTGACGGATTGATACGATCAAATAGATTAAACCAGTTCTTCAACTTTAAGTAAAACGCAAATGTAGCGATGTGACGTAAAAGAGTCACGTTATTAATTGCGTCACACCTTAAAACTGGTCAGATCGACGTTGTTCTGTCTCAGCACCGGTTCAGGCAAAAATCTCCACAAAAAGACACTTTTTAATCATTTATATATGGAATTAATTTGGTGGAGGGGAGAATTGGAAGGTCACGTTGCCTTGGAATGTTGTACCAGCAAACATTCCAAAGTATGCACCCGTGGAGATCAACTGACTGAGGACCGTCAGATTGGCCGGCCCATCAGTGCATCATCACTGACCGCAGCATTGCCAGCATTGCCCGAAGGAACGGGGCGATGGCTCCCTGCCACACCAGCTCGGACATACGATGAAGACAGAGTCTGGGGAGTGTTTTGGACAGACGTTAGAGGTTTCTGAAAAGAAGAATAATTTCCCTGGAGAAGGCTGCACGCGTGGCGTGCTGTTGAATTCGACTTGCTGTTGCATAATTGTTCACAGACTGCGTATTTTTGTGCCCACTCAGCTGTTGAATACAGTGAAACCTGTCTACTGTGGACACCTCTGGAACTGGCAAAAGTGTCCACAGTAGGCAGGTGTCCACAATAGACAGGTGTTTTTAACAAGAAAATTGACCTTTCGGTCCTGGACATTTGTGTCCACATTATACAGGTGTCCGCATCATAGAGGTGTCCACAAGGACAGGTTTTACTGTAATACCATGGTTGGCGGCCGGGACACTCGGATGTAAAAGTCGACTGCACATCGTGCGTCTCAAAGAGTGGTCGTTTTTACTGGCAACCATCAGTCCTGCATTTTGGCCCTAGTTTGCATCACAGAATCAAGTTTATTCCTACCGGTTGGCTGGGATTTATACCACGGACCGTCAGGTTTTCGGCCGTGATTTATGGCAAGGTAATAAGGCGAATTTGGATATACCAAATATGGAATTGATTCCTTCCATATTTGGAAAACCGTAGGCCTATCTCTGATTTTACAAATATGGTAAAAAGTAGTCCCACCCATGGGATATGGTCAACAATTTCAGATAGGCCATTTCTCATGGGTTTTCAATGTAACCTGGTACAAAGTAGGGGATAATCCCCGAATAACTTTTTGGTCAGCGTTTGTGTACAGCCAGAAATTGAAAGATTCATAGAAAATATTGCTGCAAATTCCACGCTTGCACTTGTCAACGTTTGACAAGGGTACTTTATCTGCAGTTTGGAGTACTAGTTGATGTCAAACCTTGTAAGCAAATTAGGGCCGAAAAACATGCAAAAGAAAGCTGTTGACCTGGATCTATCTATCATTGATGTAAAATGGGTATGCTGGTACTTCAAAAAAGATCTTGGAACTATTCGTGTAAATTGGACTTTTTCGTTAATAAGCAGAAAAAATGTGTTACCTTTTTAATGGTGACTGCAATTATAGTTATGCAATGCACTCACAGCGTGTCAATTAAAGCTGTGCAATGCGCCCAAAGCGCGTCAATTAAAGCTGTGCAATGCGCCCAAAGCGCGTCAATTAAAGCTATGCAATGTGCCTAAAGCGCGTCAATTAAAGCTATGCAATGCGCCCAAGGCGCGTCAGTTAAAGCTATGCAATGCGCCCAAAGCGCGTCAATTAAAGCTATGCAATGTGCCCATAGCGCGTCAATTAAAGCTATGCAATGCGCCCAAGGCGCGTCAATTAAAGCTATGCAATGCGCCCAAAGAGCGTCAATTAAAGCTATGCAATGCGCCCAAAGCGCGTCAATTAAAGCTATGCAATGCGCCCAAGGCGGGTTAATTAAACCTATGTTTTACGTCCAAAGTACGTTGAGGATACTGTTGACTCAGTCCAAAACTTGGCAGGGAAAGAGTTAAGGTAGTTAGATGTATGCAACTACCATTTTCCTTGTTGAATGTAATTTTTATATGGGGGGGGGGGTCTCTTGTGGGATCTTCTTTCTTGTGTGTGTTGTTCATATTTTGACATGATTAAATGAACTTTCGACTTGCCTGCTTAACAAACGTGTTTCCGAGTTTTCGCCACTGCGCTGGTAACACAGATAATTCAGAGCTTGGTCTCCTTTGTGGGCAAATTTTTCGCCTGGCAATATTCCAAAGCTGTCTGTATCAGCCTTAAATACAACTTATCTTCAGCGGGATAATAGCAAAGCACATTTCAGGCATGCGTCCCTTATGGTGGATCCTCGTCTCAGTTTGCATATAACTGACACAACCCACATATGATAAATCAAAAACCTTTGGAACGTATAATAGGAACATGTGTGTGATTTCTTTTCTTTGTTCATATGGTTTAAACCGCACGTCTGTGTGGCAGCCCATGCATGTAGAAAATTAAATTCGTTTGTCCATTTACAAGACTTAAATGGTTCTCGTGTTTACCAAGATCATCTACATTCATCGCTACCCCGACTGCTTTTACCTCATCAAGTGTATTCCTTTTCTATCCATGCATACCTTTTAGCTGTCAAATGGTGCATCCATACATGTTCTATCAAACATATCCTATTTGTCACATAGTGTACTTATATGTTATAATCATGCATACTTGTATAATATCCGGTACCTACTTGCATTATTATCCAGTATGCTTACATTATTCTTGACTATATTGTATAGGCTACGCTGTTCAAATTTACAGTTATTTTTCTGTCTTGGCCATCATGATTAGCTTCGCTGTCACTGTCATACATCGCGAAGCAAGGTTATAATTTCGGTTAGGTGGCAAAGTACTCTTTCTATCTGTTGTGTGTGTGTGTGTGTGTGTGTGTGTGTGTGTGTGTGTGTGTGTGTGTGTGTGTGTGTGTGTGTGTGTTTTGTTTTGTTTTTGTTTTTTTTTGTTTTGTTTTTTGTTTTTTGTTTTTGTTTTTTTTGTTTTGTTTTTTGTTTTTTGTTGTTTTTTTTTTGTTACAAAATCTACAACGCAAAAAGGGAAAAATGTTCCTATTGTCTTTTATGCATGTGTGTGGCTGAATTTATACCATGGTGAATGTACAGTTTTAATGTATGAAATACCGTAGCTTTAAATGCCTGACGGTTTCTTTTCTGAAGTTTACGTTTGTTTTAAACTTTCTCTTCAAGCTATTTACAAATTACAATAACCACATCTTTCTGTAAGAAAAATGGTCCATGTTTAGGTAAACTAAGTGATACTACTCTTCATAAAACAGTAAAAAATTGGTACAAAAAAGTTCTCTGATCACCAGTTTTATTTCACTTATAAACTAATCGAAATATAAAGATAGAACAACACTTAGCTAACTGTGATAAATGTGCAGAGGCATCGCTTGTCCTCATAGATTATAGATAAAACAGATGCCGATGTAATGCCTTTATATTCATCAAATACAAATATCATATGAAAAAGAAACTTTTTCTCTTTAAATAATACTTTAAATGGAACTAGAAGAAATTACACTGAGTATTTTCTTACAAATCACCAGGCTGTTAATAACAACTTCTGATTGCAATTAGTTTTAACATGTTTTCACCAGAGCAATGCAGCAGACTTCACCAAAAATAGTTCAACAAACAGGTTGAAAATAAAATACTATAAGAGAAAATAACTTTATTTAAGACACTAAGATTAGTCCATTTTGTGTATATTCCATGTACGTAAGCACCATCTAATATCACAGCTTAATAAAGTATTTATCATGGTATGCATCAATGGTTCACTTTTGGGTAAGACTTTATCAACCATCGCATCGGCTCTCGTTTTGAGGAAGCACCGCGCTTGCACTTTAACAAGTAATAAAGAAACCGCCTTTGTGACATTAAAACACACTTTGCCTGTACCTATCTCTGCCCCAGAATACTTATGCTAAAGCTGGGCTGCGAATAATGAGAAGCAAAATGTTTTGAATAGCTGGAGCTCTTGTGACTTGAAGTTACAAAATTTGTCACATTTTTGCATATTATTTAAATGAGAACCATCAATTAGTCTTTAGTTTAAACCCATAAATGCTGAACAAGTGGGATAATCAAAGATCGAATGAAGTCACAGTTATAGCAGTTTTTTTCAAATACGCATAAAAAAACAAAAGAAATACTGGTTACATCTATTACAATACACTAGTATTCTTTCCAGCGGTGTATGCAGCATTTGGGCGGCAGACAGCGGTGAACAGCGGCAGAGAGCGGTAGCCAGTGGCATAAAGCGGCCGCCGGAGGCATACCCGCCGACCACCGCTGTCTGCCGCTGTGTGCCGCTAAAATCGAATTGAAACTTCCGGAGCACAGTAGTAGACAGCGGCGGTCAGCAGCAGACAACGGTAGTCGGCGACAGACAAGGGACAAAGAGCCTTTCGCCGCTGTATGCCACTGCTGGCTGCCGCTTTCTACTGACAACTGAATCATATAAAATTTAAAATATGAATCATGGTGAGTAGAAAGGAAAGGAAACCACTCATTTATGGTGTTTACTTCAGTTTAGCTCCATTCACTCATATTGATCAGTCCATTCACTTATATCTACATGTACACATCAGTTTGCTTTATTTTCATTCACTCATACCTGTCACGTAAGTTTTATTCAAATAATTATTGCATTTAAACAGAATTAAGAAACAAACAGTTCTATTTTCACAAGTGTATTTACTGAGTTCTCTATAGCTTTTACAATCACATAACAGAGCTTTGTGCACATTCATTCAAAGTTACTATGAGGCTTATGTAGCTTCACTCGAGCAAAATGTCGAATTCTTCTAAGCAGTGCAAGAATATTTTTCTACGATGAAGTGTTCTAACATGATAGGGTTTGGCTGATTCTGCAAACTGTATTAGCATCTTTATTTGTATGTATTCTTACCTTAATTCTATGGTCGGTCTAATTCACCAGTTTGGTGTCAAGCAGTTTACCCTGCTGTCTGTCTCGTCTTAGTGTTTGGTGTCAAGCAGTTTACCCTGCTGTCTGTCTCGTCTTAGTGTTTGTCGTCCTTTGCGTGTAACTGTGTGTCTGGTATTGTCCTGTTCATTTGTCCTTCCCAGCAAAAGGGATTTACATAGGGCCTTGTTCTCTTTCCCAATTGTTATCAATTTTTACTGTTACGACATATACTGTAATGTCCAAAAAGATATGTTTAAACCAAATGATTAACGGTTAGCATCAGGTAAATCAACAGAAGTTGGAAATTCAAGATTTATGGTCTTCAAAGGAGCAAAAGACAAAATATACTTGATATCTATGTAGTATAAGTTGAGCACGTACATAATTTCAAATTTACAAAATTATAATAAAATAAAAAATGATATGGAATGGTCATATTGTAAAAAATATCAAATGATATATTCAGTAAGTGTAATAGGCATTTTAAACAAACATCAACAATATTTCTGTATAAATGCAACTGCATATTCACTTGGGCATTTTTAATAGACATGGAGTCAAAAACTGAAAGGAAGGCCGACATCAGCATCACTGGTTGTAAACATAATTTTCACAGTGCACCCCACTTAAAGAAATGAAATTATTCATAGGAAAGACGTAATCACATTAAAACATTTAGATGCTGAATATCTATCTTTAAAATTGTTAGAAATAGGTGTGCCATGCCGACTTCACATCCTAGATTTGTCCATCATGTGTTGTTGTCCAGAGTTAAGCACTAGGACACGACTAAAGCTTGAATCTCTGAACAATGCGTGGCTCAATCAGTGAAATTGAAATAATGTAAATTTAGTGTAATAACAGCAGAAATATTGTGTTATACCAGCCAAACAACAGCCCGTGATTTATCATCAGCATTTAATTATTTGCATATGTACATCACTGGCTATGATTTGTTATTCATACCTTATGTCAGACAAAACACTTTTATGTTACCATATGGTGACCATTTTGTCATCAGTCCATGCTGCAGTGTCAACAGTGATCCATAAATAAATTAAAGTTGTAATAACAAGTGTACTCTAGAGAACTAGTTAGACCCTCTCAATGTATGAACAAATCTTGTTTGTTTGCTGACACTTCACATTCCGTTTTATGCAGTATTCTTTCTTTCTGTCCAGCATTTCCTTTTTACCCATAGAATTTTTCATGCCAAGGACATTATTTTGCTGTAATGGTTTCTGTAATTTCACGGTTATCATCATGTAGCTTTTCCAACTTTGAATTTCAATGTAAAAGTCAACAATTTCCCTTTGTAGGCACATAGACCGATTTGCTTTGAAACAAATCTTCTTTTTGAGCTCACTATGCTTCTGTGTTACTGCGCTAGGTAGCTTGTGTGACTACAATATCGTGAATGTGTTACCCTGGGTCTCTTGACCCTGAAGCCTATGTTCTTTTTATAATCTGTATTTTCTACTGTCAAAATAAGTATTCATTCCAATTATGTTTCAATTTTCCGAAAGCCAAGGTGGTGAGTAACATCTCTAACAAAAATGCCAAATGAAACAATTACCTAAAGTCTTGACAATGTACATGAAATCTATACTTTTAATATGAAATATAGTTTAACTCATCATATCCATTAAATATCTTGTGCCCCATTGTAATCTGTAGGATGTAAGTTCTCAATTATTCCAACTATTAGTAGGTTCAATGTCGGCTTCAAAGCATATTTACCTCCACAGCTGACTCAAGGTCTTGTCATGTTTACACGCTTGATTTGTCTTTTACAGACTTATTTGGCGTGCAGCACTCTCATGGTAGGCTTACATACAATGCTGGTAACAATGTGAATATCAATGCACATGTACAGAAATTCATGAAGAACTAACTTAGTTGAGAGAACTAGTTGAAAGATCAGTTGAAAAGGGTAGCACACAATGCCAGTGACATGCTGTGCTGTCACACAAAATCCAGTGCCTATATTCACAAAGAATTTTAATGTGATTAGGAATTTGTGATCAAAATTACACATTATAGTAACATATGGCAAATACATAATTTAAAGGAGAGAGAGAAATCGTGTTGAAATTCCTAAAGGTAACTGTGAGTACAGCTGTGTTCCATGTAACAGTTTTAAATTTTTTCATTGACAATCAGACATAGGTCAACTTGTCAGTCAGCTGATTTAGATGCTGGTTATTTTTACGAGAGAGAGAGAGAGAGAGAGAGAGAGAGAGAGAGAGAGAGAGAGAGAGAGAGAGAGAGAGAGAGAGAGAGAGAGAGAGAGAGAGAGAGAGAGAGCCAAATATGCATAAGTTTACCCATTTATTGAAGGTAACCATGTATCAGCTGTACATCAAACACTTTGAACCATAACAAACCATGTTCATCAGACAAAAAAAAAACAACAAACAAACAACATCAGTCCCACTACATTTGGAACACTTACTGCACTGCAATATGTGCAGAAAATGCCTGAATGTTCAAATTGTTAGCAAAATACATGATAATTCCATGAAAAGAGAAGCAGACAACAGTTTTCAATGATAGGGTTGAGACCAAACCGAGTACCAGCTCAACTTTGTCAGATCCAGTATAATTTTCGAAATAGTAAGACATGCTAGTATTCATCATGGGAAGGATCCTTGACCAACGATAATGAAATTAAAATGAATGAGGGTATCTTCTACCTGTCTGGGAACAGGTTACCAACATATTGGCAGTGGGTTAAAGCGTGCTTACAGGTCTTAACTTCCTGTGTACCCCTCACGCAATAAACGTACAATATATATATATATTACTGTATTCCAGATTGAGATCACCACTATCCTTCATCATTTCACCGAAGTAGTCTGCATATGGTGATGAACCCAGAGACAAACAAGGTCTTTTATGCTATCTGAGTTTAAGCTAATTCCAAAAACCAGGACATGTTCTGCCGGTGAAAAAAAAGAATTCAACTTGAGCGTGTGATGATATATAAGCCCTTGGCTGTACCGTCGGGACATTTTGCGAAACTGTTTTTTTTTCGTATACTCCCATGCTTCAAAAACCGTAATGGATTGGGGCTTGCTGTTGCTGACCCACAAAGTACACCAGAATTTCTTTCAATCCCTAAGAAAACTAAGGTGCGCTCACCAGTATAGTTATGGTTTAAACAATCTTGACGGCGTTCAACCCGCCTCTTTGCAAGTCTCGGGAATGAAAGAGTCAAGGGCACAGAGTTGTTCGACAACTTGTTTAGGCCCCCCCCCCCAAAAAAAAATATTCATTTCACAAAGGGGATAGAACACTTTATTTTTCTTCACACCATGGTGGGCTGTATTTTTTCCTCATACAAAGCAGCAAACATTTTTTTTTTACACAGGACACATGACCTAATGCCAAACCCGCCAAACCCATTCTTTAATATCAAAGCATGTACCACCTCGTAACCTGTGTAGATGACTGAGTGTGTAAATTTTACATACTGATCTATGCAGAATTGGGATAAAAGTTTTCACAAATATCTACATTCTGTTGTGGCAAATTTGTTTAATATACCGTCCATGTAGGCCTACGATAGATAATTGCAAATTATTAGCTTTATGCTCAAGGATGTTACTTGTATGTGATGGGGATTATCTTTAAACCAGGTGCTCCAGTTTTTCCTTCCAGTATTATCTTAGTCGCATATATTAATGTTTCTTTTCGGTGCATGCTACTGCAATATAATGCAAACATAGTTTATATGTACCTGTCAAATGGTGCTTAAAATGTGACGGATCAGGCAGATTGCCAACTCATTTGGTATGTACGTTCAATAAAAAGAGAACATTGTCTCATGTTGAATATAAGGACTGTCAGTTTTTTGTGTAAGAGTATCTATCCTTTGGTGCATATGGATAATTATGGTGCTGCAGTATAGAAGAGCAAATTGATACAATTGATGTTTAAAAGACTATGCACAACTTAAGTATAGTATCGAATATACAGTTATGTTCTAATTTCCAGGTGCCACTGTAAATATTTCATGTTCTTAATTTTGTTGCATATTATATTCTAGCTTGTACCATGACAAAAGGTCACTTGTAACAAATTAGGAGTTATAGAAAAATTATTTACATATACATGTAATGGATGTGTCTCAGTCTAATATCATACAGTGATAAGTTCTTGACTTCCTTGACAAGTTTTCAACATGAATGAAGTCAAAATGTAAATATTTCATGTTCTTTATTTTGTTGCATGTTATATTCTAGCTTGTACCAGGACAAAAGGTCACTTGTAACTAATTAGGAGTTATAAATAAATTATTTACATACACATGTAATGGATGTGTCTCAGTTTAATATCAGACAGTGGTAAGTTCTTGACTTCCTTGACAAGTTTCAACATGAATGAAGTCATGAAATACCCGAGCGAAGCGAGCGTTTTTTTAAATTTAAGTGAAAACGTATTAAATCTTAAGTGATTATTAGTATTTATTTTGACTATCTGCAATGTATTTATTTCACCCTCATTCATTGACCCAATATTTATTTTCACTCTGTCCTCTGGTTCTTTATTTATTTCACCCATTGTCTGCAAAAAAATATTTATTTCAAAAAAACTCCAGGCCCCGCAATAGATATCTAATGGTGGCCCCTTTACAAACATCGTCACGATTTATGACTTCGCCCTAGGCTACACACAGAATAGGCGAGAGTCAAGCTTATCACTTAAGATATGTTTAAAATCGTTATTCGTATTAAAAATATCCCATTTAGGATGGGAAAAATGTTTGCACCACTCAGACGGTTCTTATTATGAGTATCAGTTTTTAATTTTTTCCCAGAAAATGTAATAGAAGTGCGAATTGGCAGATGTTAACTCATATTCAGTTCTTCAAGTAAACAATGCCACAAGCATCAATGTGTCAGCAACATTAGAAAGACATAAAACGAGGTCAATCCAGCAAAAATTATTAATGTCAAATCAAAAGTAGGTGTAGTTAACAATTTGTGGAAAAAACATATCAAGCACCAGTAAATCATTACAAATAATAAAATCAATAAAATATTACTGGTTTCATAACATCCGTGTTTCGTATGCCATTTCTTATTTAGTTTTTCATTAGCGGGCAGCCTACGATTAGTCTCCCATAATCCCAAGTACGATGGCATACTGATCCTAACCGCTTGCACGATGTCCAGATTGTTATATAATCCTCTATATTATCCCTGCCATAAAATGGCATCTACCTATTTATAACAATCTGAGCAACATTGCCACTAATGTCATTTATTGCGATTGCTATAATTCTGTCGGTCATTGTTTCAATTTCATAAACCGAAAGTCTGACTTAACACATACATATTGTGGCACACCCTTGAAGGGTCGTTCCGTATAGTCAGTTTCTGCCTCTGTCATGCAAGACGTATCAAATACCTGGAATTTATCTTCAGACATGGAGGGGGGAAACGAACTGTGTCATGGATCACACTACATTCACTGGTACTGAGCCAGGTTTCGTTAAGACAGAGAACATCACGTTTCGATTCCACGTAAAATATACTCAGCACATTTTTTTTGTACCGATGACAATTGAAAGTTTCTACAACGAGAGAGATCTCAGAAGAGGGACGATCTTTAGTACACACATATTAGGACAAGTATTAATTCTCTCTTTCAGACCGGTCGCGTCTCCAATCGTGGTGGGGTTTCTCGGACCTATCGTCTTCGTCGTAATCTTCCCATCTATTGTGGGGATCGCCATCATCGAATTAAGTTCAGGGTCAAAGGTGCACCAATTTAATTTTTGGATCAAAGGCAGGATCAGATTAAATTCTTTGTGAATACGGCAACAGATAATTAAGTCGTGATTCTGAAAATCTGGATGTTGTTCAAAGTTTCAAATTCACAAAGTAGTATTGCCACTAGAACTACAGCAGTGCCAAAGCTTAACAGATGCTAGTAAGTTCAATCAAAGCACTTTTCCATGTTAGCATCACGTAACAAATTTTATAACCTCGAGACGCTTTAATCCAATGTTCACTGACTATTCTATAAAGCACAGATCCATTTTTACATGGGTCATGAAACAAGCCAATGCATTGACTTATAGGGGTGCTATATGTTTATTTATTTATTTGTCATATTTAGCCAGGGACCCCTTCAGTGTTACAATACTGTTCTCCTAGTAGCCCCTGAAAAAACACAAAATACAAACAGCATATAATATACAAGATAAAATCATAAACAACATTTACAATAAACAGCTGATTGGTATATATAAAGTAATTTCATCAATAGGTCGTCTTTTGTTCAATGTCCCTTAAACAGAGCTTTTGAATAAAGATTTTAAAGTAGCTTGCCTCGTCTCGTTACTTAAATTGCTCCACGTTAAACTGGCGTCAAATTTAAATATTCCTTTACGAAAATAAGTTTTAACCTTTGAAAATACTAAATCATATAACAAGAACAAGGCAGAGTGTGTGGCATAATTATGATTTTTATGACCAGAGGTAAGTTTTTCGTACAAGTAACTTGGGGATGTGATTGGGAAGGATTTGAACAGAAGACAGCATTTGTTATATTTTCATCTGTTTTCAAGGACCGTCGCAGCAAAGCCAGGGACTCAGCTGTTGGTGTAGATAGTGGTACCTTTAGTGTGATCCTGTCAGCTCCCTTGTGTTTCTACAGTACAGCGAGATTTGTCTTTGTTGGATTAGACCAAACAACAACAATAGTCCATATGTGGAAGAACCAACGCATTCAAAAGATGTTTTCTATGACAGAGGGACAGTTATTTAGAAATGTTGTTCGCTAAGGACAATTTTGATCTCATCTTAGCAGCAATCTTTGTGATATGCGTGGAAAAAGTATTAAACACTATCTGGCCAGACACCAATATACTTAACATATTGGGCCTGTTCAATGTGGTGACCATCAATGCTGAGTTTAAGAGGATCTGCATTTCGCAGGCTGTAACTGCTTCCCAACAACAAACATTTTGAATTGTTAACATTTGAAGTTAAGCGATTCTTTACTAACTATTTGCAGACAACTACCAAATCTTCACTCCGGGCACTTCTGATCTTGGTGACTTCCCGAGCGCTGTATAGAAATGCTGTATAAATCTGCATACAGCACCGTTCTTCAGGACCTAGGGGAGTTTGGTAGATCCGTCATGTACAGACAAAACAATAGTGGCCCGAGGATGGAGCCTTGTGGGACAGCACAGTATATTGACAAGATATCTGAAAAACAACCAGTCATGAACTGACTGACTACGATTTGAGAGATACGAAGTAAACCAGGTATGCTTGGTATCCTCAATTCCGTATCTTTGTATTTTACTAAGAGATGTCTCATGATCAACCGTATCAAAGGCCTTCTTCAGGTCTAGGAAAAGTATCAGAGGAATTTCCCTTGCCCATCTGTTGGAGGATGGTATCAGATACATATGTGAGTGCAGTGTCGTAGAAAAACCAGGTCAGGTCGGAATTTAGGCTGCCATCTTGTGATAAACTGTTGATCCTGAGGAAATTGATAAAGCTGATAATGGACAGCCCTTCTAATATTTTAGATACCACAGGTAATATGGGAATGGGTTTATAGTTGCTGGTGTCATCACGATTTCCACTTTTGAATTGTGGAATAATTTTGCTTGTGTCCCCTCTGTTGGAACATGTCCACTTGTGAGTGAAAAATTGAAAGGATATAGATGTGTAAGAGATGGGCTGATGTAAGGGCTAACAACTTTTAGTAATCTGGAGCTTATCTTGCCCATACCTGTTGCCTTGGCAACAGATAATTTAACTCTTCTTGCTCCTGGTCCAGAGATAATATTTGTATTTGAATTTGCTTTGAGCTCGGTATCAGGAAAGATTGATCAGCAGTGCCAGATGCAAAATGTTGAGAGCTTAACACCAAAAGGAATAAGAATTTTTAAAACATTCAGCAATACTCTGTGCCATGCAAATTCCTTCTCCTGAACCTTAAGCACATTCACCATTTCGGAGGGACACTGCTGCTTACCCATCATATTCGCGAGCGTTTCTCATAATTTTGAAGAATTAGATATGTTTCCTGCAAGCTGACTCTGATGGCAATCAAACTTCAATTCCTCTCTGAGGTTGTTAACTTGGTTACGCTTATTTTTGGACTGTGACCAAAACGCAACATCACTAAAGTTTTCTGCCCCTCCTTTGAGATGGTCGCGCTCATATGTTGAAGCGACGCATTCATCTGCAACCCACTTGGGTTTTTCAGCTCGAACCGTTATTGTCTTGTATGCAGCATGCCTATCAGCTGCTTCAAGTAAAAGTTATTTCGAACTGCCCAGGCGTCATCAATGTCATTAAATGCTTTGATGCAAAACCAGGGTGTAAACTTTAAATCATTGACAAAAAAAAAATGAAATTATAGAAAGAAAAAAAACATCGTCAAAGTTTTTATATGATCTTGTGTATATTGTTCTAGGTTCACTAAGACTAACTGTGATCAATAAGATAACATGATAATGATCCATGATCAACAACAAATTCAGATCGGCTGCAAATATATGGTCGATCAATGTTTAGTTGTGTCTGTAGTACTAGTAAGCTCATCAATAATCTGCTTCAGCTAAAATATGTTTCACATTTGTGCCACTTTTTCCTGTCCATAACACAGATATTAGACTTGCAAAAGTCCCTCAACTACTTTGTCGTGTCCCCCAAAGTCGAAACTGAGCATCAATTGTGAGTACGCAGCAGCGCAGAGGTAGGAGTGCGCAAGAGACGTATTGTCTCATTGCGAAGACTTGGCCTGGATTGTATAGGATAGGTAGCGCCGTCTTTCGACGGAGAAATGTGCTTTGTCATTGGACTATTTCTGGACGTAGCCATGTCGGTGCCCTTATTTTACCACTAGGGGCCTCCCATAAAGAAGCCAGACTGCCTTGTGAACGAATTTGAGAGACATTCTCGCCGGTGCAGCTGAAAAAGCCCAAAGGCAGACAAACGGTGAAACAAGTAGAGTAGGTTTTGCTCATAATACTTACTCTAAAACCCAAGAATTCAGAGAAAACAAGCGTGCACAGTTCAAACTACTTACTCCCAAACCAAAGAATACGGGGGAAAACAAGGGTGCACAGTTCGAATGGTGAGAACTCTTTCCTTTTGCGTCCCGACCCAAGAGTCGAACGTGTGTCGCAGAAGTGAAAGGCGAGTGTGTTGCCGTTCCGCCAAATGCATGTGAATGGAGAAGACTTGTTTCCTGCTTCCGTTGACACGCACATAGCAACGGATTATCATTGACATTGTCAAAATACAGTCCAAGCCAAGTCGCCCTACAGTACAAGGTTATGAAAAGTTCGCTGCACTCAAATCTCTGCCCTCCCACCCCCGACTTCGAACCGACGATCTGAGGCAACGTTGTCAGTCTAAGGACATTTTCAACAACTTGTTAGCCCTTCATCAGGGAAACTTTGCAAAAAAAGTTGCCCTCAGAGCGATATACATGTACATATACTAAATGTTCATTGATTGAAGTGCCTGCCCCATACGTCAGGTGATCACTATAAGTGTACTCATATGCGTGTCCGTTTTGAGGGGCCATCACGTGTCATACATAGGCATGTTATATCCGTGCACCTGACTTTTTAATCAGCGTTAATGGATGGCTGTCAATGTGTATATATTCTCGGGTTTGAAATAAAAACTCAGGATTAATATAGAAACACCAATTGTACACGAGCAACATCGTTGTACAAATCGTGATCAAAAACGCGTAACTATATACAAGATAATAAAAAATTGCCTGCCATGTTTGATTCCGGCTTCTGTGTTTTTATATGTTTGTGTTATATATGCTATAAGTACTTTTGATCCAGTATCAAATCACAAGGTCCTATCATATTATACACCTACACCAGGTGATACGGAAAAGATTGGGGTTTTTTTCTTTCTTTCTTTCTTTCTTTCTTTTCTTTTTCGTTTTTGTTTTTGATTTTTTGTGGGGGTTTTGTTTTTTGTTGTTTTGGGTTTTTTTGTTTTTTTAATGTTTTTTTGTTTTTTGTTTTTGATTTTGTTTTTCTTTTTGTTTTTTGTTTTTGTTTTGTTTTTTTTTTTTGGAAGTTCGCTGGTACATCTATCTCTCTTCCTTACGGCATATATATTGTGATTGCTTAATTGTAGAAAGCCATGTTATCAAGAAACTAAATATTGCACTTCCCTGTAGCCATATTGTGCTACCAAGATGGACAGAACTATGCTGATAATATTGATGTAAAATTTCCCTTGCAGCCCAGCTTCTTCATGAACAAGTTTGAGAAAGCTTGAATTGGACAAAATTGAGAAGAGCATGTATTACGTATAAGCTTTTGATTTTTTTATACTATTGAATTGAACTTGGACAGTTTCTGGCTTGTCGTCTATGCTCATCTCCTTTGTTTTTGCGGCTTTAGCTTCTGAAGAAGTCCACAGGAATGTAGCGCCTCTTCGCACGCAAATCGCGAGCGCAAGCTTGCAACAACAATATGGCTCCATATAGGCAAAGATTGGCTGTTTACGTTCGACATCCATAAACCGCTTGTTCATAGAGACGTTGCAAATGTTTTCACAGTCCATATACCACACAATTGCTATTCATTTCAAAGCATATGGTGCAATAAGTCTGCTGTGTGTGCATGGATAAGATCCTTTCGTTCCCGTCAAGTGCCACCGTCTCTATTCGATGATTTTCTAGACGCTTTCTTTTACCAGTGTGGACAAAGTCGGGCGCTCTAACTTGATGTGGCAATACTAATTTTATATGCTTTGTGAACGAACCTCCCATTCAAGTAGCAGCATGCCTCCAATTGCAGAGCCCATAAGGATGGTCCAGGTCAACGTCTTTTTTGGTTGCGCCACAACGTGCTAAAGAAAGCTACTTACTCACTCAAAATTTGGAACCAAGAGAGTAACATTTGTTAGTTTATTATGTAATTTTAATTCAAAATTGAATCTTCGTGTGTTAACAAGAAGAGAATCCATCCACCCAACTTTACTTTTTCAAAGTTTTGTATTTATGTCTGTATGTGTGTTTATAATCCTGCAGATCAAATTATAAATATTCAGTATCTTCACATTTTTCACAGATACAAATGTGATTCTAACATTAACCCAGAGTTCCTTTTGTAGGCCTGCTGACAAATTTGCTGAAAGTACATATATCTCGCTAACTGTGTGCTGACTTCTTAACAGTAAGAGAAAATTTGTAATTGACTCTAAAATATTTCATCAGTCCCATTATGGCCACTTCCGTGCTAAAGCACGTCGGCAGAGACCAGCCATTTTAAATGGTTGTCTGCTTTATGTCTCTTTTCAATGTGGCACTTTCACCAATATTTGTATTAGAAAATTGTCATGATATAAGATATCCTCAGGTAAAAAGGTAATAAAAATAACAAAAATAGAATACAATGTACTCTCAAGTAAATATGCCTGCGTGTTTTGAAAAAATGGCATGATTTAACATGTTTTTATTCTAAACTAATTAAATGTACCTTGAACACAATCATTTGAATTGAACTTTGACTGGCCCTTTTCATCTATGCCGGATAGTTTTGCAATGGTCAAATATCTAATTCTTCCAAGTGCGCCTATTTAGTGTAACTAAAATTTTACAACATTCATTATCATGATTCAAAATTGGATGGGCACACTGCTACGAACCCCAAGACCAGAGTGAAATATATCATGGGTTGTATGTCAAGATCAGCTGAAGACGGGCTGTTTTGAACAACCTTCTTGTTTATCAAACTCGTAGAAAGAGATTTTTATATCCATACAGCGGACTGACAGAAAATCATTAAGGCGGTACTTGTGTTTTCAGTGACGCATACTAGACACACATAATATTCGTCACATACGTAACATCAAATTGCACTAATAATTTCTCTATATCGGAGAAATGTGATCGTGTGCATTTTTTTATTACTTATGGAGGCTGGAAAATTCTTAATTTTGTTTAAATGTTATAATATTGACCTCATTTCCCCCCGCACTGTGTACCAGAAGTACTTTACCTGCTGTAATGTGTACTGAAGCATCTTTATATCCTGTACCAGGGTACCGGGAGTCCACTTTATGGGTATTCCATAACTATTATATCAGCCAACAAGTGAGAGCTTGTCAGAACGTCATTTAGAATTGAACTATATCATTACATCTGTAGGACTAGAATAGATCGACTCATTTCAAAATAGCTCACTCGACACTTAGACATTCTCCGAAACAGCTGAACAATACAAACGTGCAACAGATAGCAGTCACAAAGAATGATGTGTTTTGCATTGCTACATTTACCATAATGACACGCTTAGACTAGAACATACTGTCAACGTGTATGGATGAAAAAAATGTTTTTATTAGAACTTGGCAGACAAATTGCAAGGTTTGAAAACCTCAGTCGACGGTGTTGTATGAATTTCCGGAAACATCCACAGTGATTTTCAGTGACATTGCTCACCATCTGAAAATCGTGTGCTGTGAATTTATCATGGTCTATCATGGAAGTCGAGTACACAGTCTCTCATTCAGTTACCAATATTTCGGTCTGAGCTACTTATTCGGGGTCAAATAGCTTGGTAAAACGAAAGAAATAACTATACCGCAAATTGAAACCTTTCAATTAGCGATCTGTGCGACAATGCGACCAGGCTGCAGATGAAGCCAACTTGATTAGTTATCACGGGTATTATTTCACGCCAAGCTGGATGAGATTTAACCATACATTTGACTTAAAATACGTTCCCCGCCAAGAGGCACAGTGTTCCATACCTGATTCTGACACTTGCCCTGTCAGTCGAAATGCTGAGACATGAATGAGATTGATTGGCTACCAGCAAGCCTTGGTTTCAGGCTAAGCCTTAGGCTGTGACGTCACCAAGATACACAAAATCCAACATGGCGGCCATGATATTAACTGGTATCACATACAAATAAGCATTTTTTAAAAAGTGGTACAAAAGATGTGTTATGATCTCTTACCTTTATATGTCCTCTTTCCACAGATATAAATCCACATTATGGTATTATTCCAGTGTAATGAAAGGGCCATGGTAATCGAATATGTCCATATCATTTCTGATCTGTCAGCCATTGCTGACCCAAATATCCAAAAGTCATGTACGTGTAACTTGATCAAATTTTGTACAAGCAATGTGATGACAAAATATTTTGCCGTCTGCTGCAAAAATACTTTCCTGATGCAATAAGTAAGATGTAGGTCCAAATTAGAAAGAAATAATCTTGTGACCTGACTTTGTATTTCAACCTCTTAAATCCGCCATTTTGCAAAAAAATCCAGGTTTTCTACAAAGCTTCACTTTTGTAAAATGGGGTCTATTCCCGGCAATTTGCAACAGGAATGCACTGCCGAAGCATACAGATCCATAATCCAATGGGGGTGGTGGGACAGTAACAACCCTGTGTACACATTTCAGCCAAAAAGCAAGGAACCCCAAAATTACATATTGAGGGGGTAGGGCCCTTTGAATTTTGATCAAATCTGTACAATTTGCCCTAGAATGCTCAAATACATTCTTTTTTCACAACTTAAAGTATCAGTAAGTATGAAACTTAGCCTAATATATGTTATTACAGAAAAGATTTTATTTTATCAGTTGTTTTAAACCCCCATTACTTCTGATAAAATGGACTGCTCCGTTATTCAAATTGGACCACTTGTATCTTGAAAATTTAACCCAACCCAGCCCAAATTTATACCCTCTTGAAAAGCATGAACACTTGTTGGTCAAGTTACAGCATGAAAGGGTCATGGATCTTTTTTAGATTAAAATGCCAGAGCAGTGTCTGGTTGGTGGGTGTTCCAAACAGACATCTCTTGTATCTTGAGTGGGGTGTTGGGTGACAGGATGCACGTAAAATGACCAATAATCGTAACCCAATAAATGCACTGATTGTTATATAAGTGGTAAATCACTTATCACATCCCTTTCATGTGATCCGAAGCTGAGAGATGAATGAACAGAGGGCTGGTCGTTTCATTGGCACAAGGGCTCTGCGATTGGCTGTTCACTCAAGATAGCTGCCATTCCTATGGTAACAAGAAACAAGCATTCACCTTTGCTGGATGCTGAGCCAGTATTTCATACAGTTTTGCATCATTCTACATAGAATGATGGAACAGCATACAATACATTTTGAATTAGTACAAAAATCATGAAACCAGGATTTGGCAGGGTCATAGGAAATAAAATTATGCCCTATTTTGTCACTGTTTATCTCTAATTTCAGTGATAAGCAGATCAGAAACTGTTATTCAACATTGTCATTACAGAGAAATAATAAACACGATACGTTTGGGTAAATATACATACAATTTGAGATAATAACACCTCAACACTCCCAAATAGGATGGACTAAGATGTGCCCATGCGTCTTTGTTCACATAAGCACTGCCAGGCTAGGCAACTGAGAACAAGGCTGCTGATTTGACCCCTAATCTCGCATCTCATTAAACCCAGGTCAGCATCTTGACTGTATTTTACCATCTTTAGAAATCTGTGCCAATAACTCGGTGAACATACCGCGGCACGCAGTGCATCGGCACCTGAAAGGCTCAGCTTCACTTATGCTAAATGGACACATCGCTTGACCTTCACAAATCTATTTTGTCCAAAAAGCAGGTTTTCGTTTGCAAAGAAAAAGGGAGTGAGAGGACTTCTCCCAGCCAAACACTTCACAGGTGCCCGCAGTGGACCCCAATACTTCTCGGACAGGAAAAGGCAGTAATTTATCTCAAGCTACTGCAACTGCACAGAACAAGTGCAGATGCATAAAATTCCGTAAGGTTATGTAACAGTTAGTTTTTAGCGGTTGGTCAGGTTTATTTAACTTTATAACATTTCATTCCACATTTTGTTTTTTATCACCCTTTTTATTTTATTTATTTATCTATTTATTTATTTATTTATTTATTTATTTACATACTTATTCTATCTATCTATCTATCTATCTATCTATCTATCTATCTATCTATATACATACATATATATATATATATATATATATATATATATATATATATATATATATATATATATATATATATACATACATACATACATACATACTCAAGAATTTATTAGTTTTTGCTTTTGTTTTTATGGGTGTTTTGAATTGAAAAACGAAATTCCCTGAAAATAAATTAATATGATTTGGTTCAGAAAAAGATATTGCAAGAAGGACGCTGTTCTGTCTAGCATTAGCAGTTGTTATGATTTGGAGAGTTGTGATTCATGTCAACTTCAAAGATAAATGATGTTCATGTACTGTATGAAATGTCAAAACAAAGCTTTGATTCTACTGCCTTCTGAGGACGGAATACCGTCACATGACGTGCCCAAGTAGAAAGCGACAAAATAGATTAAAACTTTGTGCTTTAGTTTTGTAATTGGCCGTTTTGGAAGGCAAATCAAACAATGAGGTTTAAACATTGTTCCCGATGTGTGCTTATTTGTACCGTAAAATTTGCTGCACACATGTTACTGTATTTGTGATAGCTGGTTGCTGTAATTTGTCCAAAAATGTTTCACGATAGACTGTGATCCATCGAAAAATTATTTTGTCATGCTCACAAAATTTTTAAAAAATCACCAATTAAGGACATGTGACCATCCTCATAATAATGTCACGATAAACGATAGCGGTTTCACAAAAATGGGCAACCAGAGGTGAACATATCTCGCCTCCCGTCGTTGAATAAACATTTTGCTTCCATCATCGGTATAAGTATCAAGGAGAAAAACACAGTGATCTACATGAACCGGCATTCACTGTTTCACTACAATGGGACGTTGTAAAAGCAACAGTGTGGATAAAAGTGCAATTCCGAAAAAATGTTAGCTTAACATACTTATAAACATAGGAATATTAAAAAAAAAGAAAACATCGAATAACAACATAATTTAACGAAAAATTGTATATTCTTCCAAAAGAGCTTGTCTTGAAAATACCTTTCTTGTCAAGATGTTATATGATACCTTGAATGTCAAAATTATAATCCCCAGGACCAATCTTGCCAACTGTAAGGACCGAAATTGATAAACAAGTGAAAAAAGGTTTCGATCACTCAGATACAACTTTAAGGGACATGAAACGAAAATTGGATCATAGGATATATATGAAAATCGCCACTGACAGGGACCCTAACAGAGCGGTATCTCTTGAAGTATTAAACAGTATGTCAATGTGTCCACGCATACGGACATAGAGATACATCAGTCGAGATAAATTGTCAAAAGCAGATCATTGTGAAAGGTTAGCCTATATTGACGACGGCAGACTTCTTAGGACACCAGCTCAATGACCAATGACAATAATGTGATGCTTCCTTTCATCTGATGTTTTTATTAAAGGTTTCAATATCGTGACTAAGCCGACATTTATCATCGTATAAGGTCGGGCAATCGATCAGAAACAATCACAAACAAATGGTGGATAAACAAAACCATCGACGGAAACACCGACAGACAACCCTAAAACATAATTGATTACTCTTGGGCTGGACCCATTAAAATTAAGGTAGTAAAACCCACGGAAGAAAAACAAATTTATTACACACAATAAATATCTGTAACATTATCGTCCTTCCCCTCCTCCTCCTCCTCCTCCTCCTCCTCAACAACATCATCATCAATATTAAACTTAACATAGTAATGACCTGTCTTGCAGACCAGACGAGTGCATGTAAGTCTTGTGCAACGGGTAAAGTTACTCATATTTATGTAGAATAAAATGAAGGACCGTCAATCGTCAAATGTGAAAAGTCAAATGACGTTAAAAACAATTCCTTACCAGAAAGAGTGTGGACCACAACAAAGCCGGCATTCTTCTGAAACTCGACACTATCCTCTGTAAATAAAGAGCATCAGGTTAGAGCATGTGACTTCTCCTCAGCACAATTTGTGGTGCATAGTAAACATGGTCTTTGACACCAAGGGTTTGTGGTGACGTGACGACCAGAATTCAGTTAATGACAGTTTTTGTTTTCCAAGTTGGTACAACAAATGATAAGTATTTTGCCATGCATCCTGAATATTCTTAGCTCTCCTGAGTGATCTAGCCTTCAATAGATTGAGGCACGGAACTTGCTGAGGTCGTCGTTTAGGAAAACCTGGCCTTCACTGGAGATGTCCGTGGGTGCATTACCTTTGCGTTTGGACGTATTAGAAATAAGTCTTCATTTTGTCCTGTATGGTGTGAATTTGACTAGCAGTGGCCTGGTTTCGCCTTGCGTCTTGGGGCCCACACGATGAGATTGATTGATTTTACTTATGTCAAGGGATGCACCAAGAATGGTCTTTGCGAAAGTAATGATAGTGCCGTCGGAATCTTCATTACTGCTTTTGTCTATCCCTCTAGATCAAAAATTCTATCTGGAAAATTATTCAAGGTTGTTGCACTGCAGTGAACTATCGCTGACCGGTAGCTCTAACGTAGATGCTTTGACCTTTGACCTTTTTTTTTTTGTTAAGTTTGTCTTGAAATACTTGCAAGTGTTGAGCAATTTGTGTGCTTATCTTGTTAGACAGCTCATCGCCATTGGATTCACTAACTTTTGCAAGTTTCTGCAGAACAGTATCATCAAGCCTGGATCAATGATAGTGCAAACTCATCGCGGGTATCTGCCTGTCTGCGCGTATATGGCAAGCCAACAGAGCCATAACGCATAGGTCTTACGCGTAGCCGAACCTCCACTACACGTAGTCGAGGCTCGGCAACGCGTACGACTACGTGTTGAGAAATTACTGTTTTAATATCAGTAATGATTGTAAGGACGTAAATGATTGGTTTGCTTTTCTTCAGCCAAAAGGTGCCATAAGTTGATCCACTGCGCGTAGCCGAAGCTCGACTACGCGTAGTGGAAAACATATTCTCGGCAACGCGTAGTGGAGACTGAAATCTGATTGGTTGGCTCGACTACGCGTTGTGGAGGCTCGGCAACGCATGAGACCAATGCGTTATGGCCCTGTTGGCTTGCCATACGCGTACAGTTACGCGCGTATAGAGTTACGTGCGTATTCAGTTACACTCTGTCATACGTTTTCCAATATGGGCGGTCATCCACCTGGAATCATTAGGTTAGATATAACGGGCGCTGTCTTATTCGCCAAGACCCTGAACCATTTCATTAGTAGCTAAAACAGAGTACCAGACTTCCTCGTAGAAAAATCTATTTAACTTATGAACTCCCCGATCATACAACCACATTTTTCCCCACGGTGACCTGTCCGTTTTGTATTAATAATTTCGTGAGCACAAAACCGCGTAGTGACCTTTGTAGTCTTTCGGAATGGTTCCACCTAATGATATAAAGTGGGGCAAGCTAGTTACCATTATGTAAATTGGTGTGCAGGTTGTGTCAGGAATTTTTATTGTGGCCGATGATATAATCTGTGTCAATTTGTACGATTCTACAGTACGAGACAGTTTCTGCTTCCCCGATTTTGACATAACTGTTAATTGAAATTGGAGGGGATTACAAAGTTGTTAATATTACTGTTTTTGTCAGTTCTAATGAGTCTTCAAATAGGTTCCAAAAGGTAGCCTGGTTTGGTAGCCGATACAATGCACCCACCAGTACATTTCTATTTTCTAACGTTTTTACTTCAATCTGAATTATATTTGCTCATCTACTTCCATGTTTGGTGTCCTATAAGCCTGAGGTTACTGGCCACCTAAGTTTTAGTTTAAACGTAATTATTTAATCTGGATAGCCCTATAGTACATCGAGATGACTAATACATGGGTTCTCCAGAACATGGGGACACACAACATGTTTTTACAAGACACACAGGACAAAACAATTACCAATGTATAATATTAGTGAGAACTCAGTACAAATATCAAAATTTGCTTACATATAAGATACAATTTAAGCAAGTATGAGGTTGAGTTCAATATTTGCCCAATGTGGAAAAAAGTGTGATACAAATAAATTTCATTCTCCGAACCAATAATCATAACAGTAACCAAAACATTTAGTCATTAAAGCGCCTGCTTTCAATGATGTACAGCTGAAGTGCATCACAAATCTGAAAATTTAGGCAGGTAGAAAGCTCATTACTGTCACAGAGAAATATTTCAACCAGCCTATCACCACCAATATGGATTATAAGATAACCCCTGGAGAAATAAAAGGAATGACAGTATAAAATAATTTGTTTCTGTGAACGATGTAGTTGGGACAGAAGAGAAGAAAGTGCTTAAAGTCTTCAGTGGGATAAAAAAAACGTGCACATGATGGGTCAGGGAGGATGTTAACTTTGTGGAGGTCAAAGTTTAATCTGAAGAATCCTAGGCGTAATTGTGTGTGACAAATATTAGCAAATCTGTCACCATGGAGGTAAAAATCAAAAACATTGTTTGTGACTAACAGAGTAAGTTTTGACTTCAATATTTGTAGTAAAGTGAATCTCGAGTGTCAGAAGGGAGGTTATTCCACTGTTTATAGCGTCTGGGAGAAAAGAGTTACATACCCGTGATGTTCTGCACCTAATAGTGCATACTGACATTAAATGTCGGAGAGCTCGGCCAACAGGAGGAGGGGGTACTAGGTTAGAGAGATAGGAAGGAGTCAGATTGTGGTACATTTTGTAAAAGAGGACAAGCTTGAAGTATTTATGCCTGTATACAAGAGTTGACCACCCGAGCTCACGAAATAAATAACATGTGACGTATGTTTCAATGCACCAGTGCAAATTTTGGCAGCATAATACTGGATCGACTCCAACCGATCAGACAGCACCTTACCACAGTTGTCGAACAATACACAACCGTACTCAAGAATTAGTTGGATCATAGAACAGTACAGTTTGACTAAGGATTTGTGTGATACTTTATACTTACATCTCCGAAGTATGGAAATTCTTTGACCAGCTTTTTTGGTAATCCGCGTTACATTGGCACGCCAAGATAAGTCAGGACTCAATGTGATACTGAGATGTGTATGACTATCTGCCTCAGGAATTGGAGACCCATCTAAAAAAAAACAGGCGGGTGATGAGGTTTCATGCGTTTCACAGAAAAAATAACAGATAGTAATTTGATGGCATTGAATAACACTCGTCATAGCCTGCCCCAGTAATGTATTAGAGACAGATTGGTGTTCAGGTGGCGTGAAGATTGAACAGAGTTATTGACAATTTCGAGTACACTAGTATCATCAGCAAACAATCTTCCTTCACATGTGAGATTGTCCACCAGGTCATTTACATGAACCTAAAATAGGAGGGGCCCGAAGATAAAGCCTTGAGGCATCCCAGCCTGGATAGGAAGCCAGGCACAAGATTGACCACGACTAGTGACTCTTTAGAGTCGGTTAGAAAGATAGCTTTCAGCCAAGGTGATAATCAGATATACCAAGCTGCTTCAGTTTAAAGAGGAGTCCCAGATGCCATACCTTGTCGAACGCCTGAGTGACATCAAGAAATACCATTCTGGTATCTTTTGATAGCTCTATACCATTGTAGATAGTATGAAGTAGATAGACAAGTTGATTTATTGTTGAGTCGCCTGCCTTGAAACCTGAGTTTTTAGATGTTAGGAGATTTTTTACGGTGAAATATTCATAGACGACATTGAACATTAGCCGTTCAAAGACTTTAGAAACATTACACAGTAAAGATATTGGCTTATAGTAACTTTTTATTTGTCTGTTAGATAATTTGAAGATAGGACAAATGTTGGAACGTTTCCACGGTAAGGGAAAGTAAGCTTGATTATGAGAAAGTTTCAATACTTTTGTCAGAGAATTACAGATAGAGCGACCAGTATTCTTGAGAAGGATGTTGCCAATATTGTCAGGCCCAGTGGCAGAAGTAAATCTTAGGGACAATAAAACTTTCAAAACATCCACCTCATCAAATGTGCTGTCAGTTAATCAAGATTCAGTATGATAACTTAATTCAGGTATTGGAGGGGAGTCGATGTCAAAGTTGTGCATTGACTTGCAAAATATGTATTGAAAATGCCACATTTTTTTACATTGCAATATATCATTTGGTCGTTTTCAATAATTGGAGGAATATCCTGGCGGATTTTAGTTCCCAAGACAGACTTAGATTAGCTCCATCATTGTTTTGGATTTATTTCATTATCATCCAGTTTAGCACGTAATTTAGCAAAGTAAGATTGCATCGATTTTTGAGTTATGTTGAGAACACGGTTACGTGACTTCTTATAAAACTGATAAAACTTTTTGACCTTCATGGAAACATCGAGTGTATAAGGACGTGACATGTTAGCTATATTCTTAAAACGCTTCCATGCTCGATTTCGGAAATGTATAAGTTTTTTTTTATTTCAGTGGTGATCCAAGGCTTGTCATAGGGTCTAACGGTGACTTCTCTAAAGGGTGTAAATTCCTTGGCAGTGGAAAGAAGCAAGTCTGACCAGTAAGAAACGATGTCATCAAGGTTGTCATAGACTTCGTGGGCTGTATTCCAAGGAGCTGACAAGAGTGTAAAATTAAGTTCAGGGAAATTGCCTTTGCTGTAGTTCCTAACATGACGTTTGAACAGACGATCTTTAAAGTGAGATAGTGAGGAGAGTCAGTAATTATACTGTTGTGAGCAGAGAGTGCTTTTAATTACCCCATGATTCACTTGTATACACAAACACACAATTGGTGTGAATAATTGCCACTGTAAGTGACCCGGCTGGTTGTGTACAAGGCAAGGTGCGCATTTGAAGACAGAGCTCCTTGTAGTGAAGGTATGTACCTGAGGGTGTCCTGTAATGAAGTGTTTAGTGCGCCAGGATTACAGTTCTGGACTCGGGAAAATAATGCTGGATCACGTTAGTTTCCAGTCCAGCACAACAAGATCTAGCAGGTTTTCTGAGTATTCAGCGGTTCTCATAGGTTCCTGTATAAGCTGATAGAGGTTGTGTTGAGAAACTAGGTTGAAGAGCACTAAACCAAGGGCACTATCCTGACGTGGTGAATTCTAGTCTGAGCCGCTATCATTGAAATCGCCATTCATAAGGAGAGAATGTGGGTTACGTTCAAGGGAATTTAACATACCAGGGTATATACCGTACAGGAGCGACAGAGACCGTCATGGTGGAGGATCTTGTTTATATGTACGGTCTGACTTAGGACATAATCAAAGAACAAATTTGGAGAATGATAACTTGGAGGCCGTGTGGGTAGAAATACTCCTGCCTAAAACAAAGCCCATCATTGTAGGTTCTATTTACCGGCCTCCAAAGCAATCAAATTTTCTGGCAAATTTGGATACTACTCTCCAGAAAATAAGGACAGATCTTGAGTTGGTTATACTTGGAGACTTTAACATCTGCTCACTCCACAAAGACTCTCTAATGTATAGAAATTATCAGAGGTTGACACAATTATTTGATCTGAAGCAACTTATACAAGAGCCAACTCGAATAGGCCAAACTTCTTCATGCTTGGATCATATCCTTTGTAACAATACTGAAAAAATATGTCAACATGGTGTGATTCCTATTGGTCTCAGTGACCATTTTTTGATATATTGCTCCAGGAAGGTAGTTAGAGGTCAGCTGAGCACTAATAACACAATTCAAATACGCTCCATGAAGCACTACTGTAAGACCACATTTATTGATTTGTTGACTAAGGTTGACTGGTCGTTGGTCTATAAATGCAATGATGTGGATAGTGCATGGGTCACATTCAGACTTCTTTTTACCAAAATTTTAGATATTGTTGCCCCAATCAGGGTTGTAAAGGTTAAAGCCTGATCCGAAGAATGGATGACAACAGAAATTTTGGACATGATAAGACAAAGAGACTCCTGGCTTTACAAATATAGAAAACACAGAAGAGAGGAAGACCACAAAAATTACAGGTTTCTAAGAAATAAAATTCACAGAGTGATAAGAAACACCAAAAGTGAATATATGCTGAACAAGGTCGAAGAGCACAAGAACGACCCTAAAAAACTCTGGAAATACCTTAAATCTCTAGGTTACTCTCAAAACCAGAAAGAGCGTAGTCATATTGCTCTTGATATAGATGGCAATATTATGTTTGAAGAATGTAAAGTAGCAGATTATATCAACATTTTTTTCACAAACATTGCAAACAATTTAGTGAACCCTCTGCCTGCTGTGATCAAATACTATGGCGCAGATTCAGAAACTTTTCAAAGGTATTATGCAAACATCAATACAAATTTTACATTGAGTGAAGTAAGTAAAGATTTTATTTCAAAAGAACTCCGTGAACTTAACCCCTGCAAAAGCACAGGCTTAGATTGCCTTCCTGCAAGGTTCCTAAAGGACTCATCTGTCATCATCAGTGATCCTATCACATTTATCATCAACTTATCAATTACCACTGAAACTGTGCCAAATGAAATGAAAATGGCCCACATTACTCCCATCCATAAGAAAAAGAGTAAGTTAGATGTAAATAATTATAGACCAATCAGCATATTATCTGTGACATCGAAGATTCTCGAGAGGGCCATTTTTACACAACTGAACGATTATTTTACAAAGCATAGCTTATTATATCAATATCAATCCGGTTTCCGTGGAAATCATTCAACGGACACCTGTTTGATATTTCTTCAAGATTATATAAGGCAGGAAATTGGAAAAGGTAATTTGGTTGGCATGGTGCTCCTAGACGTCCAGATAGCCTTTGACTGTGTAGACCATGACATATTATGTCAAAAGCTTTCTGCACTTGGCATCACATCCACCAAATGGTTCCAGTCCTACCTCTCAGGAAGGAACCAAGTTGTCACTATAAGTGGCAAATCGTCACAGCCTAAACAGATTGTGAAAGGCGTTCCTCAAGGTAGTATCTTGGGTCCGCTTTTATTCCTCGCCTACGTTAACGACATGCCAGGCAGCGTGCAATGCCAGCTCATCCAGTATGCTGATGACAGCGCTTTGCTTGCATCTGGAAGCAATCCCTTACAGCTATCAGAAATATTAGAAACCAATCTGAAACAATGTGATCACTGGCTTTTTGAAAATCAACTTTCCCTACATATGGGCAAGACAGAATTAATTCTTTTTGGGTCAAAGCGCAAATTGAAATCCATAAGGGATTTCAAATTAACACATAGAGGCATCACCATCCATGCTTCCCCAGAGGTCTCCTATTTAGGTGTATATTTAGACCAATGTCTGAGTGGTAGTAAAACTGCCAGTAATATCATAAACAAAGCAAACTCTCGCTTAAAATTTTTGTACCGACAGGCCGGAAATTTGAATAAGCATGTAAAGAAAACATTATGTTCTGCTCTGATCAGCTGTCACTTTGACTATTCTATCTCCTCTTGGTACCACGGCCTACCACAACAGTACAAAAAAAAGCTTCAAATTACACAAAATAAAGTCTTGCGTTTCATAAAGGGATGGGGGCCAATGGTACATGTGGGAGCATCTGAACTGGCATCAGAAGGACTACTTAACATTGAAACAGGGCAAAACAGCTGTGTCTTACTCATATGCACAAAGTATATAACGACAATTGTCCTTCTTGTCTTAACCAGTTTTTTACTAGAACCTCACAGATCCATACTCATAATACACGCAATAACCAAAGAAATTTCTTTCTCCCACAGGTAAAATCTGTACAATCAGCTTCTTTTTATAATGTAAGTGCCAAACAGTGGAACTCGCTCCCTTTGGACATTAAAACAACACTTCATCTGGCCACATTCAAACAAAAGGTGAAAAAATTCTTACTGCAAAAAAGCACCACAGACGAGTTATCTTTATTTACCCATTAAATTGTCAATTTAAAGCTAAATGAGGCTAGCTGGATAAGCATCTTATTCAACTCATTCATCACAACTACTTATTTCAAGGGCTTACCCGAACCATCAAGTCTCATCTCCATTCCATTGCATACTTACCATCTGGATCATCAACATGTCATTTTTTATTTTTTTTTGTCCAAAATCTTCATAATTTATTGATATCTATATCTATATGTATATATATATATGCATGTATCTGTGTCTGTGTGTATGTATGTATGTATGTATGTATGTATGTATGTGTATGTATGTATATGTATATATATATATATATATATATATATATATATATATATGTATATGCATGTATATGTATATATTCTGCATAGCTACGTTTTTTAAGGTATTTTAGTTTATTTTAGTTTAATTTCATTTAGTCACATGTACACTGAGTTTTACGCATACCTTTTATATATATATTAACTTATTGTGAAACTATGTTTACATCAGTGTTATTTGCCATGTACTGTAAAGGCAGACTTTTTATGGGGCCCCCTTGGAAATAAACCAGTAGGTTTTAGGGGCTACCCCAGCAAAATCAATGCTTTTATTGTTATGTAAATCACACCGTTTTTATATGTATTGATTTTGTGAAATAAATCAAATAAAAAAAAAAAGTGTAATAGAGATAGAGGTATTCAAAGACTCAAGAAAGGCATCCCCTAGTTCAGCAGGCTGGCCAGGAGGTCGATAATAATTTCCTATCAGTAAAGCTCCATGTTTTGTAGTAATCTCAACCCAGATGCATTCTGAATTAACATCCTCTAAGTTTGTGCGCCTTCGGCATGGTAGCGAAGAAGAGACATATGTAAGGACCCCTCCTCTTCGTCCTGTGGGATGGTCTTTTCTAAAAGGAGGTTGAAAGTTGTCAATAAAGGGGAGTTGATTAGAAATATTCGAGTCAGGACAAGTTTTGGATAAAGTAATAACATGCAAGTTTTTGGTTTGTGCTAATAAATGAAGCTCATCAAATTTACCCAAGCTCTTAATACTACAGACATTAGAATGGCAAAGTTTAAATAATTTTTCGAAGAGGGGTCGTATTGTCCTGGATTTGGATGCACATAAATGGACGACTGAAAAAAATCGCAAGACTGAAAGTATGTGTTGAAGCCATGTAAAACCTAATAGAATCACGTTAATTGTAACTGAGGACAAGAAGTAAAAAGAAAGGATTACTTCGGTTTCGGTAGTGTAGTTGGGACAGAAATATTTACAGGGGGTTAACCAATAATTGTGAATTGTCCAATTGACACTCTATACTGATCGATGCTAATCCACATAAGGAATGGCAGGAGGGAAGAAAGAAACTGCATTAATAATGGGCTGCTGTGAATGTAGAATGAAAGCTGAAAGGCCAGAGAAGGGTTGCAGTAGACAGGGGTTAATCTAGATGTGCGTTAAGAGGTTGGCAGGTGGATGTATGGTGAAGTTTGTGGGTGAAAGTACAGACATCACCCCGTTGTCCCGTGATTTGGTCATGTCTAATCGGTAACTGAAAACCAGCAATTGTAGCTTGTTTATCTGTAATATCCTTATTATTTCATGCCTGAAAAACGTCTGCTATATCATAAATAAAATATATTGGATTCCAATTTATTCAATTTATTTGTTGAATTATTGATATATAAATGGAAAATTGATCTGTACTTTTTCTGTGCAGAGTCCGACGATGTCGACTGTACTTTGTATAGACCCATATATATATATATCTTTTACATAGATTCCGAAAAAGGCCAAGCCATTGTTAATCCCTCTCCATGGCACAGATGGTGGCGTATAATGTCCTATCTACTTGCGCGGTGAAGGAAACCCAAGGACTCGGAAAATGCCACCGTGCACAGTGACAGTGGAAGGAACTCTTTCCATTGTAGTGTAGCACCAAGTCGAAACATATTCGGCTGGGACTGACATATTTTTGTGAAATAAATTAAAGATATCGTCCCTCCCCCCAATAGTTGGTTTCATTATCTGTATCATGATTTCTTATTGAATCTATGTATCTACATCTGGTTGCCATTAAATCGAAACGGTAACAAGATTGCGTTTCCACCCTGAGAGATACAATTTTGCCAGACTCCTTAAACAGGAGTTTTGCACCATACAAGAAACGAGTGTCCTTATATGCGCACGATCTTCAATCTAAATAACGATAATGCATTCGTTGAGTTCACTGATATTTGAAGCACAATGTTATCATCATATATATGGCAATAATGTGAAAAAATTAAATATGAATATGTGAAAATACAAAGTTTTAGGATGATGGCTGAAAAGAGGTAAACATTTGACGTTGGCTCTGATTGTAGTGTAGCGTACTGAATAACCCATAGATGCTTCATATTTGCTGTATCAATTGACAGTGAAAAAGATAATGTAGTAATCTAACAAAATAGCTTGATGACTCTCCTCTGGGGACGATTTAAGCTTAAAGTATACTTGTCCTGTGAAGTATGCAGCAAAAGGAAGTTATTGGAATACGGCCGAAACGTTAACAGTGACATGTTGATAATGAAAACAACATTGATATAAATACGTGGTTTGGTCTTTGTGATGTATAACAAATTACACGTATACATACATAAAATCACAGTCCCTATCTGTGGGTCCTGTAATTTATTGCATGTTATCGTGGGACCATTGTCATGTAGCAAGAGCACATAATGCTGATGGATGGTCGCCATCCGATTAAGGAACAATCATGGTTTCTTGGAGTCATATTTGACCAGATCAATGGACGGGGCGATAAGAAGTGTCAGTTTCACAAACACTCATTACATGGTACGCCACGTAATGAAAAGAAGAAAAAGTAAATGTTAGTTTTGTTACAATGTCCTGTTTTTTTTTGTTTCCCACATGGGTCTCTTTGTATGACTGCATGAAAACTTTCATCTTGAGGAGTGTTCACAAGCTACATTATTTGAATAGTTTGCTTGCAACAAGGCATGAACTTAGCTGCAGTGCTAATCTCAAAAACACTCTGAGAGCTGAACTGCTGTATTAGACTACTGGAAATTTGACTGTCATTTTAGCCAGCTTTGAAGTACAGTCTGGGATGTCTGTGTATATATAGAATTCTTTATGATCACAATGTGGTCACAGGTTATACAGTTTCTACTAAATCCAAGTTCGTTTGATGAACGGAAATTACCTACCTCTAAAACTGAGACAGTTTGAAGGAAAGTATTGTACAGCTTAGTTTGATAGAAACTGCAATACCCCTATATTTTTCATTATGTCTTGTGGAGTAGAATGACAGTGTTTTACAGCAACCTATTTCGGAAATATTGTAATGTGATGGGTAGCATGTTCTTCAACTGGTACTAGCGGGGACTGCCCTTTTCAGCTTTTCAAGCTGAGCAGTATCATTTCCAGAGGCTTTTATCTTTTTTTTCAGTTTGCAAGTTCCTTTGACAAAGTCATCTTCATTCTCTATTAATGTACCCTATCCTTAATATTGTCTGCGATAATGAAATAAAATAATATGTATGATCATTTCGACATATCATAGAGAAGATCTTCACTTTATCAAGAGACAGTTGGCCGTCCGTGTCAAACTATGTTTTGTCACCTGTTCTCTGTTCCGCTCTACGGTTATTAATTATTTTAGACACATTTATACTTGCCTGTGTAGTTCTTTGTGATTTCAACCAGCCGGCTACTCTGGTAAATATTCCATTACCATTTTAACTAAACAATCTGTAGAATCTAAATCGTCTGCATTTAAAGTTGGGGACATAACGTCTTGAAAAGAACATTGTTTTTGATCAGCTGAAATGAATTCTTAAAATTTCTCATAGTTGCAATTTTTGCCTGCACATACGCTCAGATTTCCTTAGTGAGGTAAAGTCTAGTGCGACTGACAGTTGATTTGCAGTGAATGATGTGCAGGGTTATGGGCATTGCATATACCCTACTGTGTATAACAGTTTCTGTAATGCCAACAAATAGCAGTGAATGGTGTGTAAGGTTATGGGCATAACATATACTCTACTGAGTAAAACAGTTTCTGTAATGCCAAGATATAGCAGTGAATGATGTGTAGGGATATGGGCATAGCATATAACCTACAGAGTATAACAGTTTCTGTAATGCCAACATATAGTAAATAATTGTGGGGCTCCCATTCGAATTAAATATATATATTAAATCCTGAGATAAACCCCCAAGAATCTACCAGTTAGTATTTGGGTCCCAACAGTCTTTCATTAAAACAGTAGCTGTTTTTCATGATTATTTAGGCTATAATATAAATGTCACTGCTCACCGTATGAATTGGTATATCGAGTTGCACGTTTAAAGGCAAGTTAAGATATTCCATCCCTTTATCATAAGGCCATAGTCAGGCTCAGAGACACTACAAGTTTAAAAGTCACCAGTAACAAAACAAGACCTCCTGTGCACTTCAACTAAATTCATTTTACAACAGTACAACAATATTGCTTCACCGTGCAGAATAACCAACAGACAACATACAGGAACATGGGACTAGACGTCTCATCTGCCTGAAAATAAGATTCGCCCAATATGATGCATATAATATCACTGCAAAATACTGTTATAAAATAATACACCAAGAGAGCTATTTCATAATCCCCACCCCCATCCCCACCCCCATAACCTGGAAAGGTAATAGAATAGTCGGACATAAGATGTCTTAACACCTTGCCAGCCAACCAGTCTACAGCTACCAGGAGTTTCAAAAATCATCTGTTGTATCCTTTCTAAGTGTCCTTTCTCGAAACACACACACACACACACACACACACACACACACACACACATATATATATATATATATATATTGAATAAATTTATTTAATCCCTTATTACTTAAAATGGGGTCCAATTGGGTATTAACAATTCAATTATGCACCCATATATGTTTCCTAGCTATCGTGCAAGACATGTGCCTTGAGGATTATGGTTACATCTTAATCAAATTTTAAAGATAAAGCACCAGATCAAACAAATTATGATAATTTTTATGAAATGGGTATGTTAATCTCAAAGCCCACATTATGGCCAAGACCATAGATGGCTTTATCCTGGGAGTTCTGATCAAATGTTAAGCCAATTATTAAGTATTTCAAGGCCAAAGACATATCCAAAAATTTAGTATCAGATCAAATTATGGTGAATACGGCCACAAGTGGTTGTTAAAATACTGTATTTATGTCATTACATGTCAGCCTCTGTATGTAGTAATAAACATTTAATATCAACGGTGAAAGATTATGTTTTAAAGGTTCTTGGAAGTTGAGAGATCTTTGAGGGGGAGTATTTTGGTGTATTTTTGCGTGCGAATGAAAAATGTCCTGCTGCATAACCTCTAAATTCTATTAATCTAGTTTCTCAGTTTCATTTCATATATGACATTATGTGTATAGGATAATGACTGTAATACGTGCTGTGTGTATCTAGCTTATTTCCACCAGCAGTTGTATGCATGGCAATGACCTCCTGCTTTTTTGGCAATGGATGTGAATGGTTAAATGAGTACATTTCACGAAATTATATCATGTATAGGGGTATATCATATTAGTTGATTCAATGTTTCCTTCAAATGTGCACTCTAGATTAGATATTTGCTTTAATAAATGTTACAAACTTAATTCCACTGTATATAATTTTGTATGTCTAGTCTTTGTCGGTTTGTTGTTGCTGGCCCTCCACTCTTACTTTGGTTTAAGGTCTCGTCACTGCTGATGACAGTGCTTCTTGTGGCCTGCAAGCTGTCACAGCAGCCTTAGGGCCACTATCGGTTGGGGAAGTTGAGTTTTTGTGCGTATCTGGCACTGTATATGCCATGGTGCATGAACAATTTGACTGCAGGTGCTGGTTTCCACAGCCTGCTCTTCTGCTGCACTGTTCTTCTTTTTCAGAGGTTTCACTATTAAGCCTCTCGGTCACAAAAATGGTTTGATGTATTTGTGTTCTTCTTGGACCATATGGCTTCGGGATTTTGTATGTTTGATACCAGCTTCAACACTTTGTGTGGTAGGTCTGATTTTTAATGTTGGCTCATTAACAGCTGCACAGGTAAGACAGTCATAAATTAATATCTTTTGGTGCACCAGTAGACCATGATACAGGCCTGTGCCCCCTACTTGCATATTTTTCTCCAGTTTATCTCCTCAGCCATTATGGTATGGACCAGGAACAAACGTGTTTGAAACCCAACTATTTGCAAACTGCTTAAATTCTGCCAATGTGTACTGATTGCCACAGCCCATTGTTAATTCATCTCAACTGGCATCTTATACAAGTATTGACTTCATGGCATTCATCACTGATGTAGCCGTGATATTTTCAACTTGAACAATCACAAAGTACCTGCTATTAGAGTCTACTGACAGTACATAAATCTTGTTGTCCCAATCAAAAAGATCAGACGCCACGGTTTGACATGGCTACTGAAGGATATATGGTAATAACATTGGTCCTTTTATATCAGCCTTTTCAATGTTCATGGCAAATGGAACATTTAGATACCAAAATCGTGAATTTTTCTGCTCATTTCAGACCATTACATTATATCCCTGCCTCTGTATTTGCAAACTATATCATAATGTCCCGTGTGGATTTTCAGTAACATGTCTGCTCTCAATGTTCTGGATATCACAATGCTTTCACAATGCAACAACATACTGTTAAGGAAAGGGAGTTCATCCTTCAATGAATAAAAGTGTGCTAATTTGGTATTATTTACATCTGCATTATCATTTTGTGCTGTGCTGCCCTACTTGAATATGTGCAATAGTGTATTGGCCGCTGGAGTTTTTATTCCACATTTGAAGCATGCATGTAGGTCACACTTTTGGAAACAAAGCATCATTGGCGGTGATCTCCTTTGTGACATTGCTAATGGGGTTTTCAATTACACTTTTAAGTGGCTCATGCTCTAGTTTGTACAATCACTTTCCTGCCATACAAGTATGCTTGAAATGTTTCACAACTGACCACAATTTGCCAATATCACTCCTTCAACTTGTGCATAATTCTGTTGTGTTGGTGTCATAGCACATGTTGCATGCTACTTGCCGGTCATCCTGTAGAATTACACTTTCAATACCAGCCGGCAGAGAGTATACATCTATCTGTTATATTACCTCCTTCGTTTGGTCACAGTGCTAAAATACTTGTCTCACAGATGTAGTCATCAGTCCATTTAAGGTCGCAGGAACTTGGGTCTAGATTGGTGTCCCACTATCATTTTGTATCCTTCTTCAGTGTGTAGTATAAAGATCCCCTGGATTTTCTTTGAAGTATGGTGCACACTTGATCGGACACGTTATCATCCCACTTATTGCTTCTAGATATTTCGTTAATTAAGGTGCGCTTTAATACTGTCTTAATATTTTACAGATCAGGTTTAAATCCTTTTGGTGTGATTGTGTGGCCCACAAAGTTCACCTTTGACACTCCTCTATGAAACTTGTCCAGATTTACCCTCATTATATGCTTTGGCCAGTACTTTTACCTGGCTGTGAGAATTTGGTCATTTTCGACTTTGCTTCTTGTTTTGTTTTGTTTCACCCCCCAAGAGCCGCATGTGGTTTCTTTATGAATATCTCTTGCAATTAGCCCCCAGAAGAAAAGGCCAGTTAATCTCCATTGGTCAGATGGAGAATTGAACATCAATGAGCTGTCTTCTTTATCATCTGTTACTACCCAGCTGCCAGACTTAGCATCCAATCTGAAGGAGTACCTTTTCTTGTTTAATTTGTGCACCCTTTTTTACATTGTCTGCAGTTGGTAATTTGCAAGTTTCATATCTTTATGTAACTCCTTTGGAGATTTGCACATTCTTAGTTGATTTGAGTTTCCTTTTACCACTTTGCCATTGCACATGCACAGTCTGTGCACCCTCTACTTTCCCTGCAATGCCATCAGTGTGCACACTTTCTCATGCAGTGCTATTGGAAAGGTGCAAAATGCATGGATCGCTTTCTGTGCATCTGTTCTGAAGGTAACATGACACTCGCCAGGCAGACAAGCTATACCTATGAATACATCATTGTATTCATTTCCAACATAGTTCTAGCAATTCTCTATGCATAGTGTCATTTTTCAGCTTCTTTGTTGAACATTATTTTGACCAGACTGAGCATTTGATATGATTTGTACTGAAGCTATCGTTTTACTGGTGTACCAACTACAGAATTCCGGATTCTGTGATTGATCTTTGTGTTTACACATCAATGTACATTTCTCTTTAATATAGCTTGTGGATCGAAAGGTCGGGAAGGTCATCTGTAGATAATTTTACTTCATTGGCAAACTGTTCATACACACAAACAGGTACACAGGTTCCCTGAACACTTGTATCCAACTGGAAATTGACAGATTTTTTCCAATGTAAATATTCACACATGCCTCCTTAGCGTTTTGTTCATCAACAATAGTTTTGACCACCTAAACCCTATGTATCATCTGACACTTAACTCCACGGATTTTTTTCTTTAGTTTGGTCTTTTTTCCAACAAAGACAGTAGTTTTTGATCGTCTTGTGTGTATAAAAGGTCACAAAGTGTTATTTACAGTGAAAAAATTATTGAAATCATATGCACTCTCGTTAATCACTGGAGTGCAGTTCCGAGTCAACTTAACACAACAGGACATTGCTCTGTTACATTAGTATTCAACACCAATTACTCATATAAACGTGTGATATATTTGGCAATTACTATTCATGTCCTTCTGACACCCATGTAAACAGACTGAAACTGTGCAAGTCATGTATTCCTTGTTATTTTCGACACCTTGGCCATTTGCAATCACAGGTTCCTAATTTGTTGAAAATGTCAATAAAAGTCAGCATTTAAAAAGGTACTAGTTGCAACCACCATCCATATAAGTCCACAAAGTGACACTTACACCAACATCAATCCATCAGAAAAGCCCTTAGGCCTAAAATGACCATTAACAAGAATCCAAACAACATATTTATACAATTTGATGTGTTTTAGACATGTAGTTCAAGGCATGATGTTGTTTTAAAGGAGATAAACCAAGAGTATTTCAAAAAGAAAAGTGTGCAAATGAATGTGAATGTGCAAATTAACTCTTTAGTTTCAAGTTATCGCTATAGGTAATTGAGTCATGATAATAAATGATATACTCAAATCTTGTTACTTATATATTTTATCTCATTTCAATTTATACATTTGTAACCATTCTATTTTCATATAAAAGCATATTTACATGCATCACAGCTGTTTATCACCAACGTCTGCCCTTTTTTATGACTGCCCCTACTTTTGTTTAAAAAAACTGCGTTTTTATCGCTTTTGATAACAAAGGCAATGCTCTAATAGAATTAAATTTAACAACTTGATTTGAAGACGTAAGGCCCCATACAAATTTCTTGTTTATCATCAGAACTTGCCCCTGCATTTGTTACCACCTTATTTATTACATATAAACATCACACATTACCATATTTGATAACGAAGTAAATGTTCTGATAGCAATCAAATTTTACATATTTTTAAAGCCATAGTATACACATCTGGGTCAAATTTATTTTGAGGTTGATGACGACACAGGGAACACTATATTTAGCTAAGAAAGTTTGTTTCGTACTCAACCCACTGAAAGCCAGGTTATGCCACTGGCTTTCAGAAAGTGTGCTTCTACTTTAGGACAGTAGACAGTCTTAACGTATTTCCTGACTGTTATCCTGTTTTCTATAACTGCACGGCCAAAGCAATCTGAACTAAGTTCAACGGGACACCCCCATGAAGATGACTACTTTGAGAGTCTACTTGTTCTATCAAGACATTTGAACATGATGATGTTTTATGTTTCCTCAAATCTATAAGCACAAAACCAATTTTGCATGACAATCTACCTGAATACCAATTCCGTTCTAAATGTATCATAATTGTCAATCCAACTGCAGGATAGAATTCAAAGCCTCCACGCAACAATATTTAATGTCTGATGATATACATGAAACAGTTAAAACTTATTGAAATTGAATAATACCCTATGTAATAGCAATGTCTTTCATTGGGTTAATCTGTTCTTTCCTTCAACAAATGTGTGGCAGTGCTGAAGTACCTAAAAAGAAAAATATTTATTACATTTCATGGAACTATTCAAAAGATCTTTATCTATTAAGTATTGGTGACATATTCCTGATCTATATTTGAATAAATTAAGAATAAAACAATAAATATAAAATCCTCCCTCCCTCCCTACCAAAGATTTGAAAAGAATAGTGATGACTAACAAGAATTTTCAAAAAGAGCTTAACAATTGCGTCCCAACGACCACAGCTTAAATAAGGGGGCCCTTAATGGTACATGGGCCTGCCTGTAAGGAGGGGTAGCGCCTGTTAATCAACCACATTATTTTAATTGGTGTTTTAAAACTGTAATATAATTTGCATATTATGAATAAAGTGTCATACATCAAATTCAACAGCAACTACTTTGCTTAAATTCTGCATGTGATGTTCTCTCATATTCTGACATGAGTCAGATATTTGAACTGAGATTATGGCAATGCTTGCCAGTGCTGTTTGAAGCTGTCACCAATTTTGGCAGAATGTGGTGCGCCTTTTAGTTGGAGTATCATGGAATAGCTCCTGGCAGTGTCATTATATCCTTTATTGTTGTCCATTTAAAGCATTCAAGTTTGAGCAATTGTATGACGCATAGTAATACACCAACTATGGCACAGTCAGGAACTGCAAAACAGTGAGAAATTTGCAATTGAAGATTTCAAAGTCCTCCCTACATGAATAAATCCACCAGAAATACCATTTTCTTAATGACACAACACGATAATGTGTGATGACTCCTCATCGCATGGCATTGATGTTAAGGAATCTGATACATCCCTCACTTTGGCCATTTGGCAATTTATAAAGGTCAACATTGGTTTAAATTGATCCTCTCACCTTTCAAATAGAATCTTTATTACTGCCGACACAATCTCCAATAAAATTAGTAGGCCCAGATGACAATTTTCGACACTTTTTTTACAGTCAGCTAAGTCCTTTGATCAGCTGAGTTTTAATGAGACTTCGTGCAGTCTAAGGCTCCTTGGATCACCTCTTCCTGTCTCTTGGCTGTTTATTTTACTTGTAAAATGCACTGATTTCTGGATCCCCTAAAAGATGTCTTTGCACATAAACTTATCACAGGGTCATATAGGCTATGTCATCAAGTGGACATATGACTTTGGATTACTCAGCCTATTTTACATGATCCAGTGACATAGTTTGAACCCTTGCTTTATAGTCACAGCAGAGCTACGTTTCGAGCCTGGGTCTATTTTCGTTTTCACTTGTGCTTCAAGTAGTGAACAGTGACCCCGAGTGTAATAATTGTTTTTTTAAATTGAGCAAGCTCCCATTATGACTTTTTACAAAACTCATTAATATGTCCATTTAGGGTTAAAAATCGGGTCATTTGTTTTGTGATATCGTGGGAGGCACCATTACAACTTGTAAAGTTACTTACTGCCATACCGGATAGTGTCGTCAGACTTTGCACAGATGGAAATTGAGTGCTTTCAAAAAGTATATTCGTGTAATCACAGATCAAGGTCTGAGAGAGGTTCTTTCTCTTCCCAGATTTGAAAAATCAGAAAAGTCTGTCAGCTTCTAATTTACAAGACAAAAGCTTTGAAAGTGAAGTTAGAAAGTGTAAACAGACACACAAAACTTGCAGAAATCCCGTTTTGTAAGTCACTGTTCAGGGGCATTTATCTCCTGAAGTGGGTTGCCATAGTAATAAGAGGAACGTGCAACAAAAACAAGAGACAGAGCAAGCATAATGTTCATATATTAACACTTTTGCGGATGAAGCAGTTGTGCTCCAATTATGATTTATGGAGCTAGTAAAGCAAAGTTGTGGGCTCGAAAAAATATTTCTGTCACCCAGATTACCTTAAAACAGCCATTTTGACAACATTTTGAACTAAATATAGATGTTTGAACCATAAACCATCCATTGTCAAAGGACGTTATTGTTTGATTGGTAGAGTATGAAGTGTTAAGAGTTTGCACCCTGTTTGGGTGACAATTTACCAATATATTTTTCTTTCAGTGTAATAAACTATGCAATGTGGAAAAGTACATTAAGCTCTCCGATTAAAGAAACCCTAGTGCTTTAAAATTCGAATATTCTTTTAGTTCCAATTGTTTGTTACAAGCCAACTTTTCGCCTAAAAGCGAATGTGGGGAACCACCATGTAAAAGAAAATTGCACCATGGTAAATTGGAAGGCCATATATATTTTTGTTGCAAATGCACCAAGTTGAGAGGAAGTAATAACATTTACATATAGATGATGTGCTGAGGTCAGATTTTAAGTCACCTGATACATCTGTATCTTCAATCAACTGTTTCAGCTGCATTGATGTCTCAAACTTTCTTCCTAAACAAAACGAGTGAACTACGTTTTCTCTAAGCAACACCAGATATTTCGGAAAAACATATCATATTCACAAATGTTAACCCATCAATTACAGCAAACATATATACGGCAAAAAGCAGAGATTCTAGAGTTGCCCCCAAAATCAACCTTCATCTTCCAATATCAATGTGAAGAAATATATTTCACTCCTGACTTCACACAGGCAGTCACCCATAAAAGGCCCTTGGTGGCTTTAAACAGGTCTGCTCAACCATTGAAATATTCTTCATTAACTACTGACCCTATTTTTTCAGACATGAAGGCCTTACCACTTAAAACTCAAAAATTATTACTTGTGCCAAAAATAAAGAGATGTGGAAAACCGTCCACTTATTTGATCTGTTGACTTGTTAATCAGCTTAGTTTACGCAAAAGAAGAAATTAGGCCTGCATAGGTTTAGTGATATTTATGAATCAATAGATAGATAGATAGATAGATAGATAGATAGATACATACATACATACATACATACATACATACATACATACATACATACATACATACATATATACATACACAATCAGTAAATCAAACTGCACAATGTAAGTTCCATTGACACACAAAAACAAGCCAACAGGTTCTCAAAAATAAAAAAAATGTCTTTTCATTCCTGCTTCGTAAGACTGGATTCTATCTGACCATCGCTGATCTGGGGAAACCCATTACAATCCAGCTTCCAAGATGGTACATGCAGGAGATAAACTGTCAATCCACATTCAGGACGAATGCTCCACTATAGCTGTGAGTTACAGAACACAGCCCACACAGCCCACAGAACGACATAGCCACTGATGTGTTTATCTAATTGTTGAAAAAACAAATGATTATGTTCACAAACTCAACCCAATAATGACAGCACAGTTACATTCAGCAAAAAGCAGATATTCGGTAATTACCAAAACTTCAACATTCATCTTCTATGTGAAAAAATGAATATCACCCCTGACTTGAAACATGTCAAAAAAAGCCTGTCAAAAAGGGCTAATTAGTACGTCGTGTCCGAAACGTTTCAGAAAGAAAACTGATGGTAAATTAGGTGTAAAACGACATTATCTAAAGCTGACATCATTCCATTATCTGCAGTCTAGTCCTGTTCCTGACTAGTAATTATTGCTGTGAATGTTTGGGCTCATTCCCAGGTTTTGTGGATTCTTCGGGACATAAAGATGAAGCAAAGCTAAGTGCTGTAACAACTACAGACAGGAAGCCTAGCCTCGCCACAAAGGTCAGCAAAACAAAGCATCTGAATTTGAAGAACTGATGCGGTATCTAAACTTGCTCATAATCGATAAGTAAGGATGTAGGTGAATGGTGTTGATAACCGAATCAAGCTTCTCAAGATCAACCAATTGCTCTTGCTTGCCATCCTTAGCAACGCCCGCATTCCAACATGCAGAATAAAAATTGTTTACGTTACAAAGTCAGAATGGAAACTGGACTATATAAAGCACATGCAAGAGTATTTGAAAAAGTACAGCCAAATTAGACAGTGTCATTACCATATCCAAACCGCAGTCCTAACGAAACAAATCCAAGTCAATTCCGACCAAAGGCAATGTTCCTTGGTATGTATAGCTGAAACATATAAGTTTATAGTTCGTATTTACCCGAAAGAGACCAAAACGTAAGTGCAAAGGTCCATAGGGGGGAAAAACCTTATCTAGTTTTCACGTGACAGAATGCAAAAAGTTTTGTTTGAAATTATAGGCCTATTTCAGTAAATTGGCTTGAACAGTTGCATCATTCATGCACATACAGGACCATACAATTTATGAAAAGGGGCCAAAATTTGCAACACATCAGAGAATTTGTAGGCGGAGGTTCTTAACTTGTTGAAAATGTCAATAAAATTCAGTATTTAAAAAGGTACTACTTGCAACCACCATCTCAACAATGATCATCATCCATATAAGTCCACAAAGCGACACCAACACCAACATCAATCCATCAGAAAAGCCCTCTAGGCCTAAAATGACCATCAATAAGAATCGAAACAACATGATTATATAATTCGATGTGTTTTAGGCATGTAGTTAAAGACATGATGTTGTTTTAAAGGAGATAAACTAAGAGTATTTCAAAAAGAAAAGTGTTTGAATTTCCAAATATAGTAAGTACATTGGTTCAAATGTTACACATCAGCCAGAAGCAAGTGACATTAGGCCTCAAATCATTAAAACGTAGTCAAAAATGCATTACAATAGTCAAAATTTGTAAGGATAGCAGTCACATTTCAAGTTGGTTTCCAGAAGTATTTTTTAAAGGACATTTAAATGTTCAAGAAAGCATATAATCCCACAAATCATCTAATAAGTCAATTATTAGGGTAATAATTTAGAATTCCAAAAATGTAGTATGCTATTGTAAGTCATCTGTAAGTCAGCCAAGCATAATGTACATCTAACTCGTGGTTCTATAAAGTTCAAAAGGTCAAATTGTAAAACAGTCCTAATTATTGTAAAATTCTACTACCTTTATCAGAGAAAGAATTCGGTTTTATGAAGAGAGAGAGAGAGAGAGAGAGAGAGAGAGAGAGAGAGAGAGAGAGAGAGAGAGAGAGAGAGAGAGAGAGAGAGAGAGAGAGAGAGATCATTTGAAATTCCTAAAGGTAACTGTAAGTATAACTGTTTTCCTGTAACAGTTTTAAATTTTTTCATTTATAATCAGACGTAGTTCAACTTGTCAGTCAGTTGATTGACATGCTAATTATTTATACAAGAGAGAGACAGAAAAAGGTTACATTAAACACTTTGAGCCAACCTTACATGACTTTCACAACAACAAACTAGATTCATCAGACAATTATAAAAAACAACATCAGTTTCACTACACTTTGAACACTTACTGCACTGCAATATGTGCAGAAAATGCCTGAATGTTCAAATTGTTACCAAATATATAAGGGTTCCATGAAAAGAGAAGTGGATAACAGTTTTCAATGATAGTGATAAGACCAAACTGAATACCAGTTTAACCTTGTCAGATCCAGGATCATTTACCAAATAGTAAGACGTGCTAGTGTTTGTCGTCAGAAGGATCCATGACCAACAGTAATGAGATTTAAACGAATGAGAGTATCTTCTACCTGACTTGCAACAGGTGACCAACATATTGGCAGTGGGTTAAACCAGTTTTACGGGATCCCAATCCTCCCACTTTGGAAAACACTCACATTCATTTAAAGTAGGCCTAAAACAAATTTAGTCCTTAATATTAATGTACAGTTATAAAAGGTAATTACCTGACCATAGTTCACAGACATCATCCAAACAATGACAGGACAATTAAGAACTTTAAGTCAGACATCATCCAAACAATGACAGGACAATTAAGAATTTTAAGTCAGACTACTATATTTACATTAGAATTGCGTAACATGTCAAAATTTGAATTTAAACACCAATAAATGTTTCCACGTGAACACAGGATAACTAAATTTGATACTAATATTATATTTATTATGAAACATGGTTAAGTTCTTCCATGTTCCATTCTCACTAGAAAAAACAGCACAATAGGCCTAAAATTCGTTACAAAAATATTACTCACATCAGCTGAGTAAGTATTCCTTACATTTTGTCACTATATTCAAAAGGATGAGAAAATAGAAGGCCTGTATTGTTCAACATGATGCCTGAGAACTTAAATGGTCCTTATTTCATTTTATATTCGTTGTAATTATAATAAATTTTATGTTCCAGTATTGAAAGTTCGATCAAGCTCATGGTAAAACAATTCAGCTTCAACATTAAAATACATAAACATATTTCTATGTGTTTTACTGACACTCAGAAAATACCTTATTAATATGTTCATATAAATCAACATGATGTTTCTGTAGAACATATTGATATTTATCTTTAAAGTTAAGAAAAACCTTTTTTAATCTTATTTTGGAAAACCCCTGTTTAATAAGTCTTCCAAAAAGTGATTTATGTCTATCAGCAAAATCTTTAAAATCAGTACAGTTTCTTGCGAAAGCAGCTAGTCTTGAGACATACACACCATAAGCAGGATTGATAGGAATATTATTACTTATATATGGATAATTTACTATATCAAAATTGAAATCATCTCTTTTATCACACACTTTTGATTTTAATATACCACCATCATTGAATAGGAGTAGATCTAAAAATGAGCATGTTATGTTCGATTCAGTGGTTTCTTTTAGTTCCAGGTCACTAGGATAAATTGATGTAATGTAATCTTTTAAATGTTTGTTGTTGACACTTAATAAATCATCTCTATATCTGAAAGTTAAATTAAATGATCTAGCATGGTAATTTTTATCTTTTGCCATTTTCATTAGAAAATTATACTCGTGATAAAATAAATAAAGATTAGCCAAAAGTGGCGCACAATTTGTACCCATGGGAATTCCTATGACCTGTCTAAAGACACTATCACCAAAACGAATGTAAATATTATCTATCAAATATTCAAACAGTTTTATAAACTCATCATAGTCAAATGCATGTTGACCATTCTTAGCAGAATCACCAAAGAAAGCATGTTTATGACCAATTATAATTTTCTGAAATTTATTTTTCTCAAAAACTTTAAAAACCAATGTTTGAATGCTACGTTTCAAATCTGCATGAGGTATTGTAGTATAGAGAGTAGAAAAATCCCAAGATGACATGTGCCTCTAAGGTGAAACATTATCTGTTTGTAAAGCGTCAAGTAAATTTACAGAATTTCAAGTATGCTATCAGAATTGGGGTCACATGACCCTCACTATTTCCCGATAATATCACCCACAGAACTTAGTGACATATAGAATCCTTTTAAAAAATCATTGGTTTTGTATATTTTGATTGGAATGACCTCAACAAAAATCCTTTGAAATTCAAAGATTATTATTTGTCGGACTTGTCACTTTAACTTTCTGGAGACCAAATACCCCATAAAGATCCAACTTCACATGTGATACTAACAGGAGATAAATTATCAGTCTGCATTAAGGAATTGGAGAACTGAAAGATTTTTAAATCACTTTTTAGAAGACTTATTAAACAGGGGTTTTGTCAAATAAAATTTTAAAAAGGTTTTTCTTAACTTTAATGATAAATATAAATATGTTCTACAGAAATATCATGTTGATTTCTATGAACATATTAATCAAGCATTTTCTAAGTATCAGTAAAACACATAGAAATATGTTTTGGTATGGTAATGTACAGGCTGAGATTGTTTTACCTTGAGTTTGATCAAATTTCTGTACTGGAGCACTAAAATTTATTATAAGTACAACAAATATAAAATAAGGTAAGGACCACCTAAGTTCTCAGACATCATGTTGAACAATACAGGCCTTCTATTTTCTCATCCCTTTGGATATATTAACAAAATTTAAGGAATACTTATTCAAGTGATATGTCATACTTTTATAACGAATTTTAGGCCTATTGTGCTGTATTTTCAATTGAAAAAAGAAGATGGAAGCACTTAACCATGTTTCATTATTAATATAATATCAGTATCAGATTTAATTGTTCTGTGTTCATATGGAGACTTTGCTTTGGTGTTTAAATTCAAAGTTTGACATGTTATGCAATTCTAATTTACATATAGCAGTCTGACTTAAAAATCTTTATTTTCCTCTCATTGTTTTGGATGATGTCTGTGAACTAGGGTCATGTAATTACCTTTTATAACTGTACGTTAAAATTAAGGGCTAAATTTGTTTTAGGCCTACTTTAATGTGGGTGTTTTCCAAAGTGGGAGGATTGGGATCTGGTTTAACCCACTGCCAATATGTTGGTAACCTGTTCCGAGTCTGGTAGAAGATACCCTCATTCATTTAAATTTCATTACTGTTGGTCATGGATCCTACTGACGATGAACACTAGCATGTCTTACTTTTTCGTAAATGATACTGGATCTGACAAGGTTGAGCTGGTATTCGGTTTGGTGTCATCACTATCATTGAAAACTGTTGTATTTTCATTGAACTTTTATATATTTGGTAACAATTTGAACATTCGGACATTTTCTGCACATATTGCAGTGCAGTAAATGTTTCAAATGTAGTGGGACTGGTGTTGTTTTTCATAATTGTCCGATGAATATAGTTTGTTATTGTAAAGGTCAAGTCAGGTTGGCTGAAAGTGTTTGATGTACAGCTGATACATGGTTACTTTCAATAAATGGGTAAATTTATACATCTCTCTCTCTCTCTCTCTCTCTCTCTCTCTCTCTCTCTCTCTCTCTCTCTCTCTCTCTCTCTCTCTCTCTCTCTCTCTCTCTCTCTCTCTCTCTCTCTCTCTCTCTCTCTCTCTCTCTCTCTCTCTCTCTCTCTCTCTAGCATCCAAATCAGCTGACTGACAAATTGACCTATGTATGATTATTAATGAAAAAAAACTGTAACATTGAAAACAGCTATACTTCCAGTTCCCTTCAGGAATTTCAACATGATATTTCTCTCTCTCTCTCTCTCTCTCTTTCTTTCATTTCGTAAAACCTAGCTCTTTCTCTGATAAATGTAGCAGAATTTTACAATAATTAGGACTGTTTCTACATTTTAACCTTTTGAACTTTATAGAACCATGAGTTAGATGTACATTATGCTTGGCTGACTTGGAGATGACTTACAGTGGCATACTACATTTTTTAAATTCTAAATTATTACCTTGATAAATGACTTATTAGATGACTTGTGGGATTTTATGCTTTCTTGAACATTTAAAGTTCCTCTTAAAGTACTTCTGGAAACCATACTTGAAATGTGACTGCTATGCTTACAAATTTTGGCTAATGCAATTTGACTGCTGTTCTTGCAATTTTTACTGCGGTTTTGTGTTTTGAGACCTGATGTTAGTAGTTTCTGGCTAATATTTAAAATTTGAACCAGTGTAGTTGCAAACTCTGACAATGTATTGACTTTTCACCACTATATTTGCACATTCAAACACTTTTCATTTTGAAATACTCTTAGTTTATCTCCTTTAAAACAACAACATGCCTTTAACTACATGTCTAAAACACATCGAATTGTATAATCATGTGTGGATTCTTCTTGATGGTCATTTTCTGATGGATTGATGTTGGTGTTAGTGTCACTCTGTGGACGATGATCATTGGTGAGACGGTGGTTGCAAGTAGTACCTTTTAAATGCTGAATTTTATTGATATTTTCAACAAATTAGGAACCTGTGATTGCAAATTCGCTGATATGCTGCAGATTTTGGTCCCTTTTCATGAATTGTACAGTGTTATATGCACAAAACTGATGCACCTGTTCAATCCAATTTACTGAAATAAGCCTATAATTTCAAGCAAAACTTTTTGCATTCTGTCATGCTAAAACTAGACATGGCGTTTTTGACCCTATGGACTTTTGTACATACGTTTTGGACTCTTTTGGGTAAAGATAAACTATAAATTTATGTGATTCAGCTATACATACCAAGGAACATTGCCTTTGGTCGGAATTGACTTGGATTTGCTTCATTAGGACTACAGTGTGGATATGGTAATGACACTATCTAATTTGAAGCAACGTCGAAACAGATAAGAGAGATATGCGTGTCAGTTGCCTTTTATTGGTCATCTGACCTTCCCTCTGACAGTGATGACTTCTGAATGAGGGACATGAGGATTTTGATGTAACATTTGTGTATACTGTATGGTCAAATGTGCACATGCTTGTCTGTGCTGAATATAAAAAGTTGATATTGATTGAGAAAGTCTGAAATGTGTTGACTGAGTTTTGAATAGGCACTCTGCTATTAGAGACATCATAGGCAGACAGAAACCAGATAGTAGGTCTCAAGTTGCTGCAATGTATTCCAGGGACAAACTTTCAACAGGAACACAGAATGGAAAATTGTGTTTGGCAAATGCTGCACTACTAGCTGGAGCAGCTCAAAATTGTAGCAGTATATATATACACATATACATGTGAACAAAAATATGCAGAATACGTTTACCCTTTTGGAAGTGCATTTTTGTAGAAAGCATAGAGATAATCATGTTGGCATGGCCACATAGGCATGTTTGGTATCAAGAAAGATTTTCAAGCTGGCATAACATAACATATAAACAATGCTGAAAACTTTACAAGTTGTAACAATGTAAAGGTATTAATATCACCACCAAGCTATTCTGTCCCGTAGATCCAGAATTAAATGTTGAATTGCTTCATGTTTCTGCTGAAATATCTGAAGATCTTAGTGTGAAACGTGACACTAAGAGCCACGTTGTAACTATATATGGTTTTACAAGAAATATTTTGCACAAAATGTCTATATTTAAAATGCATTTGTCCCAAGTGATGTTAAGGTCTTTACTATATATAGTACCTCTCGCCTCCTCAGGGTTGAGATTTAGGCACAGAGATAGTGAGAAAGAATAACATTCCAGATGCCATACCCTGCAACAAATGGTAGAATATGACCAGTCCCTGGTTGATGGAGAAAGTGTTTCATGTCTATATTAGATTGATGTCCTCCCGCTAAGCTAATATCTAAGAAAGACGTGCTGTCTTGAGTGATTTATTGTTGTAGGCTTGACTGGTTTCAAGTGGCTCTGAGGGAATAACAGGGATAATAATTAATTATTACATTGCTAGTTTCAAATGGTTATACTTCTTCCACATTGTTTTTATTCTAAACTCTCTGTCATTGGCACAAGTAGTAGTAAAATTATCATTTCAGTAGTGTCATCTTCGAATTTAATTCAGAAGCATCATCTGAGGAAGCACATTATGCTTTACGCCTGGTGATATGAGCTTTGTGTACTAATGTTATAGTGATTATTCAGAAGCAACAGCAAAAAGCAAAACTTACAAATGAATAGACATGGCGTCTGTGGGGAAGATGTTTAGCATAAGGTGAGGATGCTCATTTTCTGTGGATCATACTTATTCTCCATTTCAGTTACAATCAAATGATACATACTTGTTGATAATCATTCATAGTGAAGGATCATAATCAGGTGAATCTCTTAAGCCAAGTCCCCTGGAACCTTTAGGGTAAAAGCACACGTTAAATTTGAAGTTCTTGTGAACAGGTGGTTTCCAGACTCATCCATTTATGCAAGCATTGTAGCCAGTAGTGCTCTATGTTGAATGTTGTGCACGAGTGCTAAATGGTAGGTCTATAAACGGCCATTTTTTTATAAATTGTGAGCTGTAAAAAAGCTCCAATGCAGATGGGTCATCAGCCATACAAATGACTATTTGTCTGAACGTAATGGATGCAATTATATTTATTATGTTGTACATAGATATGTGTTTGTCTTTTGGTTGTCGTGTGGTTTCACAGTAAATCCCGAAACTGAATACGTCCTCAGTGTGGTAGCTAGTAGGTGTAAGAATAGAAATTCGAAATTTGCTTTTTGGCAAGATACGTGTGGAAATATTTTGATTAAAAAAAATTAACAGGTAAAGCTATAGATATATTTCCCATTTTTGATAGTACACTTTGATTTTGAGTTGCCGCCCAGAGTGATTGATGGCAGACAAATTGGGGACCATACAGTGCTGAATACAAACATCCCTTTCTGGAAGCTGTGCTGCCTGACAATAATGATGTGACTTTATTTTGAAGGTGGCTGTACAATATATGGATCCAACACCAGTTCCTGTCTTTGTGTTTTGTTCCCTGCTACAATAATAACTGTGTAGTTCATTTTGGTACACAGTTGGGTCTGCCTGAGCAGAAAGTTAGGTTGGTTCAACATTGTAAAACAAGCAAAAACATTTATGGAGTCCAATATAGATTGTATTACTTAGTGACCTAGACAAAAAGAGAATCTAGCATTGGCTGGCAGTTGCGGCATTAGCTGTAGGGATTGGGTGTTTTCGCAAAGCTTGTCGAGCAAAATCGAAAGGGCCAACAGCAAGTGCGGCAAATGTCGTGTGCAACTGCCAGCCAATGCTACATTTTGTTTCTCACTTACCTATATTTAACAAGAATAGCCAGAAAGAAACTTTGAATAAAACACATTCAGACATCCACAGTGGCCATGTTTATTTTTGTTATTCTTCTACAGTTGACAAGATGACGACAAGACAGATGTGGCATTTATGAGCTCTGTGGAGGCATCATTCACAAGGGATGTAAATGATAGTTGTAACCCTAGCCAAATGGAAGAGAATTCTTCACAAGGCAGACAGGGAAGCAAAACCAACCAGCCCAGAAGTGACAGTGGCCAGGGACCCAGGCAGAATGACATGTTGAAATTTTGACAGCTGTTATACCCACCATAAAATGCACAGTGCTGGATGCAATCAAGCATGTGGTCTTGAGTATTGCAGACCAGGTGACAACACGGATTTCGGGTAGTTTTCCCAGAATTCTGTTCTGCTGAGAAGTGAACAAGACAGGCTTAAGCAGAATCCGAGGAGAGAATCAGTCAGACTAACAGGGGTGAAAGGAGAATCTGGTGAGAACCTAGGTGACTTGGTCAAGGACAATGGCAAAAGCCATGGACTGTCATATAGAGACTACAGATATTTCAGTATGCCACAGGCTACGGATATTTAAGTATGCCAGAACAGCAACAAGACGTGCCCAAAACTTATCATGTTTATCAGAAGGAGTGCCAGAATCTGGAACATGAAAGACAAAAAGAATCTTTGAGCCAAAGCCTGCAATACATACATTAATGTGGATATAACTGTGTTTACGGCAACTATGCTACAAAGAATCAAGCACAAAAATATTACATCAAACGTCGTCACGACACAGACGGCTCACTTTTTGCAAATTGAAAACCGGTCCCAAGGAGAAACCTGGTATGGTGAACACAGTGGAAGATTTTCTCAAGCTGTGCTTTTCCCAGGAGGGTATTCAAGAAATGAAGAATAAGCTTATGAAAAGCACAACGGAAGCAGCCAGTGGTAAATTACCAGAGGCAGCTAACCCTGGGGACATAGTATTGCTTTTGCAAGATACGTGTGAACAAGTTGGAACTGCATAGGACACTCATGGAAGACATTGCAATGGTGACTGTTGCCATATGTTGTGAGAACACAACTATGTGCTAACGAGTGACGAATTATTATTGCTCATCTCATCAAATGTCTGTGAAATCAAATTGAAGTTATGCTCTGACAAGCTGGCAGAATTAGCCTCAAACCATGATGTAGCTACATTCTGCGAGTCAAAAATGGACGATCAATATTTACAGCTTATCAAGGATTATTTTGAGAACTATGAATCTGATGATGTTTCTCTGGACATTATTTCAAAAGATATTTGTACTATGCTGTTCAAAGCTTCAGTGAGTGTATTTGAGGTTAGGAAAGTAAAGCCTCCGAGACAATATTATTGTACTGTTGTAACCACAAGTAGAAGTTACAAGAAAGAGATTAACAGAGCATATTAAGCCTCCAAGAGAAGAGAAGGAAAGGATGAAAATAAGCCATAGTGTGCAAATACACATGCAGTTACAAGACATGCATGCATTAATGTGAAAAACCAGTATAAGAGCATCGGTAATGTGGTTGACAAAAAAAGACAATTCTCACCACAAGAAGGTACAAAAAAGAGATTAACAGAGCATATAAACAATTTGTACAGAACCAAAAACAGCAATTAATTAATTTGGAAAAGCAAGGATCCCAAAAATTTATTTGTAAACAGCAAAGACCTCGTACAGCCCCTTCAAGCAATAGAGATTTTACTCTACTTAGTGGTTTGTGTAAAGTGTTCACCACTATTTTGAACAATAGGCTTACTTTTTTTTCTGATACTTCTGATATTCTGCTAGAAAACTAAGCAGGTTATACAAAAAAATCATACTTTTGCTTTGAAGTGTATTATTAATATGCTTCTAACTGAATCAAACCAATTATTTTGTATTGTTTTTTTTATTATAAACCCCAATTTGACTCTATTAATAGAGCAAGTCTGTGATCAAAACTTACTGAAAGTAGCATCAAGGGTAGGATATTGCAAGTTATTTATAATTTGACCAAGAGATTAAATCATGTGTGGTTCATAGTGGTCACAACTCAAAATAATTTGTATCACTTCAAAGGGTACGTCACGGTGAACACTTGTCACCTTTTTGTTAGCTTTGTATATAAATTATCTTCAAGAGATTGTCCTTAATTAAAATGTGTTAGTCATTTTAATTTCTGTGAGGATCACAGTGCTTTAAATTTACATTAAATTACGTATACTCGTGTATGCAGATGACACAGTTATGGTGGGCAATACAGCACAGGTTTTGCAATTAGCATGTAATGCTCTTAGCACTTATTGTGAAGTAAGGGACTTGGACGTCAACACCAGTAAAACAGAAGTGGTAATCTTTAGTAAAAAGAAAGTAAAAAAAAAAAGAAAAGTATAACTTTACACAAAATGAAACTCAATTACAAATCAAGGACACGTTTAAATACCTAGGAGTAGTACTTTCTTCTAATGGATCGTTTGTGGAATGTAAAAACTTATTTGATTCAGCATTGAAAGCTATGAAATTGCAAAGAAATATTGTAGATTTATTTTCAGTTTGCAAAAGTCAGAACCTACTAACATTATTTATGGAGAACAAGGAGGACTCCGAGTAGAGTGTGAGAAGAATAAGAGGGTTTTGGATCAAATTGTTAACAGGTAAACAAAGCAAAATGTTTTCTTGTATCTTTCAAATATTATTTAGCTTGTACGAAAGAGACATTATTCAGTTGCGATGGTTCCAGATTGTTCATACTTTGTTCAATAGTTTAGGTATGTCTTATTTATGGAAAAACACATGGATATTAATAGTCAGGGGGTGCTGCTTACAGCTAAGCAACCACTAAAGGACCAGTATATGCAAATCTGGCGTTCTGAAATTGAATACAAGGATATTTGTTATAAGTATGGGTTGTTCAAACAAGAATTTGGATTTGAACCTTATACTGACACTATACTTCCTGACTGAAATTTATTTTTGTGTAAATTCAGAACTATTAATCATAAATTCCCAGTTGAGACAGGACAGACCCGTCAGATATCAAAGAGATTGTACTTTATGTGATGAACAAAAGCTTGGTGATGAAGTTCATATTTTGTTGGAGTGTATTCATTAAGAGAGAGAGAGAGATGTAAATATTTTTTACTAAGATATTACTAGAACAATCCAAATGTGTTAAAATATAAGTTTCTCATGACATCAAATACAGTAATGCTTATAAAGTCATCAAATTCATTAAAGACATTTTTCATTTATTTACATAAGGGTCCTCCTTCCAAATGCTAAGGTTTACATTTGTCTGTTTAATACTACATAGAGCATACCGCCACATGTATGTCTACACATGTTTGTTTTCATTAATATATAAAAATCCTACCATCTTAGCGTATTTATATGCTGTACTTCTTTTGGCCTATACCTCGATTAAAGGTAAGGCAAATAAAGAAACGTGAAACCACGCGAGGGCCACTTAAATGACAGATAATACGAAATATCTGTGTACGTGCAGATAAAAAATATTTCTGTCATAATCTACCAAACATACACAGCAAACTCCACACGATTGACATTTTCCCAGCATTTATTTATCAACAAAACTAGCTTTAACATCAACAGATTATACAATTCATCTTTACCCATTTATTCACATATATTATATAGTCACGAAGGCTCGTTTTCTGTGCATCAATTTGGTCAACAGGATGTAGCTAACGGCTGAACTGTTTTGCATAGTGCGCCCTCTATGGGCCATTGCATACAATATCATGAAGGGTTACAGCGAGATGGACCCAGGCATCATAGAACGCAGTGGGACAAACCTGCTGTCTTGGAGATACTTTGATCTGTAAAACTGGGGCAAGGACAGGATTTCTGGTGCCCCATACACATCATAATAATAGCGTGTAAAACAGATCACTATGTGGCTATATCTAAAGCCCTGTCCATATATGGCTTACCACCTACATATCCTGTAAGTTCCTAGCCGGCGCAGGAAAAAACATGACATAGATCACGGTTTATACCACTTACGCATGGGCAAGCGAATAAGAGAAGTAGTCCCTGCATAAAAAAAAATGACCAATAGGTGCAGACTTGTAAGAGTAGGGGAAGGTTTCCACAAACGGTGGAAGATGAATCAGTAACAACGGCTACGGAAAGGAGCTACGTATGTGAGAAAGTCCTTTCAAATTCAAAAGTCAATGATGTTCGGGCTCCAGGCCAGTAACATGCCTGCGCATGTTCATACACAAACACTTCATCACAGCAGAACTGGACAGTGGTATGAAAGCGACTTTCCCAGAAATGATCCCCCATAGTCATGCTGTTACTATTGAATCATACTTTGGCCAAATTACGTGTCCATGCATGTTTAGTTGGGGGGTGTAGGTCGATTTAGGCCACATAGCACTACAAATCTAGCATACAATATCCTTCTGTAGTCCCATGATATTCAATCAAGAGATGGACAATCTGGGCCGTGGAAAGCGTATCGTCTGGGCCACGTTTTGGCTCAGGAAAGGTCTTTTTCACCAGCCCTAGATACATTTACACGCAGTTAACATTCTGAAATTTTAATTGCCAACAGTTATTACTGCTGTAGAATAATTCAGATGCAGTTAATTATCATGTTTCTAGCTCAGTCCATAAGCCTGTGTTGGAACGGTTTCATGTCTTGCCTTAATTGAACTAAACATTATTGATATAAAGTTTCTTTATGGTAAACTTTTGTCAGCTCGTGACACTAACCTTGATAGCTGATCATATTTTCTGATTGACGACAAGACTGCACAAGAGTAGATTTATTACATGTATTTCTATTAAATGTAAAACAGACTAATTCCGTATTTACTACGCTACCCAGTTACAGTGTGAATAAACAAAATATTGGTTATAGGAAAGGTCAGACCAATGGCAAAACGTTGGTCGTGAACAAATCCAGTGATCAGGAAAATAGCCTAAATGTACATCTCTTTCTAACTCTCCTGTTGCCCTATGTGGTTGTCCACTTAGGTGAGGACACTGGTGAGATGCACCATGCCTGTCTGCACAATGCAGGAGGGCCACCTTCCGCTTACACCGCAGTGCATTGATCCACGAGAAATTAAAAAGGAAGCCATTCATATCAGGTTCTCATGTATTATAACGTCAGCCTTGACTTGACAGACCTAAATTTGATCTGGTGTGATCTTTTGTTAAAACCCCTTTCCATTTTAACAAATGGTTAGAGTGGGCTAATTGATTCTTGTGAGTCTTTTAAACTAATTTACACTTTAAAATTGCATTAGCCCCCCCCCCCCCTCCCATTTATTATTGCATTTTCATGAGTCTTGTCTGGGAACCCTTTGAATTGGACTGCAAGGCTTTTGTCCAAAATGACTGAACTTGTTGCCACAATACTGCAGTAAGCCACACTGGCCAAATATCAATCCCATAATGCATCAGTGATGACATAGTGTCCTCACAAGAAAATTATCAATATTTCAGTTCACTACTAAAATTAAAGTGCCTAAAACTGTTCTATCGATTTACGTGGGCCTTATCCTATAGTGTTATAATTGTGATAAATTGTTATTTTAAACACAGTTCATGGAATATTATTTGTCAAAATTTTAAAAACCAGCCTTGAGATGTTGCTATGCTATTATTGCTTCATTATTGGATATACTGCAAAGATGTGCGATACTTTGAACAAATGTAAGTTTTGTTCAACTGATCCTATGTGCAGAATCTTTACATCAAAATATTTCCATTTTCATAATTCTAATAGACGAAAATATTCTGAGTATGTTTAATTTCGGTTTTAATTCATTGTGTAAAATTTCATTTTTCCATTGAATACTTTAAAATATCTAAATATTTTGCAGCTGTGCTACATCTATGTTCACATCATCCGTACGTATGTCTATATTCTGTCAATAATTTGTTTTATTGGGTGAGTATGGGCTGACAAAAATAAGTTAAATTTTCCATACATTCAACAAAAACCACATTTTTGTCTTTACTGTAAATACTGTTTTTTCCACTAATACTTTTAGAAATTTTTACATCCTACGTAAAGTGCTTCAAATAACGTGATGAACCACCTTCCTTATCTTCGTCGGGGATTTTTTTTCCACCGTAAGCATGCCCATGACATGCAAAACCTAAAAATATTTTACATAAGAAGCTCCGCAGTTGGCATCTTGCTTAGATGCACGCAGCGTCTTCACTTCCCCCAAACTTCAGCGAAACCTGCAATCCGCAATCGAGAAGAAAAGACGTCAAAGGATTGCGTATGTCTATCAAGTATTTATTTTGATACATGAAACATGATACTACAACTGCACCTTGCAGTGCTGCAAGAAAAGGTAGATCTGCATCCTTACATGTAACTGATGACGGGCCTTCGTGCCTTAGCAAAAAAGCAAGGGACGGTTTTGCTTTTAAAACCACGTGGAAGTATGATTCCGTTTTTTTGTGGCAAACATGAGGCAGAGTTTGGTTTCGCACGTCATTTCACTTAAGGTTCAGATTTGCTATGCAGCATGGTTGCAAAACAGGTCCACCACGTCCAAAGATTATGCAATAGTGGGAAATATCTGACTCAGCAAAGGACCGCGAAGGACCTCAAAACTACGTACAATTCATTATTTAATTGTCACTTTTGTTCATGCTCAGGTTCTATAACAAAGATCGCGCTGTCATACAAAAGCTTTTGTGCCAAGGCAGTGTGCTGTATAGCAAATAGTAAAGTTTCATTTAGAACCAAAATAAAAGGAAAGTATATGACACTATAATCAGTATTTTAGCGTGTCACTATTTTTCATGATATGATCAAATCCATTTGATGATATTATTTAACATTTTATATGATCAAATATTTCAAGACATTAACTTTATCATACCACGAAACACATTTAAACATATGTTTAAGTAGGGCCTTTTTCATCTGTTTAATCATATAAAATCCATTTTAACATATCATGAAATGTACATTATAATATAATTGATTCAATTTAACTATCTGGATTAGAGTAGCATATTTAGACATATGTTCAAACATAGTCATGTCATCAAATCGGTTTTAATATGTTAAAATACACGCATAATTGATTGTATGCGTGAGTGGATTGGATGATATGTCTAAATAGGACTTAGTCGACCACCAGATACAAGTTGTGTGCAGATGGCAGAGGTTAACGGCTAGGCCGGAACAGAACGGTCCTGTTGGTCTAAATAAAGGCCTAACCTGTTTCATCATCTCATGAAGTCAATTCAGTCCTAATTATCTGATAAAATATTTAATGCATTATCAAATCGCACCGTAATTGAATCGATCACATGATGAATTATATGATCATCTTACCAAATAACCTAGCGTTGGATTTGATCATATCATTAAATCGTTAGTGTTATGATTAAATGGGACCGGAAGTGACTTGTTGATATTTCAATTATTCATCATCTGTTTACTTCCGGTAATCAGAAGCATTACAGTTTTTAGTTTCAAATATATTTAAGAATGTGTTTACCTTGATTTATCATATAATCAAATGCATGTCAACATATGTTCAAACGCTGCCCATTTTGTACCATTAAATCGATTTAAGGGTGTCGATTTACATTTGTGTAAATGCTTTACAATTTCAATGAATCACAAAATTTTTTTGGTTTTTTTTCATATCAAATTCACATATTTAGTCAAACACGTCATAATTAGTTTAAACATATCACTCAATACATTTCATAATATAATCAAATCTTAAGCATATCACCAACGATTCAACAATATGGCAAAATACTGGACATAACGAGATATAGCTTTCCATAGAAAAGTATGGTCCAACATTGAAATCGCGAGTGTTACACTTCATTTCGTGTTGATTCCACTTTTAGGGCCACCTTGGTGTCATCTGGACAACCACCATAACCATCCTGTAACAAGGTAACATTCCAAGGAAGCACTCTGTGGTGTACTTTCAGTTGACTAAAACGGGTCGTTCTCCGCACACTGGTCCTTCAACCTACCCTGAATTATACACGAAAAAAATAATATCAATTTCCCTCAGTGACCAGTTTTGTGATCATGTCTTTACATCACCATTAAAGTCAGCAGCTGCCACTAAAGGTGAACGGCCTTTTATCTTTTCTAGGGCAGAATCATTCAGTGGCGCATTTTCGACATTTTCGTCTTTTCCTGATGCCCAAGGCTGCAGCTCTCCGGACGCAAAAATGGCATAGAAGATACCGCCAACTGCATACACAGCGGCAGTCAGGAAGAACACACGCTGCCACTCCGCCTGTGTTTGCTGGAATGTAGAAAGTATCGTGCATTTTAATTTCTAGCATAGTGACCCACCATTGGTCAATCGGGTGTGCAGGTGAAGTCATTCCTATCACACAATATTGTGAGTATAACTGCTATTTTTAAAAATCCTGCATTTTTTCAAGGACGTAGCTGGCAGGTACATCATACAGAGCACACTGCATCAAGTATAGCATATGGAGCACATTGTATCAAGTATAGCATATAGAGCACATTGTATCAAGTATATCATATCGAGTACACTGCATCAAGTATATCATTTTCAGCACACTGTGTCAAGTTTATCATAAAGAGTACATTGTATCAAGTATATCATACACAGCACACTGTGTCAAGTTTATCATAAAGAGTACATTGTATCAAGTATATCATACACAGCACACTGTGTCAATTTTATCATAAAGAGTACATTGTATCAAGTATATCATATACAGCACACTGTCTCAAGTTTATCATAAAGAGTACATTGTATAAAGTATATCACATACAGCACACTGTCTCAAGCTTATCATAAAGAGTACATTGTACCAAGTATATCATTACTTTCACGGACTTCAACAGCAGAACATGAATATAATCATGATGATGTTGCAATCGACTCGTTGTGTGAGGGATATATCTTCAGTACGACGAAGTGACGCGTTTCGTAACATCTTAAATCTCTTAAAAGGTATCACTTCCTACAGTAAAAATAAGTTCATAGCAAAGACTTCGTATGGTGAGGATAAAAATCACAATTACGCTCTATTTAAGATCTTGCAAAGTATCGAAGGGTTCAGTGAGAACATTTACATACACATGATATTATTGGGGGAGGGGCTATGAAATGCCATTTAGCCTCCAGAATTGTAGAATTGCGCCTGTATTAGTTTTTACTTTGGTACCATTACATGGCAAACGATAAAAGCATACGGTATGATACAGTCATACTGTTACCAAAGTATACCAGTACCTTCAGTATGCTTTCTTAAGTGAAAAGCTATATTCCACCTAATCGAGAATACAGGTGAGCTGAAAAGCCAAAATATGGTCTTTCGTTCTTATGTTGAATAAATGTAGATTTAACAGCACATCGAAATATTAACTTTTGGCCAATGACCGATTGTTTGTCTCTGTAAACCAGCCATGGCCCAAAGGCATTTAAGGTATAAAACAAGTCCAGTTCAAGCCTCCATTAACAGACAGCAAGTTTTCACCTCTCAGCTTATGCAGCATCTATGTGTCAGACTTTGTAAAGCATTACTATTGAAAGTTATCGGGCAAGCAAATTGCCGTTAATTAAGCTTTAAATTATTAACTAAACGCCATTTATGGCTTTATATAAACAGAACCTAGATCATGACTGGATCTGCCCGCAAATGTTTGATACTGACCATGCATATACGTTGTGTCTGTTTTGTTTTGATATTATAAATAGCTTTAGTGCAAAAGTGATTTATTGAGTTAAACTATACAGCACAGAACAAGACGCTTGCTTCGACAACATGGCCGTGGCCTCCTAACAGCTTGCCCCTGGGTGGAACGAGTGCTCCAGCCAGATATCACATCCTTAATAGTATGCTCTCTCTCTCTCTCTCTCTCTCTCTCTCTCTCTCTCTCTCTCTCTCTCTCTCTCTCTCTCTCTCTCTCTCTCTCTCTCTCTCTCTCTGCCTGCTTGCCTTAAAATGTGAGACGGTAATGTCGATTGGTTGCTAAATGTCCAATCCTCATGACTGTCGCCACGTGAAATTAAAGAAGTAACGCTAGATTTTTTAGCAAACAAAAAACCCAAAGTTTATTTATTTGCTTTGACAGCGTAGGGTTTTTGTTATATAATACACGTATTCTATGCAATCCATGAACCTTCGGGCGTGTCACTGCTTAGGTTTAAAAACCGCTTCAGGGTTTTACTTACATCATTGATAACTAGATTTTAAGACAATTGACGTGTGCTATACATATCAAATGAACTAACCCTTATTGTAATGTTTGCTGTATTGGTTTAACTTCTACCAAGCTTTGTTAAAGAAGTTGGAAACCACTTTTTGGTTCACTCTGGACGCGGGAGCTTTGATGGTGATATAACATTTTGAAATAAGTGTGACTCTTCTAAAAAATTTTCCTTAACAAAAATTCGTGAAAAATGCAAAACTGGAGAAAATGAGTGCAAACAGATGACATTTGAGAAATTATGGTTGCTGTCAACTGCGTTGAGTCGGAAAGTGTTAAACTCTAGGGGAATGTAAATATGGATAGTTTTGCTGCCAGAATATGAGCCGCCCTGTCAGTAAATCAATTCCTTCTCATCCGTAACACATGGTCAATGTGGCAATACAAGTTTCCGTATACTTAAATCATATTATTTTGTGGAAATAACATAATTGAAAGCCACAGAAAAAGGCTGTCAAAGTGAGACTACTGTTGTGTAAATTAATTGAATGTCTAGAGTTCAAATTTCAACCAGTACGCAAGAAATATATTTTCTATGGATCGTCATTATGTGATCGTTCTATTCGAAGCTAAATTTGTTCCCTCTTCGTTCAAATCATGAAAGCGTACCGGTGAGCATAATGTCTGTTTCAATGTTACTTTTTAAATCTCTTGTCAATGAGAAAATATTATAAATGAATATAGTATATTGAAGCCAACTGAGTCGCATGCCAAGGTCAAAAACTTTCCTTGGTGAGGGTGGCGCCCATCTTCAGTCCGCAAACTGTTGACTCAGTCTTAACCCTTAAAAGTTCATACTATTGGAGTGAGTCGCTAGCTTGATTTGGTGCGCCGAGGAAAGCCATTGACTATTGCCTTGTTAATCTGCTACGTTTTCTTTGAAATTTTCATTGAAATTATTTCGCAAACGGTCAACGACTTATCAAATGGCTGAAGCAGGCGGTATTTGAAATGACCGGTCGCTGTAGACCGCTTTGAAGGGGAAAGCGTTACTATGGCCAGAGAAGGGTCAAATCAGAAATTTTAACGTTGCCAACTTGTTTTTGTCACTCTATTTCAGTTTTCCATAATTTTGCACCACCTTATCCCGCATCATCCAACCAATAGCTACCAAACTATCCTTATCAATCAATCTCATGGCTAAAAAGGTTTGAAAAAATAGGTGGTAAAATAATAGACTAACACGTGACTCTAGTTTTCTGATGATGATGGCGTTCTAAACAGATAGTACAAAGTAAGAAGCAAAATATTTGTATCAGCTTCTGACTATTTCTTTCATTCAACGTATGTTATGACAGACAAGGCACACGATCTCTCTCTGTATATATACATTAAGACAGACAAGGCACCTCTTGTCCTTTATCTTCAATGATCTGCACCTGTGAAAAAGCTACTGAATACTTACGCGTGTGGTTCAGGGTACCAGCATACAATGTGCGTACATATGGTACCTCCATACTTATGTGTGTATACCGTACCAACATACTTACGAATATATGTATACGGTTACCAGCATACTTACGTGTGGTGTAAGTACAGCTACGATGTAAGGTACAAGGAATCCGGAAATACAGGCAACAGTGTTAGAAATACCAAACAGGGTACCAGCAAACCGAGGCGCAATATCCATGTGATTGAATCCAAACCCACACATTTGAACGGCGCCAAGGGACACCCCTATGCACATTAGGGCGATGGCAGCCGGTGCTTGTGTGCAGTCCAGAAACGCCAATACGATCACGGCAGCACTTCCTATAATTTTTCCTGATCGGTAGAAAAAAGGTTATATGCATTTGCTTAATGTCACCTGGTCATTTTAGTTGTGCTGTTATATGTATCATTATTGAAAGCTTCAAAACATAGCTGAGGCGTGGTTATGCTGGTCGTTCCAAAATCAATATTTTCTAAGAGAAAGACAGCAGGGTCCCAGGCTCATTTAGGTTGATATATGTGAGACTGGATTGAATACTCTGAGGATAATTTTCATCCGGCAACTTAAAAACACCAAATAGACAAGTGATCTTTATATTTCGAAGGATCGGAACAACAAAGAGCTATAAGTTCTTATCTGTATGGGAAAAAATCGTTCTTATCAGCTTCAGGTTAATGTGATATAAAACATTATTTCTTTTACCTAGCTTGGACTAGATGGCACTTAGATGCAGATCGACTTGCGTCATTGTACATGCATTGTCTTGTCCTTTTAGCAAAATAATATACTGGCGGCTACAATACTAATGATTTTTAACGGTTAATTAGTGTGTATCAGCTGTCAATTCTGCATATCGAGCAACCGGATAAACATTCAATGATTCCCGGAAGAGGGAGCTGGGAGTTTCTTCTGAGAGATTACGTACCCATATTATCACAAAGTTTTCGGACGACAGTTGTACTGAAAATTCGCTTAGATCGTACGAGATCAGTAATAATGGGAGCGACAATCATCACTATCCACATGGCAAGGAACGGCAGTGCGGAAAATAGCCCATTCTACACAGAAATAATCAGGAAAAACATTGTTAGACTGTCAGATGTCTTGGAAAATACATATAGTACGTAGTGTCTCATTTTATGGTCCACATTTGTGTACAGACTACAGAACATACATGTACATCAATATCCGAGTCTAATATGCAGACCCTTCACGTGATTTCCACTGATCCAAAAACAAAATCTTTTTGTGGTAAATAATGGCTGCTAAATGTAACATTATGCACTCAATTTGTGCGAGTTTTCCTTTAAAAATGTTCGTAGAATACATTATTCTAATGAAATGTGTATTTCGACAGTGAACTCTACATGTATGCATGATTTTACCGCAACACAACAAAGCGACTGCCAGGACAACATCCTACTGAAATATCATTTCATACTACACCGACACATTGCAAATTAAAATTGCATAATAGATTCATATATATATATATATATATATATATATATATATATATATATATATACATATATATATATATATATATATATATATATATATATATATATATATATATATATATATATATATTATATATATACATGTATTATTTATATAATATGTACAGTAATTAAAATTGGAATCATTTAAATCGTAAAAATTGAATAACAAATAGGAAGTTACGAAATGTGATGCTGATCTATAGATATCAGCAGCATACATCATAGGCCTGCTAAATGCAAAAATCTGAAAGTGATTACTTTAATGAAATGTACGTCAGTAATCCACCGTAAATAGACAACAATTTAATTTTCCTACGTGGTGTGTCCTGCATCTACATCTGTACGTGCAACAAAGAAAACAGGCTTTTGTCAGTTTATTTGTCCGAAGAACGTACCGTGCCTCAGAGCTGTACAGAGAAAAAGCATAAACATACACATAAAAGGACCACTGGATGTACTGCATGGTTCCATGATTACTTATTAAAGCTTTACGATTTGCTAAAACATTTACTTCAAATCCAGTTATAACTGTTCACAAATTGTGACTTTGACTGTAATTAATTCAGACACATCCTGAGATTATATATGTCAGTGTTGTGAAGAAAAAGTACGAACTGGAGTAAATAGAAGTAATGCCGTAATTTATGTATATAGAAATTTTATATTCGTATGACTTAAACCCAAAAGTCATTCTTTCATTCATATTTTGTTTGTTTGCTTGCTTGCTTGGGGTTTTTTTTTGGGGGGGGGGGGGGTGTTGTTGTTGTTTCTTTCTTTATTTATTGATTGGTTCTTTAACCAGTGTTACTGGTTCTGTGCCGCAGCATTGATTCTCGCCAGGCCCTGAATGATATTGCCTCCAAAGCATCCCCTTGACTCGCTACAGCGTTCAGTAATGTGGGCGCTCGACGGGGTCTGCCGGTCATCGGCTGATTATTGTTTCCATTGCGCAATTGTATTAATTTACATGATCAATATGATAACGTAGCCAGAGCATTTCGGCCAATAGAGTCACCCTTACGCGCTTGATTGTCGCCAGGCCTTGTCGCCAGGCCCTGAATGATATTGCTTCCAAATCACCCTCCTGACTCGCTATTGCGTTCACTGATGTGGACGCACTCCAAATCGATGTCAATACAAAATATGTAACTGTCAACTATCATAATTCTCATGTGTTTCAAACTTTATTTCAAACAATCATAACTGATTTGAAGTGCATCGCAATTTGCAACATGCCGGGTTCACTTTTTTGGCGTTGAAGTTGAACTGGCCGGCACCTTGTGCGTGTGGTGCCGTCCCGGGGGTGCCGTGTAGTACCGAGGCTTTGTCTCGCATAAAAAGCCAACTGAACCGTCGCAAAAATATTCTGAATAGGCCTACATTACTTACTATCTTGACCTTACTCTGCATGCTCAGTTATGTCAAGTCCATTGTTAATCGTAAGAAATCAATTAAAATGCGTTCCCGGTATCTTGCCAGTGCATATTTAAATCCGCCAATTTAAATTTGCATTCGGGCACATATAACATCGCCGTAACTTCGGGGAACTCCGGAGTGACGCACGTGGTTCGACATAATTATGTCGATTAGCTATACACAGACATACACATGGTGATGTATTGCCGGTTAGTTTATATTCGATAAAACCACTACAGGTCTTAAATATAGCATTACTTCGATCATACTGCGATTAAATTATTGAACCAATAGTAATACTTTCGCGTATCTTCGGTGAACCCCGGACACGCACGTGCTCTGAGGTGTGCTGATTAATATTAGTCAAGTCAATACTTTTAGCTCGCGGAATGTAGACGTCTATATAAGTGGTGTTTTGTTTGCCATTCATGTTTTATTTCATGATATTAGAATTATTGCAAGGACGAGTCATCGTCTGTCCCAGCCTCCGTGTCAACGCCGAAGAAAGCCTGCGTTCCTACACAGTCACAGTCATGTTTTACACGTGGACAAGAAAAAAATTGCAGAAAACGTGTGAAAGTTACAGTAGCATTGTTTGCACGACTAATCGCGAAATAAAGTAATGAAGCAACTTGGATCACGTCTGGAAGTTGTACTCAGTTTGTCTTAGGTCAATGTTCCATTCCAATCTTCTGTGTCAAAAACGTGAGAGTGAATTCGAATTAAAAATGTCAGGCAAGAACAAGGCAATGTGATAACCAAATACAGGATCAACTTGGCATAAAAGTGAAACGTCCCACTGTACATTCTCGAAAGATTTACCGCTAAGTACAATGAAAAATCTTGAATACACAACTCCCGCCCCACCCCACCACGCCTCACTTTCTCCCCGGCCCGGGCTACCCCGTCGCTTAATAGGGAAGAGCAAGAAAACAAGTTTCTACTGCTCTCCTGGAGAGGGCATTTCACGCATTTAGGGCTAGAGTTGTGAATTCTCATTACTTTTTATTGAAATTCGCAGCTGAATAACTTTAAAACCACTCGATGCAGAAAGAGTAAAATTTGTGTGGTCAAGTTATGTGCATATCTTAAATGTTCACATATGTTTTATTCTTGTAGTTTTAAAAGTAGTCATTTAATTTGAGGTTAATTTAACATGCAATCCCATGGGAACACACATCTATAGCCCTGAAGAATTCTGCGTGTTGGATTGTGTATTCCATTGAATACACAGAAAATTGGTAATTGTGACCTCTCCTTTTACCTGAATACAGATGTAGCGCCACTTCCCAGCGTGCTATTGTGCATCCGCACTGTTTGACCAATTAGATCTGTATGCACCATCGCACGCTGGGCAGCTTGCCCATCCGAAGAACGGGAGACCCCGCCGAGAGCACATCAGAAACATTTAGCGATCTAGACGGGTCCTATGGAGGCAATGGATGATACAATCAGTTATAAAAGCATGAAGCCATGAAACAAAATAGCAAAATATTACAATGACTACGTACGATCAGACATAAATTAGTGAAAAATGAATGACTGATTAAAAACGCTCCATTAAATAGCACTCAAAGCATAATGTATAAATCTGGAACCCTACCACAGTAGCTGAGGACAATGCCTATTGGGAAAACATGTAAACCTTAATGAGTAATTGGGGGATAACCCAAGGACTTTACAGTGCCCGCTGGGAAGACATGTAAAGCTTAATAAGTAATCGGGGGATAATTCAAGGACTTTACAATGCCTGCTGGGAAGACATGTAAAACTTATATGAAAGTAATTGGGGATAACTGAAGGACTTTACAATGCCTGTTGGGAAGACATGTAAAGCTTAATAAGTAATTGGGAAATAACCCAAGGACTTGAATAAGGTCAAGAAGTTACTTTTTTACACTCGGGACGGAAGAGAATTTCAGCGTCTTTGAAGGAAACGTTGTTCTTGTCAACATTTTGTTAAGCCGGTAGGATGGAGAGATAATATGATGATTGGAGTCTGGAAGACATGCAAAACTTATTAATTAATAGATGGTAACTCAATGATTAAATAATGGAAAGGAAATTACATTTTTAATTGGGAGAGAAGACAGCTCCATCATGTAGCGCTGCTGAAGGAAATCACATTCTGACAACAATTTGGCCAATGGGATGAAGAGGTAATTCGACGCTTGCAGGCCAGAAAGAATATGTCGTAAGAGAAAAATAAACTGTACCTGTTGTATGTCAAACTTGAGTACTTCGTGCATATATATTGGCATATTGGACAAAAAAGTGTAGTATCCCCAGTCACATGTCACGTTTGCCACTATTATAGCCCACACCGGAAGTGACGTAAAGATCTTCAGCCACGGTTTCTTAAAACTCTGGTATGAGATTGAAAAGTTAATTGGATATGTGTAAAAAAAAATCGTGCTGTCCAAGTTGATATTAGAACACAATAGCTTAACTGTAGAGTCTTGTTTGAATATCACAAATGGTTACACACGAATATATTTCATTACTTTTGAATGTTGACCATGTATCCTTGCCAACATGTAAAATATAGTTTACATATTTAGTGCGTTCCATTGCAAATCTTTACTCTGTCTGCTCAATTTATGACATTCTCCCCGCTGTTTTCTGTTACGTATTTTATTTAAGTCATCTACGAATCCCATTGCATCATGCAGTGTTATTACAGCAACAAACCCAAACAGAGGAAATCGTATTTTCGGCTGACTGTCGGCTTGAAATGTCGGCAATCGTGACTAGAAGATCGGTAGGTACAGGGTATGTAACAGGTAGGAAGTCTGTAGTGCGTAACGTGATAGTACGAGTATCCTTTAATTACGTCTTTTCATTTTCCTAATTGCCAAACATGTTGCAGATTCTTCGATATAATGTCACAAGATTTTCCATTCAACGATTCGAATATTGCGTATTTACAGCTGATAAGTTTCTCATTGTTACGTGTACGTCATGTGAGGAGGCACACGCACACATGCTTTACACGTTATGTAGGTTATATCCAAAAGCAGTGCCAATGCCTGACCCTATCAACATGTGCATGCTGTGTGATTTTTAAATGCTTCTTTGAAAAACTTGTTTCATAAATTTCTGCTCAGATTTTATCGATGGAGCTATTTTTCAGAGGTGGATAGTGAAAAGAGATGACACTTATGACATGATATATGTGAACATGCAAATGAATTCAAATGCAATCCAGATGAAGTCAATCAGGATAAATGTCAATCACCATTGGTATACAAAGACAAAGGTACAAAAACCGACAGCCATTCATCAAGTTTTATCTACATAATACATTTCCCCCAATTTTGCCTGCTGATCAGCGAGTAAAGGTCACATACTCTTTCTGACTTCTTGTCGTCCAATTGTCCCTGTAAGCTTTTTAAGATGTAATTTCTTTCCCGTTCTGATATCCGGGGGTGGTTCTCGGGAAGATCACTGACAAAAACCATCCAAACCAGCAGCCAGACTACAGTTGACATCCCTGAAAAAGAAAGAGCAGGGCACTAGGAGACTGCGGCAGGCCGGGGTTGTATTGGAGTTGACTAGTCCATTGACTTAGGGGAATAGTCAGGTCCCTGGACCTGCAAATACATTATGTTTAATACTCGGGACCCGGGGACCCGCGGCCAAAACCCTTACTAAAATGATGCACAGAAACATATTTTAACTTGCTTTTATTCAGGTACGGTATAACAATTCCACCATTCGACAAGTTGCCTATTCCCAAGACAAAAGGAAAGAAATAGATAAATAAAGGACATAACAATAAAAAAAAGGCAGACATACACATAGATCTATAGTTTGTTTATTTATATCGAAAGTAGTCGGGTATTAAAAGTTGGATTCAGGATCCGACTTTTTGGCATTTGGACAGGAAGGGGGGGGGGGGTCCCGAGTCAATGCGCTAGTGTTGACAAGCAAGGGAAGTGTAAGTGATCCTGTTGAGCATTTCGTGACAGAGGTTCAATGATCCTACGCCCTTTCTGACTTTTGCGTATAGAGAAGAATTATCCTGGAATCATAGTCTGTGGAATGTAAGGCATCAATTTATTTTCCAAGTAATCGACACTGATTGAATTTCAAATGATCAAATGGATTATCCACCAAGGGTGGGTGGTCTGAATGTATTTAACGAGAACATCGCAAATCCTATTTCCACAAAAGAATGTTCAGCCTCACCTGTGATATAAAAGACAGAAGGCCAACCTCCACCAAAACCATACCTACACAGGGCTCCCGAAAGAGGCAAAGTCACCACTGTTCCAAGAAGACTCCCTATAAATTAATAACCAGGATCATTATGATAGGCAACTATGAAGATTATCTGTTCAGTCTCACCTGTGACATAAAAGATGGACGGCCAACCTCCATCGAAACCATGTTTACACAGGACTCCCGAAAGGGGCATGATCACCACAGTAGCAAAATAGGATCCTAAAAATCAGCATGCAAATAGTACCTTTCCCCGAGAGCACCAGGAAGAAATGTAAACCTCGGAGATGGACTGTAACCTCAAAGTGGAAGAATTGTGAACTTGACGGATGGACGCTGTCCACCTTCAAAGTTCACATTTCAACCTGTTCCCCAAAGTCAAGGACACCATAAGTTTGACTATACCGAATAACAACAAACCAAATAGGTTTACAATCGAAGCAGATAAACATGAATTTCAATTTGAACCATTTTTCGTTGTTAGCTGGGTGCCTGTGGTCGCTTGTCTGAATGCACACCATGTCAGAAGTGTTCGCTCCTCCAACGACTAAAATTGTCCCCGTGGCAACAGTACGCTCCCAAAGGGTAACGAGGAAAGTTGTCAATTGCTCTGTCATCCAATGACTGAATTTGATTTTTTCCCGATATATGACAATAACAGTATCGCATCTTTATTCTTTTGTTTGCGAATTATGCTAACCACAACTTGCATTGTGCTCTTCTGAATTATTACAATGATTTCACATTTAAATCCCTCATTAGAATAGGCCTACTCATGTAGGTGAGGGAAACGCTGGCCTGGTTGATAGGGTTCCACGGTGTAGTTTGGCATATTGTGCTCGAGGAAAGTTGTTGAATCATTCTGAAAGAGTTTAAATATTGTATTATTCATTCAGCAGGAGAGCCAATTGGGGTCCCGAGGGCCATGGTAAGCATTGTGATCAAGGAAGTGGGCAGATACTTCCGTAAACAAGAACATCAAAGTATGCTGTTGGAAGTGTAAGCAGCAAATCATTTTTCGCCCAAAATCGGTGTCCATTTAAAGTGGTTCAAAAAATTAATCTTGCATACCGCATGGTCTTACGGCAAGTGGAGGATGTACTATATATCAATGTTGAAATACGCTATCATCATGTCACATCTTACTTTGCACACAGGTCCATGGCTCTTCCATTCACTATATGGGAATGGTAGTTTCTCTTGCACAAAAGCCCTCACTCTTACCTGCATAGCAGAAGCCAGCTAGCGTTGATCGTTCAAGTGGGGGCGCCCAACGTGCAAACAAGGAATGCATCACTGGATAGGTAATACCCTGAAATTTATTTGAAAGTGCACTCATCAAAGACTTCAAAATCCCTTTTTCTCAGAATAAACAGAAATACATCTTAAAAATTCTCGTAAAAAGGACTTCTCGTTCAAGTACTAGCCTGCTTATATTTCCAAAGAAAACCGGAAAGGTGAAAAGGTCTGGTTCGACAGCTTGCTTCAGGACCATTTTAGCATGTCGAGGAAAGCTGTTCATTCGGTCTGTACCTTAGTGCTGAAAAGTTTACAGTTGTGAGCTGTTGTCTTTTGACTAATTGACAAAGACTGAAGACAGAGCAAGCCCCAAAAGCAAGGTTTCTCACAACAAAAAACGCAGTGTCTGGATTTCCAGAGGATTTTCTTGTAAGAACCTGCAAAACTGAATGACCGGAGACTTTGCACAATCTGCATTATCTAATAAATTAGAGCTACTTTTCGGCGGAATATTAACCAATTGTGATAAATACAGTATGATATACTGGACGGCGCTTGCAGGCATTTTTTTTTCAAAGCTTGGCGTATCCGGAGAGAAACTCTCGATCATCTGACATACGTAAAGACACCTAACGTTGGTCTTGACCAAAACTTGACTTGTGGATTTGCAGTATTTCAGAGTATGCAGATCAGAAGTATTTCACAGTATACTCGCTGCTAGGTGTTGCCGGGCGGCAGCTACAATTTGCAACTGATCATGTCACTTTATTTCGCTTGCTTATAAATTGCTAGGCTATAACATGGGAGTAACTCCTCGTTGTATCCTCTGTTGACAAATCGCATATTTTTTTTGGAAAATACAAAGTAGACGATGTTTACGACACCTGACACTTCGATATTTTTTATGAGAAGAATGTGACATGTCGTTATATCGACGCTGAATCTGTCACGTTTATATACCACATCATGACGACAACTCTTCTCATTTTCCTTCAATTATAAACAATACCACTTAAAACATAAAACTTAATTCAGTTGCCTAGCTCCATTGGGGACTTCACAAGAAAACAAGTATATAACCAACACATCTAGACTATTCTGGAAGCTTCATTGCCATTTTATAAAAAAAGAAAACCTCAATTGAAAATAAATATGCACCTATAACAATGACTTTGTGCAAAACCAGTATCTACAGGTTCATGCGAACAATAGGAAATAAATATCTTACTTTTATCGTCCATATTCATGGATAAGAGTTCAGAAAGTTATAAAGTTGTGCGTGCTGTCTTCCTGTTTCACTGCACATGTTATGCAAGCAAACGTTATACAAAACCATAGGCCATGCATCAGATAGATGCGTGATTCTGCTCCTTCTCCTTGGAAGAATCCACATGTCAGATTGGTGGGGTTTGGGGGTGGGTGGTTGGTTTCCGGGAGATGTTTTGGGGTTTTTTTTCCTTTTCTTCTGTTTTTTTTTTAAGTTATTTTTTTCTTGTTTTTTTTTCTTTGTTTTTTTGTGGTTTTTTATTTTGCTTTTTGTTTTCAAGGTGTTTTTTTTTACTTTTTTATTCATTTATTTTGTCGGGGTTTTTTTGTTTCTTTTTCTTCTTTTTTTTTTTTTTTGAAACAAGATAATTACAAAATTACATAATTGGCAACACAAGCATAATTCACTCCCTTGATTTTCTTTCAGATCAAAAAGCGGAAGTCAAGCAATAATTCATTTCAATGCTTTTCCTTCAGATAAAACGCGGGTGATGTACACATTTTGTTCAAAGCAGTATATTTCGGACAATTAGAAAGTCCTTTTAGTTCCTTGTGCCATATTTGATCACATGGTGGTGCGCTAGGTGAGTATCTACACTGCTGATAACTACCGCTTTCAATCCATTACTTGCGTATTTTACGAAAATACATTTTATATTCCTTATGAAGGAACATGAACAATGTGTGATGGTCAAATTGGCATATCTCGTAATGACATACAGTCACCGATCTGAGAAAGGTTCGAATACATTACTTGTACTGGATTAAATATAATGAACTGGGCCCTGTCGATTATTGCATTCATGCATATAGCTGTCTCCATCAAACCATTCTTTTTTTAGGAATGGGGATTTGGTGCAGTCGGTATATGCGTTTCCTATTTTCGGCTAAGCGATTGGTGCTGAAGCTTGCTGGCCCGAGACCTGGCTATTCCATGTACACAAGATATTTTCAGTGTTGAGACCTCGGGTGGTTACCTACCGTACCAATTCCTACGAAAACACGGCTGATAATAAAGGCTATGTGGCTCAGTCGTGCCATCAATGGCCCTAGAAAGGTTGCAACTGCAGCCAGAAAAATAAAACTTGCGAAGACCCGCTTGGCACCAAATCGTTCAGCCAGAATGCCACCAGGAATCTGGCTAATGAGGTACCCATAGTAGAAAGAACCAAGGATATGCCCCTGTATTTCTTTGCCCCAAGCAAATTCTCCATCCTGTAAAGAAATGATAAATTTCAAAGCAAAGGAGCGGCATTTTGGTAGGAAAGTAACTGTCACAAATTCACATTTCTATATACGTGTACTTCCAAGATGAACAAAATTACGCACTTAGAGTGTCATGGCTGGACACGTTCTTATCAAGTCTCTCTAGTGTCAGTCCACATGTACTTTTTTATCTCCACAACCGGAGAAATTAGTTTAAATTTTCACAAAATATGCAATAATTCATGCTAAGAGCACAACAGTGCCCCCACATCAAAATTATTGAAGTAAACTGATACATTCAACAGCATTGCTTCGGACAGAATTTACAAAATAAGAAATCAACGTCGCTATTCAATCTCTCATTTTAAATATAAACTTCTACAGGATCCCAAAATAATCGTTCAATTATCTCCCAAAACCTGATCATACAGTTCCCATTTCACAATAATAATAATAATAATAATAATAATAATAATAATAATAATAATAATAATAATAATAATAATAACAACAATAACAACATCAACAACAACAACAACAACAATAGTAGTAATAATAATGTTAGGTTGCATTTAATAATCACTGGACAATCACACGCTTATGTAAAGATGGGAAAACGAAACAAAAGTTGCATGAAATGTCTTCATTTTGTCATATATTGAGCTCAAAGCATAATCAAGTCTGGTAATGTCAAATACATGAATGTAACAGTTATTACTACATCATTGTCAAATCTTGTCCACCAAACACCCAAAAATAAAACTTGTTAATTGCAAACACTACCTCAAGTAGTTTTCCCCCGGTATTTTCTGCACATTGGGCTTCATCATTAATTTGCCGGTAGGTAGCGTTGTTGTGCACAGAGCCATTTAGCGGTTCCACGTGGCTGATGTGGTGGCGCGTGGCAGTATGATTGACCATACACACTATGGCCACGCTAACATTCACACGTAAAGCAATAACGTGCATCATACCAAAGAACCCAATGACAGACAGCAAAAACCGATATGAACACCAAATGGAAACGGCTCCATCGCCTTCTGATATAGAATCTACAAAATAAAGTAGGCCAATTGAGAGCGAATTAAGGAGCAAGTGAAAATAGAATTTAGGTCAAGAGCACGTTTGAGATCTGTGGACTGGAATGAATCCACGGTATTCTAGGTAGATTTTTTTTTAATGGTATAGTAGGCAAAAGATTGAATAAAACCTCCGTGCGTCCCTCCTGTAGGGGGACACGTCAGTAAAGAGGGCTAGTGTTGTGTAGTCCCACTATTTTTTTTAGCAAAATTTTCAACTGAAAAACAATTGCACATAGAAACATTATATTTTCATCTTAATCGGGTGCAGAGCGTAACGATTCTGGAAATTTCAATTTGATTAGCCTTACAAGTTACCAGTTTATTAAAGGGTACTTTAGAATACAATCCAATGGAATGACTCAATTATAGACTGCATGAATTGTATTGTGGTGCGTATTTAACTGAACACACATAAAATTGCTAATTGTGACCTCTCCTATTATCATTATATAGCTATTAATCAAAGAGATACACATACATACATACATACATACATACATACATACATACATACATACATACATACATACATACATACACACAATTATTATTATTATTATCATCATCATCATCATCATCATCATGTATTTATTCGTCACCCCAAAAAAATGAATTATGCATGATGCTTTTCTTGGTTTTATGATGGAGGAATAAGACAGCTTTCTTCCTCTAAGATTTTACAAATAGTGTTTTTGGACGTTGAGGCTAAACTGAACATGGATAATTGCTTCAGTTGTAGACTTGTAATTTTATAGATGTCACAGATAAACGATGCCCCCTCTTACGCTAGACACATATTTCACAAGCATTGCATCTATGATAAAATATTTTCTCAAACATACAACGCCTGAATATTTTAGATATTTTCATCATGGCCCTCGACTTATGTGAACCTTGATTACGGTGTGAATAACTCAATGACAATATGAAGTTTACACTTACTAGTAATGAAATAATTGTAGAATTAAGGAACCCAGGTGGCAGTACCTGAGGGTGTGATGCGATGTACGGAACGGCATGTCATTTTTCAGTGAATTCAATTGGAAATTTAAAGAAGTTTATCACCAGGAAAAGTCCTGTCTTTTTTGCTTGGGGTGCACCATGATGTACAAAGGTGTCTTTCAGGACAAAATATCGAAGTAAGTAAATCTTTTTTCTAACATAATATATTTATTTACGATCCTAACGCCACATATATTATGAGAAAACAACAAATTCTTTTGACTTTAGTAATGGATAATTATAAAAATATCATTTCGCCATGTGAAACAAATGGAAACAGAAACAAGCGCATAACTGTCCCGAGCACAAAAATATTGAGTATCATCATTTTCAGTTTCAGAGGAACAAATTTTCTTTGAGATTTTTTTTGGGGGGGTGGGGGGTGGGGGTGGGGAGGGGTATTGGGTTTTTTTTTTTTTTTTCCTTTCTCTTATTTTTTTTTTATCTTCATACTTTCACTACTAACGTGCTGGATGCTTTCAGCATTCTTGAACACTGTACCAGTCTTATCCCGAGTGCTTCAAAAGCAATCTAGGATATTCTCTTGTGGTCATAGCCGTCTGATAAAAACAGTTTGCGCAAATGTGGGCTTCAGAGGTTGGTGTGACCAATCTGGTACCCCAATAGAGTGCATTGTTCAGTTGGACTCTCATCAATGTACACATTGTCACTTAAACCTTTACCCGTGATACAAGGGGCCCGCGAGCTACAAGGGTCCCACAGGGAATTTAATGGTGCTAATAGAATATAAGTTCCTTATTCTGGGTTATAATTGATTTCAGCAGCGTGTTCATCACGATGAAGTAGTTGAACCACGCGAAAGTGAGGCCCCAGACAGGTAAATTTCGACGTGCGACCTGAGAGAGCTTCAGATGCAACCTAGTGACCTAAAACATCAATTTAGACGACTGATGACTTACATGCACGCGATGAATTTCAGTGACTAACGTTTTTGTGACCTTGTGACCTAAACACCATCAAAGAATGACGAGGTGACCTCAGGGGGTACCTATCTGGAGCCTCAATAGTTGCAATCAGCAATTAAATTTGCAGACATGCGCTCTTCTTCATTCAACATTGTGGGTGGGTGCCACGTTACATAATGTCTTCTTCAAAGGCATAATTATTCCACTTGGTGAGAATCCTTTGTTCCAACATTTCACTGTGCAAAATTGACAGGGTCTGTCGAAAGTGACAACAAGGAAATACGGTCTTATCCTGCTATAAATATTAAACAGCCGTTTCATACAAGGCGATAAAGCGCATTAACTCGAACCGTTTTTTTCTATCGAGAAGTATGTATGCAATTTCAGCATTTCAAGCCACATATCAAAGTCAATACCCAGCATATAATGCACTGTTGCCATCCATGAGACCGATAAGTTTTATTGCGCATTGAAAATGTAATAAATTATCAATTTAATCAATCTTTTTTCTAACATAATATATTTATTTACGATCCTAACGCCACATATATGAGAAAGCAACAAATTCTTTTGACTTTAGTAATGAATAATTATAAAAATATCATTTCGCCATGTGAAACAAATGGAAACAGAAACAAGCGCATAACTGTCCCGAGCACAAAAATATTGAGTATCATCATTTTCAGTTTCAGAGGAACAAATTTTCTTTGAGTTTTTTTTTGGGGGGGGGGGTGGGGGTGGGGAGGGGTATTGGTTTATTTTTTTTTTTTTTCCTTTCTGTTATTTTTTTTTTTTATCTTTATACTTTCACTACTAACGTGCTGGATGCTTTCAGCATTCTTGAACACTGTACCAGTCTTATCCCGAGTGCTTCAAAAGCAATCTAGGATATTCTCTTGTGGTCATAGCCGTCTGATAAAAACAGTTTGCGCAACTGTTGGCTTCAGAGGTTGGTGTGACCAATCTGGTACCCCAATAGAGTGCATTGTTCAGTTGGACTCTCATCAATGTACACATTGTCACTTAAACCTTTACCCGTGATACAAGGGGCCCGCGAGCTACAAGGGTCCCACAGGGAATTTAATTGTGCTAATAGAATATAAGTTCCTTATTCTGGGTTATAATTGGATTTCAGCAGCGTGTTCATCACGATGAAGTAGTTGAACCACGCGAAAGTGAGGCCCCAGACAGGTAAATTTCGACGTGCGACCTGAGAGAGCTTCAGATGCAACCTAGTGACCTAAAACATCAATTTAGACGACTGATGACTTACATGCACGCGATGAATTTCAGTGACTAACGTTTTTGTGACCTTGTGACCTAAACACCATCAAAGAATGACGAGGTGACCTCAGGGGGTACCCATCTGGAGCTTCAATAGTTGCAATCAGCAATTAAATTTGCAGACATGCGCTCTTCTTCATTCAACATTGTGGGCGGGTGCCACGTTACATAATGTCTTCTTCAAAGGCATAATTATTCCACTTGGTGAGAATCCTTTGTTCCAACATTTCACTGTGCAAAATTGACAGGGTCTGTCGAAAGTGACAACAAGGAAATACGGTCTTATCCTGCTATAAATATTATACAGCCGTTTCATACAAGGCGATAAAGCGCATTAACTCGAACCGTTTTTTCTATCGAGAAATATGTATGCAATTTCAGCATTTCAAGCCACATATCAAAGTCAATACCCAGCATATAATGCACTGTTGCCATCCATGAGACCGATAAGTTTTATTGCGCATTGAAAATGTAATAAATCATCAATTTAATTAATTAATTTATCAATAAAATGCGAATTGAATATAGTCTCTTTGGTTGTAGGAGCGTTCCTGGTTTGAAATGTCGCAACCTTGAGCACTGGGCTTCCACTATTGGTCTGGTAAGGGATAGTATTTCTGAAAGGTTTTGATCGGTGCGCTTGTACAAGATGCCATCGTCTGAAGACTGCTGAATCAACAGCTAGGTGTTGTAATACTGCAAAGTAGTATAGCTTAAGACTCTTGTAACAACTAAGTGGCCGAAAGTGCCATATTTACGGTGTAAACGTAATATAACATAATCAGTGTTTCACACGGAGATGGATGTGATAGTTTCACTTCTGAGATTAAACATGCCAAACGAGAGAAACTTTTGTAGACAAACGGTGTTGGGTTCACGTTTTAGAATTGATACTCGGGGCCTAATCATTGTTACATTATTTTGCCATTAATATCAGAAGACACGTGCTCCAAATTGCAGCATTCCAGTACTTTTTGATAATCCCGCAGTAATAGGGTGCTGCATCTTGCAACAGCCGGTACGTTCTTACACTGCTTTACGTATGGAACGCCAGCACACAATATGATCGCCTGCGAAACAGACTGTAAAGTTCTTGTTTATGTATGTTATAATTGCGTAGCACTTGGCCGCTTCGCAGGTAAACAAAAGAGAGCAACAGTAGATCTTAATGGATTATTGCACTCTCCTTACATCACGATTGACCCAGAAAAAAACTTCCTGCACCAGGGAAGGTGGTCATGCGAGAAAAAGTTTAGTTGGTAGCCCAGCTGGCCACAGTCAAGCTGAGCTTTTAGGGTGGTCCGTCGTCCGTCCGTCTGTCCGTGATGCGTTCATACTTGGACTTCTTTGAAACCGTCAGCCAGATTCACGTCAAACTTGATACCAAAGTTCCTCTAGTCTACCGTTTTCAAGTTTGTTCAAATGGTCATGCTCCATTGATTTATCGATTTTTTAATGATTTTTCTTCTTTTGGGGGTAGGGAGTTTGGCCTGAGGTCCTATGTAAATCAATAGGAATTCACATTTTCTCCAAACCATCTGCCACATTCTCTCTAAAGTTACCTAGTGGCAATGTTCCTCTAGTGTGTCTCTGCCAAATTGGTTCGAATGGTCACGATCCACTTTGTATTTTGTATGTTTTTTTTGGGGGGGGGGGGGCAAATCTAAAAAATCTTCTCCGAAACTGCTCACCCAATTGCTTCAAAATCACACATGAACACTCATGGGGAACCCTAGTTGTTAATTAGTTCACCATGTGGCGCTGCAACATTTTTCCATTTTTGTAATGAATTTTCGTCCGTTTTTGTTATTTTCGACTTCTTCATTCAGATTTTGCTGAAAGACTGCAGGCATGTTCTTTGTGGAGGGGTCGAACACGTTGGTTCACTAGGTGATGTTACTTTGGAATCCTAATTTGCAACTTTTTTTTCATTTTGGGTACTTATGGGTAAGTACATACATTCCTGTTGTTTACTGTGTAAACCAATAGGCATCTGATGCATATTCACATTTGAACTTCTCCGAAACCGTCACTTCTCCGAAGAGTCATTTCACAGTGGGTCTCTGCTAATTCTAAATTGCACAAGGACAATCCTGGATGCCATAGCTGTTAATTTTTTCATCAGATTGTGCTACGATTTTTTTTTATGATTTTGTGTGTGTTTTTGCTATTTTCGACTTCTCCAAAATTGTCCCTCAGATTTTTGCTGTAAGGTGACGGAAATGTTCCTTATAGAAGGCTCAAACATGTTTCTTCACTTGATGGTGTAACAATGGAATCCTGATTTTAACGGACTTTTCATTTTGGGCACTTATCAGTAAATGCATATACAGAAATTTAATATTTGCTGACTTCGTAAATATGATATATCGGTTTTTATCATGGTAATGGTGCATCCTAGGCCCATGGTTATAATTAAACATTGATAGAAAAACTCCTGTGGGTTTCTGAGGGTGATTTTATTATTAGCCTCGAGTGGCATTGAAAGGCCAAACTTAGGGTCAAAATGACTTACTTACTTATATCCTGTCAGTGGCTGGTAGATCTGTGGTTACCATTTGATATTAATAGGATAGCACATATGGGTTTAGGATGGTGATGTTAATTTTGACTTTGAATGACCATGAAAGGTCAACGAAAGGTCAAATTCAAATATTGGTTTGCATCTTGGAAATGGTGGATCCCGGACCTATGGGTTTTTTTCCGGCAGTGTGAATTTTGATCTTGAGTGATATTGAAAAGCTAAACGCAAGGTCATGCTGACATTTTGGCTTATATCTCGGGAATGGTGTGTCATAGAACAATGGTTAATAAAAAAACATCACTAGTAAAACACCTATGGGACTTCTTTGGGTGTGGTTGATTTTGACCTTGAGTGACTTTGAAAGGTCAAATGAAGGTCAAACTTAAATACTGGCTTAAAGCTTGCTAATGATGGTTCCTTTAGTTACTAATTTAACAACCATAACCTACACTAGTCCAGCCCAACCCAGACCGGGGTCTAGCCTATATCTAGGCCTTTGCCTAAGCCTAGGCCTAGCCTAGCCGCAGCCTCAGCCCAAGCATAAGTCTAAGCATTGCCTCAGCTTTAGCATGTCAAGTCTGGCCTAGCCTAAGCTCATATTAAGCTCAAGATCATGCGGCTGAGCAAAGGATCAGTTCCAGATCCTCTTTTTTTTATTTTAAAGATATTTTGCCAATATCCCATACGATGAAGCTACTTAAGAAGAAACCATGTTGAAGTTACTGGTATTTTCGTGTAACAATGAGATACTGTTATATGCCTTTTTTTCTCTTTAAAGTCGCAAATATCTAATGCTTCCATTCATATTCAAACGCATCACTCAATGTTTTTACAATGTCTATGAAATATGGTGTCATGGCTTCAATCATCTATCCACGCAGGGGCCATATCATACTACTTTATATATATAAGCTCCCCAATGGAGTTTGTTATTAGCTTCGGGAAGTCATACTTTACAAGAGATTTCCTTTGTACAAAAATACACGCAATCAATTTTGTGGTGGAGATGCAAATTTGCAATGACCGTAATGTGGCGTAATGTGTAAACTATGTTATCGCGTGTTGTTTCGCTGGGCCAGTTTCCATGTCCACCCTATATGTGTGCATGTTGTAAGAGCATTTTGTATATGCTTTAACGCTTGTCAAATGTAACTTGATCTAAACATAAGGTTTCTACCCAATCCAAGAGAGACCTGAAAGCAATAGAGCAGAACCTGGACACAATAGATTGGGGAAGAAATATTATGGATTAAAATATTACTCAGCTGAGGAACATTTATTATGAAACCCATCTCTTCTAGTGGTAATTGTAGAGCCACCTAAAATCAATCGTATAATGAACCCATATAAAATTCCCATACCTGATTTCTTCGTATTCTCCATTTCTATGAGGTTACTTGTTTTGTGACTGAAGATATCACCTAAAGAGTGGACCATTACTAGACACAAGAGTCATTAATGGCACATTTCTCTCGTGCGGAGACGTCATATTTTCCGTGAGCGTCGTTTGACAGGTCGTCACCTGTATGGACGGCAAATAAAAGAAAAGTTAATCTCTGTATAAGTACATTCAAAGGAAGATGACGGAGGGTCTGCGATAAAACCAGCAGCAGCCTACCGATGGTAAGACATGTCAGCAATCCCCTGCGGCAGGGCAACTGCGCACAAGGCTTTGCTCCATCCCGTCCTGGCATAGAATTACGCAACGATTATTCGAGACCTTTTCATGCAAATGTGAAACATGTACGGTGAACATTTAGAATGTATTTTCATGATTGCACATACCATTGCATGGGGAACATTTAGTTCCATGCGATAAGAGCCTGTTGAACTTTACCACAGTTAATTCAAAGTGTCAAAATGCAAATATTGTCATTAAAATAGTGAATTATGCGTCATACAAAAGGCATAATCCGAAAGGGTATAAAGAGAGTCCATCAGCCCATAACCCTAATACTGATAATGCACAACACAATTTGAAAAAGGCAGTGATGTAACTCAGCTATCAGCCTTGGGTTGTACATGCCACTGATCTGAAAATGATTTATCTTTATAATTATTTTACACTTCGAATTTTCCAACTTCTCAATAAATCCTCCACAAATGATAATTTTATGTGATAGTCAAGCCCGAGAAGGGAGGTAGAATGGCCTCTTTCATAAATGAGACTCGCTGCCCTGTGCATATGTTCCAAACTTCTACTTGCCCTTTGTTGACACATATTACGAAGTCGCACGCTCCTTGGTATACCTCCCATTCTACTAGATTTGATGTTTAAACAGTGTTCCTCAAATATTTATTTCATCAAAGCACTAAGGTACGCATGGTAGTGTCGGCAAAACCCACCATGTGTGCGGTTCCAGGTGGTAAATCACTTGTCCTACTATTCTAATTTTACATCATTATTAGTTGCTGTGCGCTTGTATTACTCTTTTCTTCACTCCTACATGCATATAGCTATCTTTTTTTTTCAGGAACTACATCTTTGCTGAGTATGAATTTTTAGATTTGGTCTTATTAAATACTGAGACGCATGAACTTGCTAGAGCTTTACACAAACTATCATCCTTATTGTATCTAAATAACCTTTGTAAAGAGCAATTGAAAGTTTTTCCTCTTAACACTAAAATTTGTTATATTATCAGCAACAGTAGGTTGTCACATCTTCACAATAGACAGATGCTCCAAACATACTTTTATCAAGGTCGCGAAGTAAATCATGTAAAAGCCCTCTATATTGGAACATGGAAAGAGCCAGAACATGCCAAATCCCTCTTTTTATTGGAAACCACCTCAAACCGGTTTCATAAACCGAACATAACTTCCTGAATGTTTTAAATTTTCTATTCTATGTGTCCAATATTTTCCTTTCACACCTAGACACTGCATTTTATGCATCATGCCATCTATCCGCACTGCAAGGATACTTGTTTCTTCCATTGAGATACTGTCACAACAACTGGCCGTTCAACCTTTACAGGTACGTACTCTGAGTAGACCGAAGTTCTTAATATTTTCAACAATATGCTGATTACTTCTTTATCTCCATATCTTACAAGTTCACCCCCCACACTACCGCACTCTCCTGCCTTTCCAAGTTCAGTTGCGCACAGTTTGATGCTCTTGTGCCTGTCCCTTTTCTACATACAATTTGTTTCTGCTCATGCTTCAGATCGACTATACCTTGCATCAGGTTTATGTCCATAGAAGTATATCATCATATCAGCGAACGGAAAAATGTCATTTGAGTCTATATCTCCGCCTTTGCGATGGATATTCTTCAAACTTTGAGCAATATAATTTTCGATCTGATTTGGTTATTGGTGTCAAATTTTTGTTCATCTTCCTATGGGTCCGCCAGTCTCCGAAAATGATCTGCTCATGCAGATCATTTTCGGAGCAGGTGGGACGGAATCATGCTGATTTTAAAACCATAGAAGGAAAAAGTTCAAATACAACTTTGAAATGAGTACAAGACTTTTTAATCATTCTTTCTCTTGTTTCTTTCTATTTTCCTTTATTTACAACCAAGGCTTGTCTTAAGTTTTTCTTGAAAAAAATAACACCGAGAAACACCATCTTTTATCTTTGCGGCATCGTATGACTATATGGCTCACGTCAGTCTGAATTTATGCTTATCAGCGGCATTTAAGAAATAAATAATGAGTATCTTTAAAGGGATAGCGTTCCCAGTGACACTTGAAACGTTTGTGATATAGATAATACAATGAATACTAAATCAAAGTTTTAAAAGTTAAAATATGCTGGGTAAGTGAATTTTAAAATTAAACTGTTCAGTTTCTTCAAGCGTATGATAATACATATGTCATTTTAATTACTTCATAGTCGTTGTTGATAAAGGTACACCTAACGAATAATGAACAGTAGCTATAACATTTCAAGCTATACTGATTAAGTAATTAGATATAGTAAATAACTATTCATTTTCTTTCTCTTTTTCTGTTCCCAGTCCTACTATGACTCATTATTTAGGTTTCAAAATTAGAGGGATTTCCTGGGCCTCGATTATCTTAATGTCCTTTGTAACCCAATTGATTCACTGCCCGACTTATTTATGATATTGCGGGGCGTGTGTGTGGGGGGGGGGGGAGAGAGTACAGCTTTATGTTTTGACCGTGTCATCAAAGTGCGTTACAGTAGTGTTTTGATAAGCTTCCCTTTCATGCCACAGCAAGATAAAATTGGCAAAGCTCGAGAAAACACTTTTAATATTCAGGATTGTAATACCGAATATGGTCGACTATGAACGCTTTACAACCGAACTGCTGCATCATGGTTGAGTTTGCGAGGATAAGCTTAGCATATCAATAAAAGTGCAAAGATATGATTTTTTTTAAAATCAAGCTTGTGTCCTGGATGTTAAAGTAGTATCCTGCTCCAACTGAATCAAAGGTGTGATAACAAAGATAGGCTAGTCTTGCAGCATTGATTGATAAATTTATTTCAAAATTAAATAGATCAAAGTTAAAGTTCAAACCAAGACAGACTGCCAATTTACAGATTAATCCAATCAGCAGGCAAAATTTAGATTCGTGTGGGTTTGTTATCTTGACAGGTGGCCACAAATGATTTGTATTCGGTACAATGGTCCCCAAATTGACTGTCGAAAAGAACTAATAGACCATGTCAGAAATGAGTTTCACCACCAGATGGCTCTGGGGTACTATACACCCTAGCCTGACAGAGTGCCCACTAGCTAAGCATGGCAGAGTATGGGAGGTGGACAGTCTTTGAGTAGAAACAGGAACTAATCAAGAGAGGAGCACCAATTAAAGGCAAAAAGTGTGATTTAGTAGAAAGGTAAGTACTTGCTGATCAGTTTCATATATTATCTTACAGGAATTTATCCCAAGATTACAAGTTTAGTCACTTGACTCCAATGGGTTGAACCAGCAGTTTACATCACTGGTCATATATTGCTGTGTGTGTGTTGTCTCTTGGCCACACACAATTCTGTGACAAGTCAAAGTATGAGACTGTGATTAAAAGTATAATTAATGTTCCATAAAGAGAGACTTTCATAGCCATACACACATTATTTTGAATGTGGAATAACCTGGTCAAAGTGTACATAAGCCACCAGTAGCCTGACCTGAGCCAAGCCTCTGGGGCCCAGCCAGTAGCTTGTATATTGGGTCACTCCAGGGGATTAGCAAGGTGTTAATGCTGCTGTTGTCTAGTTCCTCTGGGGAGAGTGCTTTATTGGTGTGCTGTGTATACAAGACACTTGTTGGTAATGTGTTTGTCCAGAATAACAATGAGGTAAAAACACTGCATACTCAAAGGCAAAGATGAAAAACTGAACAAGAAAAGGAAAAGAAACTTTGGGATGGGACATGCGCATTGGCGGTATGTTTTGTGTGCTTTCAGTTATGGTTTTGAATCCTTGGTCGGGCCATTGAGGAAGGGGTGTTTCTTTTTTCAGACTGAGTATAGGTTCAGAATGAAAATTGTTATTTCTGTCATGTGCGTCAAGTCTGAAAAAAAGTGCAAGACTAAATATGTGTCCTGTCAACTGAACTGTATGAGGTAATGAAGGGCAGCCAAGCTGTTCAAATGTAAGGAAAAAGGTAAATTTTCAAACTGGAGGGGACATAAAGTTACTTTTCCTTTTCTTGTTTAGTTTTTCATCTTTGCCTTTGAGTATGCAGTGTTTTTACCTCATTGTAATTCTGGACAAACACATTACCAACAAGTGTCTTGTATACACAGCACACCAATAAAGCACACTCCCCAGAGGAACTAGACAACAGCAGCATTAACACCTTGCTTATCCCCTGGAGTGACCCAATATACAAGCTACTGGCTGGGCCCCAGAGGCTTGGCTCAGGTCAGGCTACTGGTGGCTTATGTACACTTTGACCAGGTTATTCCACATTCAAAATAATGTGTGTATGGCTATGAAAGTCTCTCTTTATGGAACATTAATTATACTTTTAATCACAGTCTCATACTTTGACTTGTCACAGAATTGTGTGTGGCCAAGAGACAACACACACACAGCAATATATGACCAGTGATGTAAACTGCTGGTTCAACCCATTGGAGTCAAGTGACTAAACTTGTAATCTTGGGATAAATTCCTGTAAGATAATATATGAAACTGATCAGCAAGTACTTACCTTTCTACTAAATCACACTTTTTGCCTTTAATTGGTGCTCCTCTCTTGATTAGTTCCTGTTTCTACTCAAAGACTGTCCACCTCCCATACTCTGCCATGCCTAGCTAGTGGGCACTCAGTCAAGCTAGGGTGGATAGTACCCCAGAGCCATCTGGTGGTGAAATTTCTGACATGGTCTATTACGAACTGTCCTGTTGATTGCTTTCAACACTTCTCTGCTAAAGCCGGTCTACAGTGACCGCTGATTTCAAAGGTTGTCTCCCACATGCATTTTGTCAAGTACGATTTTAATGACAATTTTAGGGAAGATTTACCCGTGTTTACCAATTGTCTAGAGCTTTCCTTGATCAATGTTTGGGGATATAGATTGTATGTAGGCAGATGGTGGAAGCAGTCTCATCAGGATAGAAACGCGTGGAGGCGGTATGTCCCCTTCTTTTTGCAGTGCAAATTTTTATTGTTGAAACACGCCGATTTCTTTTGTAACTGAGTAGTATCTTATCCCATATGCATCTCTAAATCAGCATATACCATTGCAGTGTATTTATATATTCAACGTATATACCTTACTACCATGTTCTCAATGGTTTTTGATTTACATATTTATACGTCAGATCATTGGTTTATCCAATAGGTCTGTAAGAATATGTAAAATGCTCCTACATATGAGTCAACACTCCACAGGTAGGTCGACAATGACAAGGTCGGGAAGGAACACCCGAGCTGCTGGGCGCACTGGAGGCTCCACAGTGGTAGCTTGAGCATGCAGCCATGGTGCTTCGGTCGCGCCCAGCAGTATGCATCTTGCAACTATCTAATAGATATAGTCGGGCTATAACCTCCCCTTCAGTTGCTCCCTGTGTTGAGGATGCATATGCTTGTATTTAAGTCTATTGTGTATATATGCATGTCTTGGATTGGATTAGAATGTTAAATATTGAGTTTGTTGTTTGACTGTATTACTGCATGTCTTCATACGTGCATGGTCACAAGATTGTACATTTTATTGTCCTATGCGTCTTGTATATATCACTTTGTGCGTCTCCGTGTCTGGAGAACTCCCAGATTAGTTACTATTCTATACTATTGGGTAATCCTGTGAAAATAAATACGTTTAAACTAAATCTTCCCTAAATGATTCGCGCTCTCAATCAGAGAAAGCAAGACAAACACACCAATTATTGACAGATTTTTATTTTTCTGATGCAAATCCCTGTGTGACACCCAATCGCTTTCATAATCACTGTGATGTTTTGTTGGTGCCTTTGTTTGTTGGTGTATCAGTCTGTCCGTGCGATCGTCGATCCGTCTGTCTCTGAAATTTTTCTTTTGTTTTTAGTATACACACACACACTATATATATATATAATATATATATTATATATAATATATATATTATATATATATTTATATATATATATATATATATATGATTTCAGGCAAAACCCGCAGGACAGCTGATCATATGCTAACTTTGAAAACCTTTATTGATAAGTATCTTACTGATGATGATATTAAACACTATTTGTAGGTATGCTTTGTAGATTTTAAGTGTGCTTTTGACTGTATAGAGGAAAGCATTACTGTTATAAACAGTTAATCAATGATGTTGGTGGAAATTGTGCTTAACGTTTTATCTACGATTTATCAAGATGCCAGATATTGTATAGAAACAGACACTGGCTTTTGCAAATCATTTACTTCAAATGTTGGAAAGCAGCATTAGCCAGCAATAGACAACTGCAGGTCCCTACTAATTGCCTTCTGCCCCCCTCCTTCCCCCACCCCACACACACGTCTGCTTCCTGACCCTGGATCCCGCTGTCTGCCGCTGGCAACTGTCCATTTTTATCGACTGCTTTGTAGAATATGTGAAATACGAATTTTGATGGAATTACATGATCCATATATTTGGCCACCAGCACTCTTCACTTTCCCTTAAATATAACCGTTCAAAAATATCAATCTAAGCAATTATCAATGCAAGTAGGCAAAATGTTGTTTCTTCTACTTGTACATGCTGGTCAATAAAAGCCAGTCTTGGTTGATCTATGAATTGAAATCATATGCTGTTTGAAAATATCAGGGACGTACATACCCCGTCCCTAAAAATATCTCATGTTCAGTTGAACCTTCAGATACAGTATATTTGCAGGGGAAAGTCAAGGAGCTCAATATTACATGCGGTTGTGTACAAGTACATGGTTATATACCTGTGCAACGATTAATTCGAATAAGAGCTCAAAGCACCGTAAAGAAACTAAAGCAGAGGAAGCAAATAACAACTTGAACCAGGACTTGTATTATTTACATGTACAATATAAGGTTATCATTGAGTAAACCCACATAGAGTATTACCTTTCTATCCAGTCTCTGATATGCAATTATGCGTGGTTACATGGTTATTTTGCTTTTTACCTATATAGGATGTTGTCTGCCTATGTATATACTGTGGTCTGCTGCGTTTTATCAATGTCAACTGTCTGGGCTGGTCTGTTACCTGTATTTCCTTCTTAAAGATGTCTTTGCATAATTACTGGATTTCAGTCCAAACATATAACCCCAAACCAGATACGACCATTTGCTTAAGCAGTAAACTCCGGTGAAGAAGATTTATAAGAATGATCTGTTTTCGGGTGAAAATATCTTTTTTTTTGGGGGGGGGGGGGTAAATATCCTGTTCCCCTTAACCTTAGGGAAAATCTTAATTGAAGCCATGCTGCTAGCTCCATTGTCTCTACTCGATGCTCAGAGATTATGTCCACTTTCAAAAAAAAAATCATCAGCATTTATTAGGAGTTAGTACTTTGAAAAGAATAAATACCCTGAAAATCACAGCAAAATTTTAAATAAAAAATGACCAGCATTTTCTAATTTCTCTAAAAAGAAATATACAGGCTCATGATCATGGTACTGTTGTCAATACTAAAGCAAAACCAACGATAACGTTGACCTGTCTCTTTAATATTATACTACATGCTTGGTGATCACAACGTGCATTCATATAATGGCTTCTATGATCAAAATCGCCATAAAAACATCAGTAATGTGTTAATTCTTTTTTTAAAATTTATCAATGTTGTTCAATATACATGTTGATATTGCTTCACCAAATGCATAAGCCAGTGAGTATTACTTGCATTGATATTTATTTGACTTGACTTTTTAAAGTATTACATCTATGCGAAAATATAGCTGCCGAGCCGATACGTGGATCATGTCATTCCGTGAAAATTCATATTTTATGCAATCTACAAAGCAGTCAGGGGAAAAATGAAAGGCAACCAATGGAAGACAGCTTGAGTCTGCGGTAGTCAGCGGTAGTCGGCGGTAGAAACCAGTCAGTGATGACCTATTGCTTTCTACTGGTGAATTCTGGTGTCTACTGTAGGACTCCCGAACCGCTGAAGCCTCACCAGCAGTCTTCAGCTGTGGGCAGCGTGTACACCACCGGCTGGCACTGAAAACGCTAGTTGCCGCTCATAACCGCTCTGTCCCACCGAAAAGCAGCATAACCACCGCATTCATTTGCTAGAGGGCTGTTACTGAGGACAACATGCAAAAGCAATCCAGTAAAAAAACAAAATGTCTGTGTTTGTTTCAACGTATTTCATGTCCATAGCATATTATGCCCATGTGCAATTTGGGGGACCCGCATGCAACAAAAATAAAATACAGACAAAATGTTTTATGTCAGCCATAATTCAATTTTTATAACCAATACCATATCAAAAGATGGCATAAGAAGTGTTTTTTTCCAAATGACAGAAAATTTTAGAAATGAAGCGGTTTCAATAATTCTCTCTATTCCCTGTCTTGTTCAACACTCATTTATTCTTTCAAATAAAAAAATGCTGATAATGGGACCTTTGTATAAGGAGTGTTTTAATTTTCTTGCTCGAACACCATAAAACTAGGCCTATCTCCTCTGTATCATCATCATCATCATCAGTAGTAGTAGTAGTAGTTGTTGTTGTTGTTGTTGTTGTTGTTGTTGTTGTTGTAGTATAACTGGAACTGCCAAAGCCTTTCTCCTTTCCACAGACACCTTCACTAAGTCTTGCATAATAGGAGGTATCTTTATCTCACCAAATTAACTGCAGATCTGCTCTGGTCCCTTCATAGCGATAAATAGACAGCTGGGAGGGTTGTGCAGGGAGACAGGGTTTGCCTTCAGGGATGTATGGGAGGACTTTGTAGGCAGCAGTAACTCAGCACCCATTCAAGAAGCTTGGACTGGCAGGGAGGGAATAGGAAAGAAAGCAGAAAGGAAGGACCAGGGGTCAAGGATTAGAGTGGGGTATGTAAACTGCAAAGGAGTTAGAGGAACAATGGTAGATATTTGCATGGCAGATGCGGCGGGAGACCTTGATGTGGTGGCCCCGACAGAGACACATTTAAGGGGAGGAGAACAGGATCAATTAGATATACCTGAGGGGTATAATTTCACAGGAAGAGGGAGGGCAGTAGGGCAGAGAAAGGGAGGAGGGGTAGGTTTTCTCATTAAGAAGGGAGTGAAGTAGCACAGGGTTGGGATCGAAGATGATGAGAACAGTGAGATTAGGAACGAGATACAGTGGATAGGAATAGAGTCACAGAGGAGTAAGATAGCACTAGGGGTAGTATATGTAGGCAGAGAGGGATTACCAGAGAAATGGAATGACCAGGTGTACGAGCAGTTAAGAACACATATCAACAGTGCACAGGAGCAAGGATACCAGGTCATGGTTGTGGGGGACTTCAATGGTCACATAGGAGATGGATTAGACGGGATTGATGGAGGTGATAGAGACCAAAACAGGAATGGCAGGAGGCTACTTAGCTTCTCTAGAGAGTTTAGGCTATGGATTTTGAATAGGGACATGCATTGTTAAGGAAAGTGGACATGGGGTGCAGGTGACAGGAGATCAATCATAGACTATGTGCTGGTAGATGAGAGAATGTTGAGGGATATTGAGACATGTAGCATTGATGAGAAAGGGCATATGGATATTGGAAGTGACCATAATTGGATAATTGTGAATCTTAGGTGTGTGAAGAAAGAGAAGAAACAAGGGGGCGGCAAATGGGTGTGGTGTGTTGGTAAGGACACCGACTGGGAGGCATACAGACAAAGACTACATGATGAGCTGAGGGGGTGTGAGGAACAGTGGGTGGAGAGTGAATCAGTTGATATCCAGGGGATGGCAGATGACATGAGGAGGGTAATATTTTAGGTTGCAAAGGACGTAATGGGAAGAAAAAGAGTACCAATAGAGAAGAAAGGGTAAAGCATAGATGCAGAGATAAAGAGTGCAATTAAAGATAGGAAGGTTAAGAATAAAGCTTGGAGGTTTGCTAGGAAGTACAGACAGCAGAATGAAATTGCTCAGGCTGAAGAAGAGTACAAGGAGGCAAGAATGATAGTACAGGAGATGAAGACACAAAGAATGATAAAGAAGAATGGTGAGATGACGAAAAGGGTTCTGTCAAGTGGAGGTGATTCATCAGCAGTTTTTTGGAAACAGGTGTTGAGAAGGAAGAGAGTAGGAATTGACAAGCTTAAACATAAAGGCACAGTAGTAGAGGAGGCTAAGGATATAGAAGCGGCATTGCAGGAATATTGGGATGAAATTAATGACCCACACTGAGGGGGGGAGCCACCTAGTGGTAGAATAGAAGCAGGACCTGACAGGTGGGAACAGGAACTATGCAAGAGAATTGAGAGAGTAGAGATTGAAATAGCAGTGGACAGGTTGAAAGTAGGAAAATCCCCAGGGCCAGATGGGGTACTAAATGAGTTTATAAAGAAAGGTCCAGAGATATTGTGGGAGAGTATGAAATTTCTGTTTAATTTGGTTATTGAAAGAAAGGAGGCCCCAAGAGAATGGAGGGAGCTGAAGATAGCATACATCCCAAAGAAAGGATCCGTGGATAGCCTAGACCAGTGCAGAGGGATAGCATTAGCCTCAAATATAGAAAAGATTTTTGCACGTGTAATGTACTTGAGACTAGAGAGAGTTGTGGAGAGGGAGGGTTTCTTAGGAGAGATTCAGAATGGTTTCAGACCAGACAGGAGGGTTGTTGATCATGTGTTTACATTATCACAGGTGCCAGAGATAGCAAGGAAAGAAAAAGAAAGGTGTACATGGCCTTCCTTGATGTGTGGAAAGCTTACGACAGGGTCTGGAGAAATGCACTGTGGGCTAAAATGGAAGGGCTAGGCTTTGGAGGTGGCTTTCTGGAAGTTTTAAAGGCTCTGTGCGCAGAAAAAAAAGTAGTTTCAGTGTAGGAGATGTGGGAACTCACGGGGCAAGGTTAGACATAGGGCTAAAAGAGGGTTGTGTGTTATCACCAGTTTTGTTTGCCATTTACATGAGAGAACTGAACTGTTAGAGAGCAAAAAAGGGGTAAAAATAGGGGGAGAAAAGATTCCAGGGTTGTTCGTTGCTGATGATATTGTGTTAATGGCAGATACAGGTCGAGAGCTACAGGAACTCTTGAGGATAGCAGGTGACTATGGGGAAAAGTGGAGATTAGAGTTTAGTGAGAAGAAATGTCAGGTCATGGTCTTGGGGCAGAAGAGAAGACAGGAGGAGAAATGGATGGTAGGGAAGTTTAGGATACCAGAGGGCCAAGAGAAAGTCATTAGAATTGTAGAGGGTGAGGACTACGAATATTTAGGGGTGAACATTAAGGTCACAGGACAGGGAATGTTTAAGTACCATGTTGAGAAAATCAGACAGAAGGTGAATAGAGCGAAAGGTATGATAAAGGTCATGGCAGGGAACAGCTTCAATAGATCATTCAGAGGAAGGGTGCTGTGGGAACGTGTAGCCATACCTGGGATGTTGTATGGGTTAGATGTGATAGCCATTAGTGAAAAGGATATTGAATGGATGGAAAAGGCACAGAGGGGAAATGGGTGCTTGGGGCACCACTGTGTGTAGCAACAGAGGCCGTGTTGGGAGAGTTGGGATGGTTACCAATAAGAGATACAATAGCTAAGGCTAGGCTAGGTTATTGGGGATATTTGCAGAAGGTGAATGAAGAAAGATGGTGTAGGAAGGTGTACATGGAGGCTGTTAGTGAAAAGACAAAATGGGTTCAAGAAATGGACAAGTTAGCTGAGAAATATGAGTTGAAAGGGCCAGATGAGATTCAAGTAGCGTGGAAATCGTATATAGGAAAGGTGATTCAACAGAAACATGTGGAGCAGTGGAAAAGAGGGGTTGAGGAGAAAAGCACACTGAAATAGTACAGAATCACATGATCCATATTCATTAATTCCAAACCCAACAATGACAGCAAAGAGATTTCAGACTTGCCAAAGCATCAACATATCTTTTCCAATACCAATGCGAAGAAACAAATTTCACTCCTGACTTGAGACAGGCAGTCACCAAAGCATATAAAGCTGTAGACAAGCCAGTGAAGACTAAATGTTGGGATGGTAGCAGGGGTTCTAGACTGTTATTTCAGGGCAGAGCAGGAGTGATCAATCTGGAGAAGAGGAAACAGAAGTGGACGAATGGGAGTGATGGGACGTGTTGTGTGTGTAGGGAGGATGTGGATGAGACCATTGATCATATGATGACATGGTGTACAGGTTATAGAGCACTTAGAGACCAGCTGTTTGTACAATGGAGAACAAGAGCTGGGCAGTGTAAAGGCTTAGAGCAAGTAAGGGACATGGCAGAGAAAGATAGGTTAGCATGGATACCAGGATTGAAGGGCAATTTTCCAGGAAGTAGAGTTGGTTTAGAGTCAGTGAAAGGCTTTTTGGTGCAGTGCTAGGAGAGTAGGAATAATATCTTAGGATTAGTCACTGAAGAGAATCGAGGGCAAACTTAGCAAGGGAAGGGAGAAGGTAGCCCTTATTAGGGCTGCCATGACCCTGCCAGGTGGCATCATCAGCATCAGCAGGGGATGTGGGCATGCCGAGCGCAAAGGAGCGACAGTGGGATAGGGCTTCTTCTTTTTCTTTGTACTAAAGGCCACTTGACTAGCTACTAAGCTAGTCAGGACCGCCGCAGAGAAGCGGAGTGCCACAGAATGTTATTATTATAGGTGCTAGGTAACAGAACTATGCCTCCACCGTTATTAGGGCACTTATAGCAATTATGTCACGAAACCATCCAGAAATAACACCTTTTCTAACAAGAAAATAAAACTTTCTTAATATGTTTAGGATCTTGTATGTTTTAAAATTTATTGAATGACTTTTCATGCGCATTTTGCTTTCTCGTGCTGTTATCTTCATCATAAAAGCTCATATGGTACAACTAAATACATGCACCTGCCCATCCTCCTTGCTGCAGCGTAGGTGGCAGCATAGGGTCCCAGTTACTGTATGAATACTTCTACTAAAACAATTGTAAATAATATCAAAGTTGAATGGAAATGTTTCCACAAATGGGGGGAGGAGTGGTTGGATGTGGGAGTGAGGGTGTCGTGACGGCAATGTTGTTACACCGTATTATCGACTAAGAATGGGTTTCTTTGAAGATTTATCATTTTAAAACTGATATTTCTAATGTAACCTATTCTTGCACTCGCAACAAATACTTTGACTGCAACCTTTAGAAATTTAGGAGGAGAATGATTACATGCAAAAGATCATATGTTTTAAGGCCACGATGTTCCTGTGTGATATGGGATTTGCTTCTGATGAATGAGCTTTAACATTTCAACTGATTTAAAGACAATACCTCGTGCTTACAACATTTGTTTGATATATAACCACTTTGACAAAGTGGCCACAGTGTCGCATCCAACAGAGAGTAATCTCATTCTATTGCAGCAGAGTGTCACTTTGACATGTCATGTGCCTTTACATCTTCAATTTTCATATACGTTAACCCTTTCATTGATAGCTAGACTCAGTACACGGCAATCCACCTGGACCAATCCTCCAAATGTTGGGTGACAACAGGCAAGCTGGTACTGGAATGAGCGGTCTTTTAATGAAGAATTGAATCTGGAAACGTGATCATAATTCCAATAAACAGGACTTGTCTCTTGTTGACTGGGCACAGTGTGCCATTATAATCAGTTCACAGCTGTGATGAAGACTCAATATATCGCTTGATCATAATCAGATCTCCTTGGTTAAACATGTCTACTGTCTTTTGATTACGCATCTGATAATACAAACACGCGCATTACATTTTTATGGTGGTCTGGATGTAGTGGATATGCAAAAAATGTCCAATTTCTAAAAAACAACAACAGTATGTATGCTTACAGAAAGTGCCGTTATATTAAGCTACGGTACTGACAAGTCTAAGCTAATAAACTACTATAATGTATGGTTTAGAGCAGTGTGAAATATTTCATATTAAATACCCCACTTTCGGGTATTGTCTTACCCAAGTGCCTGTCGAGTATTACCTGTCTAGCCCCACACAAGGGAGCAGTGGTATACCCCCCCCCCTCCTCATTTGAAGGACACTTTTGTCGTGATAAGTGTGTGTCAAGATCCTGGGATGGGATATCTAAAATAGTTAGGGCCTGACATTGTTGAAAATTACACGCATTTTTCGCATATTATGAAGTATTTTGCCGTTATGAATACGATATGCCCGCACCGTATACTCTCTGTTTAGTAATGAACGTGTCTGCTAAACAGACCAATCTCAGTGTTTTTCCTTTCCTCCTGCCACAAGGGTGGTAAAGGTGATACGAAACTTGCTCTGCTTTTGATGCAAGTAGTCGGTATTTTCTGTCAATTTTGTGAAGACGTCCTTTTTTAACTTTTTTTCAGTGCCATGTGCGACTTAAGTCGAACTACTCAAAACGATCTGCAATGAATTATAATAAAGGTGCCAGATTCATGTTCCATGTAAACGGACCTTCATTCAAGTACCAGCATGCATGTAGTCACATACAATATATTAGTCCATGTTTTATGATGTCTACGTGCATCCTACCTCGTGTTCAGTAAAATGACCCTAGTACTTTACGAACTTAACTGGCTCTCTCTATCGACGGACCTCCTACCTTGCTTAATCTAAAGTTGTTTAAAGCCTTCCGTGCCTGGTATGCATATCTACACACACGGGCATTCCATAAGTGTTATACCCTGGCATCGAGTATTATATTGTGTTCTTGGTGTATGATTTATATCCTTTATTAACTCACTTTGGCTAGTTTCTGGACTTTGCAAAGTGCCAAGAGTGTTGACTTATAGATTTAATGCACGGACACGTCACTGTCACGTCACTATAAATTTCTTGACATCGCATAACGTCGTAGTACAAGGTATACAGCTGATCTGTGTGCATGTGTCCATACAAACATACTCTACGTTCTTTACTCAACATGGTTTGTATAATTTACCACATTTGATGTTTACATAAAACCCGTGCTATCTACTTTCTGTTAGTCCATTCCAAGAGAAATAAAGTCTATAATAACCTATACTTCAAAGGCATCAAAGTGTAATGAGTATCTCGATCCAAATTAAATTATTGCACCTTATACGTATTTATACCAAATTCCAACGAGGCAGTTAACCTGCTTTTCATGTATTGTCTGTACATGTTTCTTTTGCAATACGTCTTGTGTTCGCTATTTTCTCGGTCGTAATATGAAGCATACTACATGTGTGTACTCACAATCATTGCCAACGTTTCAGCTGTCTTGAAATCATCTGGCTATATACTTCTTACTTAAATGTTTCTGATAGAAACGAGCTGGCAACAGACTCCAGTGTGGCGTATAAATTACCGTGTCATGGGCTGTAGTCTCCACCAATATAGGGCGGCAATTGGGTGTTTTCGTCAATCCAAAGTTCTTTTGAAAATTGTCGTAGAGCTCTGTGGTACTGACCACGTTGGTGCAGCTTTGTCTTTCTTCACGTTAGCTTTCCTACTGTTTGGTATAATACTTTCTGAGTGTGCAACATGCTGCTATGGTCCTCCTTTATTTTGTATTGTAAGTTATTGACTAGGATAACTTTCGTCAATCCAAGTTTCAGCTAAAGTAATGATGTCCATATTTTCAGTTTCAGCGAGGAAGTATACTTAATCCACTTTAACCATGTTGTGCCGAGTCTGGCGTGTAATCTCGGGTGCCATTTAATGACTTTCAGTACTATTCTTTTGCAAACGGAATAAGGAGACTCATCCCGCATTGTATCTTGGTGGTTCTGCTTTACCTGAAGCCAAAGACCATGCTTATTTAGGCATTACCCTTTTACGCGATTTTAGATGGCACCTGCATATAAATGGCATTGTCACTAAAGCAAGCAAACTCCTTTCCCTATCAAAAAGACTTAAATTTAAACTCTCCAGGAAGAGTCTTGAAAATTATACCCGACAATGGTCCGCCCAATCCATGAATACGGATGTGTGCTTCTTAACAACTGTTCCCAAGAGCTAGCCGACCTTGTGGAAGGTTTACAGTATGAAGCTGCTGGAATTTGTAATGGTCTAAGAAAATATAGGCCTACGTCACGTGGCAGATTGTTGGCTGAGTTTGGTTAGGAGCCACTACATATTCGAAGACGTTTTCTGTAATCGTATACTTTTATAAAATTATCCACAAACTCTCACTAACGGGCGTCTATGATTGACTACCAAATTATGTTATTGTCCCAGCAGGCCGCCCTCTGCGAAACTCCCCATCAGTTACGACACATTAACTGTACAACAAGTTACAACTCACTTCTACCCTCCTCTATACGCTTGTGGAATGACCTCCTCCAGGATATAAAGAGTCGCCTTTACTTTCACTTTTTAAACTAAAATTATTCACATTAATCTTTTTTTTTTGCCCCAAAATTCCAAGTTATTTGGCTAATGATGGCCGTTTTGCAAGTATCAGTCACACACAGCTCCGCCTTGGTCAGTCAGGTCTGAATTCGCATTTACTCGAAACGAATATTGTTGCGTGAAATTTTCCAGACGAAAGCGTTTTCTCATTTTTTTCTGTATTGCCCACATTATGAGACACGTAGACGTAAACTCCTGAGAGCTGTTGCAAGTGTGCTCACACCTGGTGCACACCCTAATCTATTGCTTGATGTTGCTATGGGCAGACTCATGGAAATCATATTAACGGGCAGTTAGGACCTTCCCGATTAACTGAACACAGACATTTTCGCTGCAGTCCAACTGTACATCACTGAGACAAAACGCTTTATCAACGAGTAACGTCAATTACATTGTACATCAGACATTTTCGCTGCAGTCCAAGTGAACATCACTGAGACCAAACTCTTCATCAACGAGTAATGTCAATTACATTGTACATCGTCTCCGCAAACAGCACTTCTTTGTAATGTCCAGCATGTCGTATTAAAACGTGTGCGTTTGTATGTATATGTAGATCCCCTGGATTAGTTACTTTTATAGCTACTGGGTTATCCAAGGTATTGGGGGGAAAATATGTTTACAATACAACAGTTTTCCCGGGCGCGTTTTTTGGCGCAATAGCATGAGTGAAAAAAAAAGAAGACAAAATAGAGTTCGTTACTAGCACAGAGGCCGAGGCCTTTGTACATACAAGCTGAATGGTATCTGAGGTGTTCTCGTGCTAAATTAGTGTTCATTTATCATCACCAACGCAGCAAAGTTCTGTAACAAAACGGACATGGTCTCCAGGTAGGAGTTACCCACAATTGTTAACACCATTGTTGGTACTATTTACAGTCCCGTGAACCTCATGAACCTTTTGTTCAGTTAAATATCTGTAGGTGCATCTTCGCAAAGTAATGGCAGGAATGCATTATGACACCTACAGGCAATAGGCGAGGTCACAATTACCAATTATCCGTGTATTCAGCTGAATACACAACCCAATACACAGAATTCTTCACGGCTGGAGATGCGTATTCCCATTGGACTGCATGTTAAATTCACTTCAAATTAAAAGACTACTTTTAAATCTGCAAGAATGAAATTTATATGAACATTTCGGCTGTGTACATAATTTTACCACGCAAATTTTGGTGTTTCTGCAACGTTCAGTTTTAATTTTATTGGGCTGTAAATTACAATGAAAAGAAATAGGAATACACAACTCTAGACCTAAATGACTGAAATGCCCTCTACAGGAGAGCAGTAGAAGCTTCTGTTCTTGCTCTCCCCTATTCTTCGCATAAACCTAATTGATTTTCGCCATGCAGTATAAAAACATTCAACTTATTTATTGAAAAAAAATCCATAGTTGGAAGCCATACAGCTCATAAGGGCAAAAAGTACGTTTGAACAGTTGATGCGTAGCATCCACAAAAAACTTGGGCAAATTGAGCCATCAAAGTATTAAGCTGTATCGGACAGTGTCCGATGCAGTTGCAAATTTCGATGAAAGGCTCCACTTTCGGCACAAATTTTAATGGAATCATGTTAGCATTTTTGGCCACGGTCGGTTGCTTAGGATTAAATGAGGACCTCGTCTAGGATTAATGAAGACCTCGTCAGATGGGGAATAGGTAATGAAACCTGCAGTTTATGTCCACGAGAATGAGAGACCCTTCCCCATTTTTTTTTTTTTTTTTTTTTTAAATTGTAGCAGACTGAACAAGATTAGAATGAAGGAAGTGCTTATGTTGCAGAACACACTCAGAGAATACGGTGTACGGCACGTGTGGTACAAATCCATGGGTTCATCTGTTAGACCCCCCACACACTTACGCGATAGTGCGACGCGATTTTGATGCGATGTCGGGTGGAACGAAACGGCGATCGCATGAAAAATCTCCTCACCGCATAGGCCCTGAGATAACCATCGCGAACTGCCCACATCACTGAGATTGCGATCGTGCGAGAGATAATCTCCAATAGCCCACACCAGTGCGCGCGATTTTCGCCAATAGCCGAGATTGAATGCAGTCCACCACAACGTAGGCCTATTTGTATAGCAAATGAAACAAGGTGGTTTTGCAACTGTATGAATACAGTGACATCTGTTGGTGACCCACTATAATTGTGTATGCGACCTATTTACACGGTCTATAAAGATGGCGCAACAAATTGCAGTGTCAACGTCCTATATGGGCCTGCTGATCATGTATAAATTAAATGCCAAGCTAAGGAAGAAAAGAAGAGCTAAGAGAATTTGGATGCATGAATGGCTGCGAAGGCGTGACGACCCTGAGCAGCGAAGAACCACGATGTTACATCTTCACAAAGAATTCTTGACTATAAGTTTCATTAATAATCATGGCAGGGGTGGGGCACTGAGGGTCGACATTCTCTATCTTTCGTTAGTATCATCATTAAACAATGGGCCAGCTATCCCAAATTTAAGATAACTGACCAAGTTCTGGTCAAAATAATATTATATACTTTTCACGGATTGAAAATATGTCATACGAATGGTACTCCCATTTTAGTACTTGTATGTGCATCCTTAATTAAATAATAGGGCATGGCTAACAATAAAGTAAAAATGAATTCTACACGTTGTTTTTCACCAGAATACGTTACTAAAACTTAGTAACAGAATACGTTACTAAAACTTAGTAATCAAAGAACTTTGGTTTAATAAACCAATGTGCCTGATTATGGAAATAAACACACAGACAATTGTTTTCAATGATTTTAAAACATGATACGGCCTCCATATCTGTCCATGTTTTCGTAGATTTTTTTATTGCAAGAGGAAATGAGGCAAAAGCACGGAGATGTCCAGCTTTGAAAAAAAATACCGTTTTTCCAGAAACTTTTAAAATTTGCAAAATCATTCCTCACGTCCAAATAAACCGCAGAATTTTGAAACGTTTAATTTTCCAGGACGGTTATGTTCAGGAGTGGAACTGCACGCTCAGAATGAGTCCTGAAACTTATTACCAGCTCTTCGAGACGCTCAAACCTGCAATGAGGAAGATACACACAAATTTCAGACTGCCTATATCTCCTGAAGTGCGCTCAGATTAAGTCTCAGAACCACTCCCACTATTCTTCTGCGGCCTAGATTTCACAGGTGTTTTACTATTTCCAACCCTCCGAATCTTTTGCACCGTCTTGGCCTTTTTAGGCCTACGTGCAGCCTTTTTGGGTGGCATACCAGCGTGTCCAGAGTTGACCACAGCATTACGGGTCCCTGTAAACAATGTGTCGGCGGCGCGTTTTGCGAAAGTGACAGGCCGGGAAGTTCATGTAGCGACATCTGTGGGTCAGAATTTTAAACAGCTGCTAGACGACCAAAGCGCCATCTTTGGCAAAAAGCGGAAACTAAAAATTATTGCGTCATCGCACTCCTTGGTGTGGGCCACTGAAGATCGGTATGAGATAAGCGGCGACGAAGCGCGATGATGCGATGATTTATTGCAGTTCTAAAACCATCGCATGACTATGAGATGCTGTTGCAATCATGAGGAGATGGAAAAAAAAATCTCTTCATCGCACGCATATGGCCCAGACCAGCGGGCGAGATGATGCGATTTTTTTTTTTTTGGACCCGCGATTGGGATGCGACGATAAATCGCGTAATCTCGCTCCTTAGTGTGTGGGGACCCTGACAGCCAAACTTTGTTTTCCTGTTGGCAAGGAAGCCTTCTCTTACGGAAACAATGTTGGATTTTTGCTTGATCTTCTCTGTAAAAAAAAATGAAACATGGCTTTGTATGGAGTCACTTATTGACCTCGCTGGATCCAACCTGATACTTCTTAAGCCTTTCTAAAATTGACTTTCTTGTTAATCTTAAGCCGGCCGCACGCTGTACGACCCGACAGTCGGCGACGGGTCTGCGACTGTTTCGTCGATTAATATGCAACAGCTGACGCCGCGACCATCCATTTTCAGTTGCCACGACTGGCGTCGTGAGAGTTAAACAAGTTGGATCATAAAAGGGGACGGGGGAGGGGGAGCATAAAACATTCCACGGCATGAAATATAGCCTATTGGCCTACATAGGCCCATTTTATTTAGTTAGTTAGTTAGTTGGTTGGTTGGTTGGTTGGTTGGTTGACTGGCCGGCTGGCTGGCTGGCTGGCTGGTTGGTTGGTTAGTTTAGTTTAGTTAGTTAGTTAGTTAGTTAGTTAGTTAGTTAGTTAGTTAGTTAGTTAGCTAGCTAGTTAGTTAGTTAGTTAGTTAGTTTAGTTAGTTAGTTAGTTAGTTAGTTAGTTAGTTAGTTAGTTAGTTAGTTAGTTAGTTAGTTAGTTAGTTAGTTAGTTAGTTAGTTAGTTAGTTAGTTAGTTAGTTAGTTAGTTAGTTAGTTAGTTAGTTAGTTAGTTAGTTAGTTAGTTAGTTAGTTAGTTAGTTAGTTAGTTAGTTAGTTAGTTAGTTAGTTAGTTAGTTAGTTAGTTAGTTAGTTAGTTAGTTAGTTTAACCCGTTCAGCAGAGCTGTTCTTCCACTGGGCCCTGTATCATATACAACTATATACATCGAAATAGGGATAAAAGTAGCCGTAAAAACAAACATTGAAAAGTACAAAGCAGCATTTGAGCATCAGTAAAATACAAATAAATAAAATGTACAAAGAGGCATCAAAACATCACTGGTTAAAATAGTGCTTCTGGTATTCCAACTTAAATCGTAAACACTTGGACACTGTTTTAAGAAAATAGGCAAACTATTCCATATCATAGCATACTTAATCTTGTTTCATTCTTGGGCGATTTTCACGTGCAACAGACTCACATTGAAAGCATGCACAGCTTTGTCGGCCCAGACATCGTCAACTTGAGACTTATTTAGAAATAGCCTAATTTATTATCAAGTTCGTCCGAATCTCACGACCATATCACGCGAATCGTCGTGTAGCGTGCGGCGATTAGCTTTAAGTCGGGAAGCAGTCGGGAGTTCTCCCCATGCACGACTGCTTGTCGCCGACAGTCGGGTCCTATAGTGTGCGGCCGGCTTAAGATTACCAATGTGCACACTGGTCGCATCACTGGTCATACCCTACATGTGGTGCCCTCTTGTGAAGGGGTAGTTAATTGCAGCTATAAATTAGTATCATTATGATGATGATGATGATGATGATGATGATGATGATGATGATGATCATTTATTTATTTTTTATTTATTTATTTACTTATTTATTTATTTATTTATTTATTTATTTATTTATTTATTTATTTATCATTTAATATCAATAAACTCCTTGTGTATTTGATATCTACATACCCCTTGATCATATTCAGGGCACTTTCGTGATGGCTATTTTTACAGTTTCAGGAGTTGAATAAAACACTTGCATCATCAAAACATTGATACCAATAAATAATACATGAACATTTGAATTATCATCCCATTTTTTTATAAATTCTAACTGATAAAAAGTGTGTTATAACTTTTTTACTGTCGATCACAACATAATTGACTAAGGTTTATGGCAGAGCAACATTTAGCGCGCAGAAACATTTCTGACCCTCGTTGACCTGTTGTTGCTTTATCGAATTGGGGACAAATCACGGGTGTGCCCTGGACCATGAATTCCTCCGCAGTGAAGGGTTATTTTACAGCAAAGTGGTTATTACTAATCGTTTTATTCATAATAGGAATCATTACTGACGCATCACTGAAGTATACCCAGTCAAGTTACAGTGACTCTAAATATGAACATAACATCGATACTGCCACAACTTAAATTTCAAAGACACGGTTTGTTAATGTCGACATTTCTTTACTGTACATATGATGCCCTCAGGTGGTACCGTAGCACGTCAGCCTACTTGCAACACTATCGTAATCAAGTCTGCAAAATAAGTGTCTCCTCCAGTCTGGTAACTTGAGTTCATCTATTCCTTCTTGTCCAGTCAGATTGAAATTTTAATATCATGCTTCTAAGGGTTAATCCCAACTGATATATCGAGACTAATAAAGCAAAAGTCACCGCTGCACAGACTAATATTGCAATAATTTAACAGTTAGTCGTTTAATTCTTAAAATATAAAAGATTAACTACATGTACATGTATACAAAGTATTGTAAGTTTATCTTGCATTGCCCACTGTCGTACCGTTAAGGCTTGTATTGTCCTCGGTCTATTGTAAATATACCGCGTGCGTCCTGTGTCTGGACATTCACTGGGTTAGCTTTGTAAGCTATAAGGTCATCCAGTACAAATAAATATGTTAACAAATGGAACATGTGCCTCCATGATATAGAGAGGAAGTACACTGCTTTGTAATGCAGCCCTGCATGAGGCGAATATGCTGGCCAGTGCAGTGCAATTGCCAAATTTAACCTTTTCTACTCTTTTCATTACACAAGTCCTCCCGATCTGAAATATTACAATGAGTTCACATTCGAAGTCCTCATTGAAAAAAATATCATTGAGATACCAGCGTGCTTGGCCTCAAATCAATAGTTCTAGAGTTGGTCTTGGTCTACAATATCCCTCCGCGCGACTTGTGTGCACTGTCCATCCAAACTCGCCGAGGAAAGCTGTTAACTCAATATACAACGATGAAAGGGTCTGGTGGGTATTATGTACAGTTCGTTCAATGAGTGTGAGTCCTCGTTAAAACATGTCTTTGACCCTGAAAGTGAACATGTTAGTGATATAATTTTACCCTTTAGAGTACGCAACGGTTTGTCATTATCAATTTGAAGAAGAGTACCCTAGCTCTGTTTACCCTTTTTACAGGGTATAGCGGATAAGAGGCACCGTCTGTACATTTCCCAGGCCAGCAAAACCTCGCATGTACTTCAGAAGTGCGTGAGCAAATTGGGGTGACGTAAGGAACAGAAAAGTTATCTGTTGCTGGGGATTTACAAAAGCGATAAGGCACAAACCGGCACAACGCTTTCTTGTGTCACTACGGTGGTTCCATGCGTATTGAAATTCAAAAAAATAAAACAAAATAAATAAATAATAAGCCTTAATATCTAAATTAACAGTTTTCCTGTTCATTGCATTGTCTATTACACACACTTCAGAGTAGCATAATACACGCACATAACTATATATGTATGGAGCGTCTTCTATATACTTATGGGGCGTCTTTTCTTTGTTGAATCGATTTTTATCATATGAAGCAAGAATGTGTGATATTTTATCAATAAAATGTATTTACTTCCATAAACAAAAACACGAGTTTAGAGACTTAAGTTGTGGACAAATTTAAGCAACATCAACAACCTCATCTGTTTAACTGATACAATGCCGGTTGGTAAGGGAGTATTTATTATATGGTACAGTACTAAAATATATTTTAATTGCACTGTATTTGGTCAAATTTAGATAAACATTCGATGATATGTACACACATCGGTCAAGCCATATGTACAGATACCGAAATTCGTATCATTAATAATGGTTGGTATATAAAAAAAAATCATCAAAATTTCAATAGGTTTTTACCAAGGCTGTCCTTTATGGCCTTATATTTCATTTTGAGCAAGTGCAGAAATTTTAGGAAGAGCTGTTCGCACAGATATTAATATCCAAGGTATTTTGGTTCATTGAATTGTAAATAGAATATCCCGTTGATGAGACCACTTTTTCTGTTGGATATAGAGAACAATACATAACAACAGTCCATCATATTAATTCTAAGCTTGAACAGATTTCTGCAGTGAAAGTAAACATAGGCAAGGCTACATTAGTATGAACTGTAAGTTTGAAAAATACAATTTGGACACCACACAAAATAGAATACATACATACATACATACATACATACATACATACATACATACATACATACATGCATGCATGCATACATACATACATAATGCGTACATACATACATACGGACAGACAGACACATGTACATACCTACGCATAACTATTATAACTAATAACCCCTTGACACTATTATAACTAATAACCCCTTGACAGTACCATGTCATGAAATCTCTCCAGTAATAAGCGAAGGAGAGCAACAAAATAATGAAACTCAACTCAGGAAAATACAAATATAATTGAAACGGTCCGTGGAATTGTCTATACTTCTGAAGTTCTCCTTCTTGAATCATTGGCCTTATCTCAGTTAATTAATATTACTTCTGTCCCCCCACCCCACCCCCGCATCTGGCTAAAACGGAAGGACAAATTCAGTAACATCCGGAATTTTTAAAATCTCAGATAAAATTATGAGAAAATATTTGTCCACTCCAACACAAGAAGGGGGTCTAGGTATACAGATATCCTACACGAATCTTTGCAGTAAAATGTGCATGGATGGAAAGACTGCCAACTGCCTGTAGTGCAACAAGGAAAATTGGAGTTCAGACTCATTCCTGGTAACAGGTCAAACTTTATATGGAGATGTTACTTTATTTTTGAAATGCATCACAAATGTTTAAATATCAAAGATAAATTCTTGGAAAATAACATTCTGAGCTGGAGCAATGTTAACTGTCATGTGCCAGTGGCAGAAAATGCTGGTGAGATTCACGCAGAGCATTTGATTTAACGTCTTGCATACATAACTATACTGTTACAGGCGCATTATTGGGTTTCATAAACTGCTAACATATTCAAAATACATGATTTTCTTTATATATATATATATATATATATATATATATATATATATATATATATATATATATATATATATATATATATATATATACATATGTATGCGTGCGTGCGTGCTTGTGTGTGTGTGTGCGTGTGTGTGTGTGTGTGTGTGTGTGTGTGTGTGTGTGTGTGTGTGTGCTTGACTTTAAGGAGGCGCTTCCATTCCACATTTCACAAGAACAGTGAAGGAAACCGAGTACATAACAAGTTTTATTGCAACAACAATTTCCTGCTTTCTGATGTAACATGATAAACTGAACAGGCTACACGTTAGTCATATAAGAAAAGGTAGCAACTAATATTCTTTTTGTTGCAGTATTGGAAATAACTTAAATATGTTATCGATTAGTCTAGATACCTTACAGGTATTTGACATTTTCCTAGTTTTCTATTAAGGTGCTCCTTTTAAGTAAATGCATATTCACAGCGTTCCACCTGATGATAGAGAAAGGTAAACCATTCAAAGGTTAAAACAATGCGATGTAACCTGAAATGTGCTGTTTATAATCTTGTGTACAATGTAAGAACCTGGAAAGCTATTTTGATGTAGGAAATATATTCATTATCTCAGTAAAGACTCCAAATTCTATAAGTGTTTAATTTTCAATCAAAAGTGTCGATTGATCATTATTATGCTCTCAGATATTAACATTGTATTGGAAATATCTTATTTTAGAATAGGAGTTTGTATTGCGTGCTGTATTTTCTGAAAGAAAAATCAGAAAAGAAAATATGATTAAAATATAATAATTAAAGTCTTTTAATGATAGTAACAATTAAATACTTTATTACATGCCAGGTTTCTCGTGATATCATTAAATTTTTCATCGCATCATTTGATATTTAATGATATCATAATGTCTAATACCGATTTAAAAAAGAGACGGCGTTTTTGTATGTGTGTGTGTGTGTGTGTGTGTGTGTGTGTGTGTGTGTGTGTGTGTGTGTGCGTAATACGTATGTCTGTCAGTATAGAGCATTGTCATTTTCATAACATAGCAATAATTTTAGACTCGTCCTTACCTTAGTGAAAGATTTTCAGCATATTTTGACGTATTTATACATTTATATCATGGACCTGCCTGTGCACATTCCAATGTATGTCAAGCCAGGAAATATTTTGTGATACTTGAACAGAGCCTACTATCTTATCGCTGTAAATAGAATTGACTGTCTGCACAATGATTACGTTTTTAGATAAGAGCGCACAATAAGGGTGTGTGTTGCACGGGCCAAAATCTGTGTGTTCGTCTGAAAGATCACTGGTAATGAATTACCTGGTGTACTCCCTTAACTCATCCCACCCTAATGACGCTTTTTTCCGCTTATATCTAAACGTCGTCGGCTAATTGTATTTTACTAATTGAGGGATTATTTTTTCGCAGTTTTGAATGAAACTTGCATGCAAGATCATTCCAAATTACATCCCCATGGTCAGCAGCTTTCCTTGTCGCGCTCTGGGCGCATTGCGCCCAGAGTGCGCTAAGGAAAGCTGTTGACTCGGTCCTCTATCAGGGCGGAGTGAGTTAATGTTACCCAACAAAAGGCACACAACTTAAACAATTAATTATGCACATAACTTAAACAATTAATTATGTCTTAACGCCGCGACCACACCGACAAGGATAACTTTGCAAGAACGTAGCTTGCGGCCATCTTAAATTTATGAACACTTGATTCACACTCGTGGTATAACTATGGGGATAAAAGGCAACACGTGCGCCAATTGCATAGTCCCGCTAATGTGGTCAACATGCTAAAGTAAAGTCTTTGTCCTCTGTATAACGGGTAAGGGCATATATTTTAACATTTGAAGCTTTAGGAAAGCAGAAAGCCATGATAAATTGTCCTTTTATTTATAGTAATCCATTTGTGGCCAGCACAAATGTCAAAGCACACGCAGTTGACTAGGAATTTCTTAACACACACCACAGGATGACAGAGTGGCTACAAAATGTTTCAAATTATAAATTATCCCAAACTTTCAAAAATCTAAAGAAGTTGACTCAAAAAAGTGTTTCTCTTGCGTACTGTGATGGTAAAAAACATTAAGCCCACTTTTTTTTCAAATTCAGCCCGTAAAAGGGATAGAACACTAAATTGAACATTTAATCCTGATTGGTTTATTCTGCTGAAATGACGGTGTTAGTATCTGCCAGTGCTTTATTGCTGTAACTAGAGAAATAATAATTATACCGTTGGGTGCAAAGTCAAAGTTCACTAGTTTTGGTAGTCAGATAATTATGTGTACGACAACAAGAGTGAACCTTAATAACACACACACACACACACGCACACACACACACACACATACCCACGCACGCGCACGAACACACGCACAAGCGCACGCGCACACACACACACTCACACACACACATACACACGCACGCACGCACTAAAAAGCGAAATACATTCGATAGACATTTTGGCGCCTCATCGGGTAAGAATTTGAACACGTGTCCGAGTCAGGAATACCCGGACATGTATGGATGTTGCATTATTCAATAATTCACAAAAACCAGGATTTCAAACACAAAATCATGGGGTTTTTTTTAGAACGAAACCCATGGGTTTGAACATGCAACCTAGAATTTTGCTACAAAAGTCTGAGTTTTGTCTACAAAACGCAGGTTAGTTTAGCTTAACTCAGGGTATTGTAAACACTTTCAGTAAACTTTACTTAATTGAGAATTTTATAACAAAACTGCGTTTTGTAGACAAAACCCTGGGTTTTGTAAGAAACCGCGGGATTTTGTATGACAAATTCTCAGCTTTGTTTCAAAAACTAGGGTTTAAGCTACAAAATTATAGATTCTGTGGACAAAATGCTGACTTTGTAAAAAAAAAAATCTCAGCATTTTGTGGGTTTTGGAATAACTGTGCAACTCCCTGAGTTTGGCTTGTTTACATAACCTTTGGTTTCGAGATGTAGATGTCGAGAGAAATGACAACATCTGTTGAACAACTTAGGACCTAGGGATCCTCACAAGTATCTTAACGCCATTTCAAAGCAATTAGCCAAGTGGTAATGAAGATGTTTCTCCAAGATTGTGCGACAAATTAACTTTAAAATTCTTCATAAAAAACTTGAACATTTCAAACAGGCTTGGTAGAGACCCTTGCAAGGAGGATGCCCACCAAGTTTGAAGAGAACCTGGGCAACAACAAAAAAAAGAAATCGAAAATGTACATATGAATGGACGACAACGGCGACAGACAGACTGACGACGGAGAACCGACTATCCCGTATAAGCCGAGCTGACTGACAATTCAACAGAGCCTAAAATCAGAAACGTTCACTTCGGCTTGTCTTTGATAACACACGTTCCTACAATGACCTCTTATTTAATACAAACATTCCTGGCTTAGAGCTATCTATACTTCGAAAGCTTGGCATGGAATTTTACAAGTTTTTTTATGGCCTGATCAAGGCGCCCATCCTTTATGTTGTAAATATTTCGCAAAACAGACCCGTTGAAATCACACATTATGCAAACGCGAATTGGAAATTCTAGTATGCGTTACTATTGTTACAAGACCAGAGTGTTAACATTTAGAACAAGCTTCTTCATAATATCAAACAAGTCCAGGTGTTTAGAAGATCAATACAACCCTGGAAAGGTCACAGATGCCTGTGCCTGTACCTGTAAATAAACTGTACATCAAATTTATATGAAACAGACCATGACGTATGTTAATTTGCCTCTGGCACCTGCAGTTCTACTTGCTGGGCGGCTTTGATGTTATCACCTTTTTCAATCTTTATTTTCCAAAGACAAATACAACATAATATCTTAATTAAATATCACATATTATATTTGTTTTATCGATAGCTGTCATAATTGTTTATTTTAGTCTACGTGACTGTTTTTCACCACTAATAGACTATACTATGTGATATTTACTCCGTGGGCGTATTTTTATGCTCTTGACATCAAGAATAAAATAAAACTGTCACTGTTATCGTAATTGTTATTTATAAGCGAGTCTGAAATAATGCTCATACGGTACAGAGTGGGATGCTGTCATGTGATTGGTTGATAGGCGGCAACTTAACCAACTTTTTAATGGTTTTGGGAATTATGGCCCATTACAGGTATTTAAAGAAAATCTCCGCGCAGGCGAAAATATGAATTGTCAGTATATCGTATATCTCATCATATAGGAATCTATAAAGCCCGAGTCAACAGGGCAAGTCAGTATATTATTTTCTGCTGACCAGGATTTAAAATAATTTCCGAGAATAAAAGGTGCTTTAATGACTCAGTAAGGCCATCAGAATCTAATTAATTGCGGTACTTAGTACGTGTATGGAAGTTATCTTGTTCAATAAATCACAAAACCCAGGGTTTTGTCCATGAAACCCAGAGTTTTGTATTTCAATCCCCCGAATTTAGTCAGAATACCATGCGTTTTGTTCACTAAGCTTTGGGTTTCCCAGGAAACTCTGTGTTTTGCTTAAAAAAGCAAAGGATTTTACATACAAATTTACCAAACACTAAGGTGTACTGCAAAACCCAGGGTTTTGTAAGCACAACCTAGAGTTTCCTCAGAAACCCCAAAATGTCTGTGTTGATTTCCTGGGTCAATGGCATGAAGTTTGTTTTTGTTTTGTTCGTTTTTTGTTTTTTGGGGTTTTTTTTGTTTGTTTGTTTGTTTGTTTGTTTGTTTGTTTGTTTGTTTTTTGTTTGTTTTTTTTTTTTGTTTTTGTTTTTGTTTTTTTTTTTTTCTATTGTTGCACTTAGGCATGCGCATGTACGAACACAACCCCCCCACAACATACACACATACATACAGACGTAATCGTAAAACTGGCTCTTGACATTTTTAGTTAAAGGTTACAGTGTATATTTCTTTTATTTCATATGTTTACTATTGTTATGTGTGCATTTTGATACCGCAAACATACACCCCATTAAGGCATAAAAGGTTAAGTACTAAATAAATGAATCACTGACACATTTGAAATCCCTGATATAAACAGAATTAGAGCTGCCACCAGCCTTGTCAATGGTCGCCACTCTTGTGTGGCAGGGCATCACAATTGCAGGTTTAAAAGCTTGTGGAAACGCGACATGTAAAATTGAAATATAACTGTTCATAGTCAAACTTTCCCAATATACATCTCTCTCTCTCCTCTCTGTATAAATATATACATACATATATTCTCGATTGGCAAAGCCATGCGGTTTGTAAAATGCAGCACACTACATCACTGACCATAGGTAGGAAAATTATTGTTATAAATTAGAGACTTCAAATACTAAGCTGTACTTTCATGGTAAAACCTAAACAAAGTTGTCTTTTCTTGACGAACGCAGGTAGCCTGTGCAAGGCATGTCACTTCAATTCTTGTGACAAGCTTGTAAAAACAATAGACATGTCACTTCAATTCTTGTGACAAGCTTGGAAAAACAATGTTCCTTTTCTCCACATAGCAACTGAAAACTCCTCACAGATAAAGTTCCCAATGGGTCAGCGGGGCAAACATTTTTGTAATTAGTTTATGAAAAATTCTAAAAGGCTAGGATCTCTGTGATTATTAAAATATAATTTGTGCGTTCTCTGAAAAGTGTGCTTTTTGCTACGCGTAAGGAACTCAAATATGCGTTTACCCTACATTATCCTAGACTGTGGAATATTGGGAATTAACATCCACGTTTTCAATCTGAAACAGATATTCACATCTATCTATCTATCTATCTATCTATCTATCTATCTATCTATCTATCTATCTATCTATCTATCTATCTATCTATCTATCTATCTATCTATCTATCTATCTATCTGTCTGTCTGTCTGTCTGTCTATCTATTTCTGTCTGTTTGTCGGCTGGCTGGCAGGCTGACCGTCCGTCCCTCTGTCTGTCTGTCTGTCCGTACGATCTACCTTCCATCTTGTCTGTCTGAATATGAGTATATCGATAAGTTGAGGCCTTACACTTTATATATAAAATGTTATGCGCAAACGTTCACTTCGAAACAGCTGCACATAGTCAGCCCACTATGTTTGACCAGCAGATAGTCATCAAGCATTCAAACTCTTTTTCAAGTCTGATAAATATTTAAATATACAGCCGCTAAACTTACGACCTCTATTGTCACGATGACCTTATAGATGAGGTGCATTTGTTCCACTGGATGGTCAATTAGTTCGCTCGGTATGTATGTATGTATGTATGTATGTATGTATGTATGTATGTATGTATGTAAGTAGGCATCAGTAAGTCGCTGTCCTGCAATTCTCTGGTGCTTTTATTTGCTCAAGATTATTTTGCGCATAGAACTGTACGAAACCTACTTAAGTAATAGAAAAAAGGGTTATCTTGGATGTGAAATGTTCTGAATAGAAACTTGAATCTGGTGTGTCTCAATACAGTATTTTAACCCTTTACTCTTCCTTGCGTTTATAAATGACCTTATGGATGATTTAACATTTAAGGTTTTAATTTTTGCAGATGACGCTGGATATTGTGGGATCTCTTGAACAAAGAGTCATTCGATTAAATCAAAGTTTACTAGTGGTGCAAGATTAGCGGATAAATGGAAAGTGGATTTCAATCCTTCAAAAACAGAACACCTGGTTATTTCAAAAGTGGTCAAGAAAGTGAACTACCCTTACATGCAATTAATAGGCAAAAATGTCAACGGGTCCCGGAACACAAACATTTTGGCTTAATTATTACGCATTGCGTATTATTGTGCCTTCATATACAATACGTTTATAACAAAGAAGCCATTCATTTTAGCAAACTGAGAAAATGTATGTACAGAAAGCCACCTTTCAAACCCAAAACCCATCCTACCCGTTCCTCTTCCTCTAAACACAACCTATTCTAAACCCTTGTAAGTGAAATCTTTCCTGTGCCAATTTCTGAAAAAAATCTCTCCTTATCTCTCTGTGCATAGCACCACAACAGCCAATGATCCACCGTCTCATCTGCCTTTGGTCTACACATCTTACACTTCCTATTACTGCCTGTTGTTTACTTCTGTTTTCTCTTTTATAGATCGATTACCTGCCCTACTTTGAAAAAGAAGCTTAGATCTTTTCCCTCCATCCCAACAGACACTTTTTCTGTGGTTTTTCTAATGCCTGGTATGCTTTTAATGTACTAATTTCCCCGACTCCTCTTTTCCAATCCTTTTTCCAACCCTCTGTAATAGTCTTACCTACATATACTTTCCAATCACTGCCTCATCATATCCTTTTAATTCATATCTCTCAACTACTTTATCTATGTCTTTCACCCATCTTGTTTTTTCCTTGACCACCTCATTGTAAACTTTCCTGCACCACCTGTCTTCACTTGCTGCTTGTAGATGCCCCCAGTACTGTAACTTTGCTTTGGCAATCCTGTGACTTTATTCGATCCTGACTCTCCTAGGACTGCTTCTGTTATTGTACATGGTGGTGCTCCCAAAATCCAGTTCCCCATCTCATTCTGTGCTTTCTCCATTCCCTGGCTATTTCCCTCACTTAATGAATTCACATCTTCGCCAAATATCATTCCTGGTATTGCAACTCTATCCCATAATACTCTTGCTGTGTACTCTCTGTTGAAACTGTTCAGTGCCGTACCTTTCATCATTCCCTTCGTACGATTAACTTTCTGTTTAATCTTCTCCACCTGATACCTAAACATGCCTTTTCCCGTTGCTTTTATCTTAATGCCTGTGTATTCATACTCGTCGACCTCCCCAATTCCGTTCAACTGTTATCTATCTTTTGGAAGTTGGAACTGTCCAATTCTCCATGTTTTCTTCTCGTCTGGTTTCCTCCCAAGAGTCTTGACTTTGCTCTTATCCTTAATTCACATCTCTCTATTACAGGTGGAGATGTCATTCCCAACTTCAATTCAGAGCTTTGTGCTGTAGGCGCATCCCGTGAACCAAACACAAAAGTTGTAGAATTTGGATTTATACCCATTAGGGGGACTTCAAAAAAAATTAACGTTGAATACCTATCTTCAAAACTATTATGCGCAGATGTGCCATTCCGACCTCACATTCCAGGTTTGTCCACAATCAATTTTGTCCAGAGCTAAGCTCTCAGGCTTCACTAAAGCTAGAATCTGTAAGCAGTATCTGGCCCTATCAGTAAAGTTGATATAGTGCAAATCAGGAGCAACAATAGCAGACTTGTAAATATTTGTGATACTTGTAGGCATACAACATGCCATGATCTGTCGTCAGAATTCAGTTACATGTATATGCACATCACTAGGATTTGTTGATTTCACTCATGTCAGACATAATTTTCTGATGCTACCATATGGTTACTACATTTGTCATCAGTCTATGCTGTAGTGTCAAAAGTGGTCCATAAATTAATCAAAGTTGAATTAAAAAGTCTACTAGCTTTAGCTACAGTTTTTCAATACATGACCAAGTCTTGTTTGCTTGCTGGTACTTGACATTCTATTTTATCAAGAATTCATTCCTTCTGCCTGGTATTTCTTTTTTGTCTGCAGATTTTTCCCTACCAAGAGCCTACAAGTTGATTTTTTTTTTCTTAAATTTCATGTTTTCTGTCATGTAGCTTTTCCAATTTCAATACGAATAAAGAAGGAAACAATTTTACTTTCTAGACACACAGACAGATTTGGTTTGAAACCAGCTTATAAACAATCAGGTTTTAAAATGTTGCAATCAGAGTAAAATACTTCAAGCTGATGCTTTATTTCAAAATAATAAATGGCTTATTCCCACCTCATTTTCGACGTACGCTGCTCCCAGCACAAAACAAGGAAGACCATAATTACATGCTACGTAATGTCTCTGCAAGATAGTTACCACATGCTTGCAGGAATGTTTTTGCTAAAGGTTTTGTTCCATCAATTACCAGGCTTTGGAATACAAAGCCCCCAAAATGTTCCGGACGCTAATTCTGTCCCTGGTTTTAAATTAAACATAAAAAACTGACATCCCTGTAAGATTCGATCAACTCCGTCATCGGCGCCGCAAGCAATATATGATATTGAACCCCTTAAGAGGAGCATTGATGGACTTTAATAGTAGTTGGTTTACTCTGAATGCTCAGTTGGTATACATCTGAATGCTCAGTTGGTATACTCTTAATACTCAGTTGGTATACTCTTAATGCTCAATTGGCATACTCTTATTGCTCAGTTGGTATACTCTTAATTCTCAGTTGGTATACTCTTAAAGCTCAGTTGGTATACTCTTGATGCTCAGTTGGTATACTCTTCATGCTCAGCTCGCATACTCTTAATGCTCAGTGGGTATACTCTTAAAGCTCAGTTGGTATACTCTTGATGCTCAGTTGGTATACTCTTCATGCTCAGTGGGTATACTCTTCATGCTCAGTTGTACCTGTAATCGACATTTAATGGACACTTAAACATGCAATTATTTTGTGGATATCATTTTCTTATGTAGTGTCCCTCAATCATAAATCACAGACACGAATTCCTGGCAAGGATTTCGGACATTCTACAGGCCGTCCCACGTAACATATACACTTTGACCATTTTCTGAACTTTAAAAAAGTACGTATTTGCCTATATGGACAGGGCAGTCTTTCATTTGGTTACAATTGTAATATTTTGGATGCTACCATGAAATTCATCCAACGTAGCAAAAGATTTTGAAATACTTATTAGAAGATAGGTCTGTATTTTACATATTTTATGTGTTTGTGCTAATGTATATATATATATATAAATATATCCATTCACTTTTTATTTACATTGTTGTTATCTCTGTGTCTGTCTTTTTTCTTTTTTTTTTCAACGCATTCTTGTGTGATGAATATATATTTAAAGCATTGTATTTACATAAGGTGATGATTTTATATAAGCCACAGGCCTTTTTTTCGCATCCATAGAGCGTATTGCAGCAAGAACTGTACACAGGTATTTGTGTGCCCACCTACTCATACAGTGTACATATTAAATATTCAGACACGTATGCCTATCCTTAAGTTACAAGACACAGAAAGAACTACACATAAGCCATATAATTATGACGTATTTCTGTGACGATGAACAAAAACATGCCCAGTCCTGTTGGTTGTATTGCTTTCTGGTGACATTCCTGCAAACCCACAGACCCAGCAATATGTTACATTAATTGCTTTTTTCCACAACAAATTAAGCGCAGGGCATTAGCCGGTAATGTTACTGCTGTTTATTCATGCCAGGTTGACTGAAGATTAATCTCGAAATTCCCAGCTACTACTTCTACACGTTGCGGTAACCAAATTGGTGGCGGCGGTGCGTGTTGAGCTCGACTATTTATTATTCCTGTCGCATGCGAGCAGGAATGTTAGCAATCACTCTCCCCAGCTAGGCCCTGCGGGGGTCACAGGTGCTCGTAGTGTATTGACCTCCCCAGCCGACTGTTGGCTTTCGACTGATACCCCCACAACGGGGGGGGGGGGCTAACGGGGGAATTTTCCCCCATAGATTTCTCCAAAGTAGAGGGCACTTGCTAGTGTTCCCCAAAATATAATTTGAGGTTGGTTCCGTGGGCAGTGATTTCATGAAGTGTTATTTAAAAGTACCCGATGATCCTTTGTTCCAAAAAGAAAAATCGTAAATGTTCCCACAGTCAGGCACACATGCGTGTTTCTGGGTCAATCTAGTCTTAGGGGCTCTTACCAGGGCCTCGGTTTGGCATCGGGAGTGCCCTTGTGACCATACACAAGCATGTGGGCCCGACTAATAGTATGGTATGCCAATTAATTAACATACTAGTAGGATAATGTCTCAAGCGTGAGGAGATAAGTGTTGTGTGGGCAAATGGATGAACTGCAACCACTCAAGTAGTTTTAGTTTAACGCTGAAATAAGATATACAGGAAGCCACTGAATATCATATTTCGCTTGCTGCTAAATTGAAATGAAACACATTTGAAACATCTCTTGTAAGACCACCCCTAGGGATGACCAATTGTGGTGTCTCAAGACAGGTGGTCTCTCATAGGAGGAAAAATAACAATAAAAGTACTGAGCAAAGTATATTGAAAATGTGGTCTTTGAAAGAAGGCGGTCTCTCAAGGCAGGGAACCAATTATTTGTATGGGGGTGGGATATAGCTTGGTTTTATTGAGTTATGGTGTAATCAAGGGAAGCTTGGGACACCTACAGATGTACAGACATGCAAGGATTTTTTTCTTTTCTTTTGTTTTTCTTTTCTTTTCTTTTCTTTTTTTTTTTTTTTTTTTTTTTTTTTTTTGCTTGTGTAAGGTGATTTACCTGACAACACCTTTTTGGTGGTTTTTCTCTGTAAGTATGTGGTGAATTATATATTATTATGATGCCTGCTACCCAGCAAAACAATGTTTTCTCAATTAAATTATCAAAACACTCACATAAATTCCATAAAGAACCATCAGCACGATGGCATCTGTTTACTAGTATCCATGACACTTAGAACCAGTTGCCCATGTAAGCCAATCAGATCGCCCGATTTTGGTCATGTGACCTTTCCCCCTTCAACTTTTATTTTATGTTCGTAACGAGCGGGACTCGAACCTGCAACCTTTGGCACCAGTCGCCTACCTGAAATGGGAAACGCACATATCCACTCGACCGAATCCCCATTCCTAAAAAAGAATGGTTCAATGGAGTTAGTTATGTGCGAGTGCCACATCAACACGGTAATGCAGTATATTTACTGAGTCGGCATTTATTTCCAGAATCGGGGACTTACATCCACCAGCATTAAGGAAATGCCGAAAATACATATATATATATATATATATTATATCACATATTTTTTGTTAATTTCTGCTGCACACCAATTATTTCTTTGCTTGTATTGCTCTCATCTAAGGGTCAGAGTTGATGATATATCATTTTGAGGATTATAGACATGAACAGGTAAAGATTACAGCAAAAAAGTTGGGCCCCAACACAGGGTAAGGCTAAATCTGACCCATGGAAGCCTGTCTGCAGTGTGATTTTCATTCAGGATGGAAACATGACTGTGACTGGGGAGTCAGTTACACATCTGGATGTAATTACTGACCACAAATATGCACCATTGGGCCATGGGACCCAGCGGGATAGGCCTGGAAGACCATGAATGAGGGAGAGTTCAATTTCCAGATTTTCTGTTGGGGAGGGGGGTAGGTTAAACTCGAATTCCTTTCATTAGAGTTAGCACACACAAGTGACTCTTATGTATATGTTCGATGTGTTTGTGGTCCATGTTTTAAACTATTTCTGAGCCATTTACTTTCAGTCTTCCTATGATTTTAGCTAATTTTCGCTGATGGGGGCCTGTCCCCTGTTGAAATGGGGGTTAGGTCGGATTTCTTGTTGCCTCCCCTTAGGGGTGGGCCAAAATGGCCTTTAACCCCAATTTTATAAAAAAAAAAGACTTGTCCTCCAGTACAGAGATACCATACTTGGTGATTCCATATCAAGATCTATGAGGGGTGTATGTCCCCAGAAAGTGCCCCCCCCCCCCTCGTTAGAAATATGGGAAAATGAGGTCATCTCAGACTCCCTGGCTCATCAAGCTAACAAGTGGGCTGAGTGCAAAGGGGATGTTATTTATGGGCACAGTAGATATGTAGGTCTCTAAATCTGATTAGGGTTTCAAAGAAAGACTCCAGCAAGTTAAGCTAATTTGAAAGTAGGACACAATGGAATTTTTAGGGGGTACCCCTTAAACGTGAATGTTTGAGCTGTCTCTCATTGGGCCTATGGGCTGACTCTATGGCTATTTTGTGGATGAAATGAACATATCAACTCTCAAAAAGCATCAGACAATCACAATTTATGCTTTCATTTGGTAAATTACGGATTATATACAAACATAAAAGACTGTGGCATGAAAGATGCATAGGTTGCTTTTGTGTCCGCCATATTGGATTTTTCTGGATGCTGATTGGCTGGCTCAGTATGGATACACTTTGATAACGAGGATGTTCACAGTAAGTGAAGACTCATTATCGCGATGTGTGTGTGACTGTCATGTACGTGATGAATGTTGCCGTGTTTGAATTTTCATTTTACCTTAGAGGGCCTCTCTGAGCGCTCTTCATATAGCAAGCGATTGAGCTTCAGAACGAGGCAAACCGTCAAAAGTCGGGTCGCATACGATCTCACAACCTAAATGATCTTTCTCATTAAAACATGAGATATGTGCTTTGAGTACAGTGGAGTTGTGCATCATTATCATGATTTCTTTTCGTTGTCACTTATTAAGAATTTCGAATTTGACCGAGCTTTTTCAAACGAAAACAAACTACGAGTGCTCATAGCTTTTTACACATATTATCAATATTCATGTAAACTCGTCACGTGACACCACGACCTGCATCTTTTTTTTCTCACACGCCACGCTTGTATGCATCTTGATCATAGCCACAAGCACGTGTTATCGTTTCGATCTTAACGTTGTGTCGACTGCGGTCCTATAATTAGAGTGCAGCTTTTTCATGTCTGTGTGCCAACACAGACATATTGTTTTTCTAGGAATTCTTTCTTTCTTTCGTTGCAGGTAAATTTGTCCGACATTTCATTTGAAAAGTATTACATGTAGGAAATCCAAACTTAGCACAATTGTACTTCTATAGATGAAGTCTCGCCTTTTTATAATGAGAGGTCATGCTTTTGCAAAAAAAATTCAAGTTTTATATCTTCAATATCTTATATATTATTGTAGATGTGGTCCCGAATGTATAGGAGTTCGATTATAGCAAGGTAAAGGTCATCTCAAATGTCAAGGTCATGTCAAGGTCAAAGGTCATGCCAATATCAAAGGTCAATTTTAGGCCAAAATATCATTTTAAAGGGCAAGGTTCACTCCAGGTAGAGGTCATCCCAAGGTCAAAGGTCATTTCAAGGTCAAAGGCCACTTTCGATGGTGGCTTCCTTCTAGCAATAACTTGGTCAATTTTCATCCAATTTTGATCATGTTGGGCTCAAATTCTAGTTATTGTAGCGCTGCACATTTTTGAAACTTACATGTGACCTCTAAAGGTCAAAGGTCAAGGTCATTTGGACCTTTGAAAGTTTCGTCCAGCCATAACTCAGCCAACTCTATCCAATTCTCATCATGTTGGACTCAAATTGTAGGTATTGCAACGCGGCACATTTTTGTAAGAACATGTAACCTCTAAAGGGCAAAGGTTGAGGTCATTAGGCCATTTAAAAGTTTCATCGTGCCATAACTTGGTCAGTTTCATCCGATTTGGTTCATGTTGGTCTTAAATTGTGGGTATTGTAACATTGTACATTTTTTTCATTTTACATATGACGTGACGGTCAAGGCAAAGTCATTTGGAATTTGAATTTTGCATCCAGTCATAACCTTAATGTAATGTGAAGCACCAATGGATAAAAGTAATACCATTTAATATTTACAACTTTTGTAAAAAGAGAGCTTTGCTTTGAAGCAAATCTTCTTTTCTAGTTTCTTTCTATCTTTCTTTCTTATATATTTATTTATTTATTTATTTATTTATTTATTTATTTATTTATTTATTTATTTATTTATTCTTTCTTTCTTTTTTAGAGGGAAATTTGTCCGACATTTTATTTGAAAACTATTATACGTAGAAACTCCAAACTTGGTACAATTATACTTCTATAGGTGAAGTCTCGCCTTTTTATCATGAGAGGTCATGCTTTTCAAAATTATGCAAATGAAAGGTAGTTAAAGCTTCAAATATTCATTATCTTATATACTATAGTAGATGTGGTTCCGAGTGTATAGGAGTTCGATCATAGCATTGCAAAGGTCATCTGAAATGTCAAGGTCATGCCAAGGTCAAAGACCAATTTTAGGCCAAAATGTCATCTTAAAGGTCAAGGTCCACTTCAGGAAGAGCTCACCTCAAGGTCAAAAGTCATTGTAAGGTCAAAGGCCACTTTCGATGGTGGCTTTCTTCTAGCTATAATTGATCAATTTTTATGCAATTTTGATCATGTTGGGCTCAAATTGTAGCTATTGTAACACTGCACATTTTGAAACTTACATGTGACCCCGAATGGTCAAAGGCTAACGGCATTTAGAGTTTTGAAAGTTTCACCCAGGCATAACGCTGCCAATTTTCATCCAATTCTAATCATGTGGGACTTCAATTGTGGGTATTGTATCACTGTAGATTTTTTGAAATTTACATGTGACCTGTAAAGGTCAAACTTCAAAGTCATTTGGACTTTCAAAAATTCATCCAGCCATAAGCTTAATGGAATGTGAAGTACCAAAGGATAACAGTTGTACCATTTAACGTTTACAACTTTTGAGGGCACATAGACAGATTTCGTTTGAAGCAAATCTTCTTTTCTAGTCTTCCTTTTTTGTTTGGAGGGGGGATCAGAGGATCTTTTACGTAGTGAACAGGTTTTATTCCTGAGACTGGACTAAACTGATCTCCGAAGATGAACTCTCAATATTGTAACTACCACTGGTTGCTGACCTCCTTCGACCCGGACAGCCTCATTCTTACAATCGTTGTGGTGGCATCATTCTGGTGCCCCTTATTCAGTGCTACTAGCTGTATTGCATTACAAGCTTAAGTACTGTCCCGGCAGGTCTGGCTGGCTAGGATGGACTCTTGTTTCTGGACAACTTACCTTCACAGTGTAATTAATAATTATGATTTATCAAAACAAAAATGGAAAATAACATATCCCAAGCTGTTTCAAAGCTCTGCTATTGCAGATCAAAGGGCAAAGTAGATTTTAAGCATGATATTTTGCTTTCCTTGAAGGTAATATCAAGATCTAGAGAGGCACAAGACAGCGACAGGAATGATATTGCAGTGCTCATCACCGACGGCCTTCCTGTTTGATTGGCCTATTCTATTTTGTTATAACAAGCAGCCCTCTTTCTCTCTCTCTCTCTCTCCCTCTCTCTCTCTCTCTCTCTCTCTCTCTCTCTCTCTCTCTCTCTCTCTCCATCTATCCATTTTAAATGGTGTCTCAAACACTCTCCCGGACTTTCGTGGACTCCTCTGAGGTTCTTGTGATCCCTGAACCATTCTGGTAAAGTTGAAAGTAGGTTTCTGTCCAGCGTCCTTACACTTTAATAAAGAAAGATGAAGTTTGTCGATTCGGGAATTTGACGGATCTCTAATCTTCAGTGCAGCACCTTAACACCTCGCACACGGACAGTGAAACTGTCACGCCGTATTTTGTTTTTCTTTTATAAATTCAGTATTTTGTTTTACTCATTGCTCACAAAAGTCGCAGAAGTCTGCGAACTTAACGTGTCAGGACACTGAGCCTGAACAGTGGACTCAATGGAAGATTAAGATTTCTAGTTAAATGGACGACTGGATTTAGAAGTACCCGGTATTGAAATAATGTGGACAGTACTGTGTGTTCATAATGAAAATTCTTTAAACTTTCAAAATAATAAATAAATAACAATTCCACAACTTTTGCCTATGGTTCAGTGGATGCACCTACACCACAACCTATAAAAGTTGGAATGGCATCTCTATCTATAATTGTTTGGAAGATATTCAACATCTAAACTTTTGAAGTTCCCCTAATTAGCATATTTTAAAATTGTACAACTTTTGTTTGTGGTTCATTGGATGCGGCTACAGCACAAACCTATAAAATAGAACTTAGAATGGCATCTCTACCCACAGCACGTTTGAAGATATTCAGCATTTAAAAATTCAAATGCCCCCGATTTTCATAATTTTAATTGCACTCAACTATCATTGCATAAAAAAACGCACGACTTCCTATATGAATCTATAGTCATACCAAGTATGGAGTTTCTAACTGTAAGAGTGTCCGAAAAATTGTCGGACAAAATTGCTGGTGCAGAAGAAGAATCAGAAGAAGACAAAAAGAAAGAAGGAAGGAAAGAAAGAAAGAAGAATCAGTAGAAGAAAGAAAGAAAGAAAGAAAGAAAGAAAGAAAGAAAGGAAGAAAGAAAGAAAGAAAGAAAGAAAGAAAGAGATTTCTGTGTTGGTACATATACATAATGAAAAGAAGATACATACATATAATGAAAATGCCGTAATTCAAAAATAGAATAAGTCACCTTGGTCATGAGAATATAAAACGAGTGGCGAGAAGTGCTACAACTTAAGAGGTCATAGTATAGATAATCAATTAAATCAAAATCATCGTCATCCATGTACTTATCTATCGATTCCTCTTTATCCTGTAAAGAGATTGGTTGACACAGTACAATGGGTGTTATCTGTCACGCTTATAATTTTGACTATTCCAGGCCTGTTACACAACACTCCATCTAAACAGGTGGAAACCTTTATAGTATGACGAGCGGGTTCGATCACACGCATGGATTGCTTGGCTGACGTAAAATTAAATACAAATTAAATGAGTTATGGCTAGAAAAAAATCAATTGGCAAAATGACCTTGACCTTTGATCTTTAGAGGTCACATGTAAATTACAAAAATGTGCACTGTCACAAACATATTAATTGAAGTTGGATTGGTTACCTGTACCTGTAATAGTTTTGAAGATGTTCATGGTTTAAATTTTCAAATGGCCCTGGTTTGCCTCTTTACTAAAAAGCAAGACTTCATGTATGGAAGTATACTGAAGCCAAGTTTGGAGTTTCTACGTACAATAGTTTTTTAAATGGAATGTCAGACAAGTTTGCCAGTAAAGAGAGAGAGAGAGGGAGAGAGAGAGAGAGAGAGAGAGAGAGAGAGGAGGGAGGGAGGCAGGGAGGGGGAGTGAGAAAGAGAAGAGAGAGAGAGAGAGAGAGAGAGAGAGAGAGAGAGAGAGAGAGAAGAATTCCTAGATAAAAATATGCCTGTGCTGGCACACAGACATAAAAAGAAAGAAAGAATTCATACGAAAAGAATATGTCAGTGTAGGCACACAGACATAAAAAGAATAAACAAAAGGAAAAGTTTGGTAAAAAAAAATACAGACTAAAAAATCTTGGTAGGATTCAGCGCAACGTCATCCCGTCTTTATTATGGAAGGACAATGCTATGTGCGATCATAAGTCTAAAGTTGAGACACTCAATACATATTTTTCAGAAGCAGAGCTTCTGAACTGCAATAAACACCATGGAACACAACGCTCTTACAGAAATTCATATTTCCGAAAGTTATGTTTTTGACGTCCTTAGATGTGTCCAAGGCGTCTGGCCCAGAGCGATAGGATGAGCCCTCATATGCCCGGGCAAACCGCGCCCAGCGTTACAAGGTCCCTGGTACAGCTTTGTTTTTAATTTATAAAACATACCTTGATGCCTAACTTTATCAAAGGCTTTATGAATATCAATAAATATTACTCGCAATTCCTTCATTATTACGCCTGGCTATCAATCAATCCCCGTAAGGCAAGGAAAAATGGATTACCTCTCTATCAAACAGTTCCCGAAATGTTCGTGAATACTATTGACCGATATCTTTACCCAGTGCTGTGGCCAAATTATTCAAAATAAATGAATAGATAAATAAATAAATAAATAAATAAATAAATAAATAAATAAATAAATAAATAAATAAATAAATAAATAAATAAGTAAAAAATGTCCATACATATCAACATTTGTATTTATGGGACCCATTTAAGCGTGTATTAGACGAAGAGAAGAAACTGCGAGAAATATTAATCGATATCTGAGAAAAGTGTTTTGAGATCATCTCATAAAGTACAGACAAGATTTATTAGGCAAACATAAGCCAAACGATTGTACCATATGGAATCTACTCAGGTTAGAGAATTATTGAAGAAGGTGTCCGCAAGGCTTAGTGCTGGGGCCATTCCTATTGTGTTTTATTATAACGATATCGCCGACCTTGTCGATTCATATGTCAAATTCCTTGGATATAACTTTACATTGTATTTTGAGTTTGGTGACACGTGTTAACTCCTTACGGCAGGCCAACTAGATGACTTACTCAAGAATATAAGCTGATCGGGAAAATGGTTCGTTAATTTGAACAGCATCAAAACTAAAACCAGGTGGATGTCTAAGGAGGACTCAACATGAGGATCCTTCATTGTTTCTCGACAATCAGCAAAGTAATACGTAACTATTTATGTTGGTTATCACAAGTTGACTAAAAGATGGAACAAGGTTCAAACTTAGTTACCATTACGTATACAGTTATCAACCAAGTTTAGCGAGATCTACAATAGTAATCATATAATCATATATATATATATATATATATCTTTCCTACGTCTTTTGATGAAATATGGCCACGTATAGTTTGAGCCAACTGCACACAGGCCGATGAACATTAAATTTGCTTGAGGGAGTCCAGCTGGCTGCAGCTCGTGTTCTGACTGGGGTCATGTGAAAAACACCAAAAAACTAGTTGCACATAGAGATTGATTGGGAACCTCTCAGCCAAGCAAAGAGGCAAAAAAATTATCATGATGTATATTCTGAAATACCACCGTATAAAAACAAAATAGTATTTAATATCAAACGAGTACAAGAAATTGCAACAGGAGATCGAGGCATAATGTGACACATGCCAGTTTTAGAATTAGAAGAACATTAAACGACAACCCCTTTTATTGTCAACATTTCAGCTAAGAAAGGATTTACCTTTGAAAGTTAAAAAATAGGAATATATTTCTATTTTCAACAAAATTTTGGACACAATGTACAACGTTCTCCCCCACCCCCACCCCACCCCCCCCCCAAAAAGGAAAAGAAATGGAAAAGAAAAAAGGGAGCAACATACAGAGGCAAAAACAAAAGAAACAACAACAAAACAAAATAACCGCTTTTCTCTAGTGGCAAATCGTAATTTGACACATTACATGCAAAACCCATGCATGGCTGGCAGCAAGCTGCACAGATACTTATACACTTAGTATGAATGAATCTATGATCAATATATATGAATGTTATTGGCGTAACTATAATTATAATATGAATGCTATGCTGTCATTACAATTGGGGTATTTTGTTTCAAGTGCGTATGACCACTGGTGTGGTACACAGGCTAAAGGGCTGCTTGTCAGCACCGCGCATGACACACCCTCAATTTTCAAGTTGTCCAAATTCGTTGTTGACTCCGTAATATGTCCAGGTTAAACCGATGGATTCTCTATCCATGAAAGGTCGCTATATCATGTTTTATGAGAGACCTATTTCTTTACTGAAAATTCTAAGTGCCGTGTGGAAGAATTGAGTGAGTATTACAAAGAAAAAAATTGAGTGCTTGGAAGTGATTGTGATGTCATCTTCTTTTAAATATTGTCAGTCTAATTATAATTAAGATTGCCAGTTTTGGGGCCTCATGAGAAGGATTTTACCTGAATAACTTTAGAAATTGTGTTTCCTAGTGGGAAAAGTAAAATGGGCTTTAAGGGGTGCGTTTGGGCCCTGCAACAAGAGGGCTGGAGAGAGCATTTCTCTCTATTACATAGGAAGATTATTGAATGGGACATTTCATGTTTATCTACTTTTACTAGTCATGGCACTTCATCATTATGTACTCCTGTGAACTGAAACTGCACAGCAAATGCTACTGTATTTTCAACACATCTAAATCCAGGACTCTCACTGCGCGCATTCAGTTGATTTCCCCAACATCGTCAAATGGAATTTTGATGACAATTAATCAACAGGATCTGAGAAAGACCAAGGACTGCGTTTGATCCCTAGTCCAGAACAGTATTGTCTCTGAAGCGATACCACGTTTACACAGATATCATGGCTGTTGTTCTCTTCTGGAGTCTGGCACGCAATTGCTGAAACCTGTACAGTGCTGTCCAGCTGAAAATCTCTGTAGCAAATTTTTTTTTCACTTGTAGCATTTTTTCCAATTCATTACATAAGAAACACTTACTTTGGAAAAAATGTGTAGCAATTTTGAAGAGCTTTGTAGCAAAATTTTGCTACAAGACTCCAGTTGGACAGCCCTGCTGTACATTTATGAGTATTACAAATAATGGAGGTTGGTATAGGAATTACATTGTCAGTTACTGTTAAGTCATTATTGGAGCATGAAAGTAACATACCTGTTTTATAAGTTGACGTACTTACCAATCGGAAAATAATGCCAAACCCTGAAAAAGTTACGCTTAGAATCAAAACATCTCAAACATAACAATTTTTATGTGTTCATATATGTAAATTCTGTGACCTGCATTGACGTTTGCGTTCATTGGGTCACTTTCAACTCTGCCTCTGTCTATCACCACACTCTGAGTGAACATGCAACACCATATGTCACTACTTGTGTGACCCACTAAGAGTACAAACTTGTGCACCAACCTTGACCCGTGGTGACTGTGTTTACCAAGACCAAATTACTGTACATCTGGGGATATACCCCATCTTGAGCGTAAAATGCACCCTGAAAAACACATGAAAATAATTGTACATGTACCTGATGGTAAATATCACCACCTCACATATACAAGGTTCTGGACAGGCTAGTTTAGAAAGTTGGCCCACCCTGCTTCATCCTCTGGGAATCCCTCCATAATCCACCCTATGCTAAAATTCCCGGCGCCTTTAAAAAATAAAAAAAATAATAAGCCTAGTTTTAACATTTCTCCATAATTATCATTTTCTACCCACGTATTGTTTAGGGTAATTCTGTTTCAACGTTGAACTTCTTCTGGCTCCCCAAAGAAGCAGTTTCCAACTGAAAGTCAGTGCGGGAAAATAAAACCCGGAAATTGAAAATTGTGGTTCGGGTTAAATTTGCAAAATTAATGTTCAGGGATAAAAACGATTACACACACACACACACACACACACACACACACACACACACACACACACACACACACACACACACACATGCATACATATATATGTGTGTGTGTCTGTGTGTATGTATGTATGTATGTATGTATGTTTGTATGTATGCATGTATGTATGTATAAGCATTAGGTAGACCAGTGCCGAATTCCAGTATGAGAAGGACCACACAAGTACTTAGTATAAGGGGTATAATCATAACAAATATATTTAGAAACAAACATTTTTTTGGTCTCCCATCGACGGACTATTAGATATATTTGAATTTATTTTTTGCAGTATCAGGGTGACCATATATACAAAAATGGATTTAAGTATAAAGATGACCAGTTTTAGGGGGAGCAGTGTTTGGTCTCCTTAGTCCGTGGTCTGCCTACGTCTGTCTTTTATGTGTATATGGACCACCTAATGCTGAATATATATAGATAGATAGATAGATAGATAGATAGATAGATAGATAGATAGATAGATAGTGGAATCCCCCTATTAAGACCACCTAAGGGACTGAAAAATTTGGTCTTAATAGGGGACCCGGAGTGGTCTTAATGGGGATATAATTTAATTAAGGAAAAACAAAAAAGGGTCTGTAAATTGGTGGTCTTAATACAGAAATGGTCTCTTTATGGAGGTGGTCTTAATTGGAGATTTTACTATATATATATATATATTTATATATATGTGTGTGTGTGTGTGTGTGTGTGTGTGTGTGTGTGTGTGCGTGTGTGTGTGTGTATACTTGTCCAATTATCCAACGGTTAATTTCTTCATTTCTGTGTTACCTGTATTATTATTCGACAAGATATTAAGATGTGGTTAGAAACTTATTTGACCAACAGTAACAAGACGTATATTTAGGAAAAATCAGCAGTTTTTTTTTCTAGATTAAAACCTTGACTAGTGATTTAATGCTGATGTTATACAAGTTCCTCGTTCGTCATCTCTTTGACCACTGTGACATCACCTGTGGATTTAGTTCCAAACACCTGCAAGATAGACTACAAATTCCTCAGAACAGAGATCTTCGAGTCATCAATAAAATGGAACGGTACACTTCTTTACAGGAACTACACAACATTAGTGAATATCCAAACCCTAAAACACAGACGCAATATGCGCCTCCAAATTCTCATTGAGGTATTAGAAAGTGCGGGGAAGTTTTTAAAAAAGATTTGCAAAAATTAGGGAATTAGAGGTTAAAGGTAAACAATTAGTTATAACTTTCAATGTTTTGAGAATACAGACTTGTAATGAAATTTTACATGTATTCACAATGGTAAATAATATCAAAACTGGTTAAGTTTCAAAGCATTCTCAAAGTCAAGGTCATCATAATTGACCTTAAAAACTGAAAATGCAAAATTATCCATCATGACCCAACGTTTAATGTCTGTTGAAATTTTGCATGGGCAGCCCCGAGGGTAGGCCTACCAGTAATAGGTTGTATGTACATTAACTGCGATCCTGTGCTGCTACCTAATCTGCACCAAGGAACTTGTCCGGAAGGAGAGCACATTCATGTTTTCAGGAGGGATAAATGATCTTCCGTGGTAAAAAAAACTCGAGAAATCATCAAGCTTACTAAAACTCATTCACAAAGTTTCAAAATATAGAGGACGCTAAACCTATTTAGACAATTTCATTTATCTGTATAATAAATTTTATTTACCCTTTCAATATCAATGTAAATTGTAAGCCATACGAAATTGACGTGAAAGCCATTTGGAAAGAGTCAGAAGTAAAGTCAGAGTTCAGTTTTCAAATGTGTTTCGACTTTGGCCAAGGGTTCTAATTATACAAGTAGGGAGTGTACCGAAACTTGTTTATAACAGAAATACATAATACAGGTAAATGACATACGGGAAGCTGGCCAAAATGATAGAGTCTTTAAAAACTAGAACTGTTGGGGGGGGGGGTGTTTGTTTGTTTGTTTTGTTTTGTTTTGTTTTGTTTTGTTTTGTTTTTTTTTTGTTTTTTGTTTTGTTTTGTTTTGTTTTGGTTTTTTTGGGGGGGTTGTGTTTTTTGTGTTTTTTGTGTTTTTTTGTGTTTTTTGTGGGTTTTTTGTTTTTGTTTTTGTTTTTGTTTTTTTTTTTTTGTTTTTTTTGTTTTTTTTTCTTGCTGTATATGGTGATTTATTCTTTGGGGAAATACCATCGTTCGTACTGTCTCGTTTAATACACCATGTATGCGAGTACGTCCAACGCAACTCTCCGCTATACTGAAGAAACTAATGGATTCCAAGTGTCAACCAGAATTTAAACCCATTTTATTTCATAATGAAAAACATATGCGTGAATAAGAAAACACATGTTGCACACATTATAAACTCATATTTGCGCGTTTGAAACCGTAAGAATACCAATACACCTATTATCTGATCCATAATTGCGAAAATACATGCAATATCTTACTAGAAAACTAAACCTGTATATTATAAGAACCTTCATGGAAATATACAGGTGACGGGAAAGAAATGTATAACCTTGTCTATGTATATGAAGTGTGTCTTTAAACAAAGAATGTCTTAAAATGTAACATAACACACTTGCGTTGTACCATACAAGACACGAACGAAGATATGTTTACACCGAATATACATGCATTAACACACACACACACACACACGCACACACACACACACGCACTCACACACACACACACATATATATATATATATATATATATATATATATATATATATATATATATATATATATATATATATGAACCATGTAAATTCATTATTTTTACTTAAGGCAAAATCGGATCCTCAACATGGAGCAGCGGGCCACAAAACACAACGTGTCCTCGGGAAAACGAGTGGTGCTCATAATATGTACACGATTAATGTGCCACTGAAAACCTTTAACTGTATAACATCATTAGTAGAAGCCCCATGGTATGCCGGGCAAGGCGTCAAACGACGCTTGCTTTGAAACCATCGTCAACCCTCAGATCCTATATTGTCTCACGTGCACGATGAAGCCTTTATATATAGCAGTAACTACATGAGAGTGCATGAAGCCAGATTAACAAGACATGTGACCAGATGGCTGTCACAAAAAAAAGAAAGAAAAAAGTTAAAATGGGACTCCAAATGCACCGGGCTTGTGTACAAGAAATGTTTCACCCTATATGGCAGACCGTAAGCATATCAGTAAAATTGATATTTATATTTTCTGATTAACCGATTCTTGTATAATCCGTACTTAAAACGATGAGATCCCAAATAAAACCTATCATCACACAAAACATTTTATTTTTTTACCTATATACATACAAAACACATGAAATCAGCTAGTCTGTATTTGACCCCCCCCTTTTATAAACATTAAATACATATACAAGGTGACCAGCTACATTACATACATATACGGTCGTTTCTTATAACAAAAATTAAGAGTTTTGAATACTTCAACTCTTTACTAGAAATTCATATTAATTACCCCCATAATCTTACAATCCATGTAAAACACTTAATATTGATAATTATCACACAACGAGAAAAATGACACCAGTATAGGAACCATAATGCCACCCTCATGTTAGACAGCATATATCCAATAATAAAAAAAAATACCATTATCATTTAAAAAAGACTTCAAAACGCAAAGGCTGGATACCAAATGACTCCGTGATATAGTAACCTCAAATACAATATGAATATATATATATATATATATATATATATATATATATATATATATATATATATATATATATATATATATATATACACCATATCAAGCCTTGTAACAATAATTGTATGTAAATTTCCTGCATTATAACCAGCAAGACATCAGATTTTGATATCTGCTTCCAATCTTATAACATGATGTAATGATCGTCAAAGATCAGCAGCCTTGGCTTTGAAAGCACACTTACTTCTCCTGATGTAGTATGTTCAACAGTTTCGTATACGCGAAGCTGGCCAATATGATACAGTCTAAAAACAATGATATTCTTTATCGTGCATGGCCATATAAAATCGTTCTTATGCCTTATAATACGAGAAACAATGATACAAAGCAACATAAATCCCTTCTTAGATGTGCTGTAAAAAAATTAACATAAACATTTTCAGCAAAACAACCTTGTGCAAGCAACATTTATGATCTTCTTCCAACTCGGTACCTTGTACTGGAGAGGCAAAGCATATATGAATACCATTGATATTCTTGGGGTTGACCCATTACATTAAGCCTTTGCAATTATCACAGAGTCAACGTAGAGTGAGTCTTCAGCAACAGTAGAATATTACGTCTTGCTATGTTTCAGAATCTGAATCGGAGTCAGATTCATTAGTAATTGAGTTCGTTTGGCTGTCTCACATTTATTAGGCTTGCCACCACACAAACACGCACGTGTGCAAGGTTCAGCCTTTGAACACGAACATGGTTGGGCACACCACCCTTTATGACAATGACACAATGTTTTCCTTTTCAAGTCTAAGGGAGAATCTGCTTAAGTCTGGTTAACTGGCCCTACATGGCCATCTTGCTGCATTCATCTGAATCCAAGAGGAGAAATTGTGTACTTTTATAATATCGACACGTAAAGGTCTCACTACTATTTGATGTGCACCCTCTTCCACATGTACACCTGGTACAACACACAGGCTGTATCCTGTTTAAAGGCACACAGTGTAGATGGTAGTGAACTGAGATCCTCCACTATTGCATAGGTATGCTCTCAGATCATTTAAACTCGAGACGTGTTGTGCATTATACATTCGTAATACCAAACAACGGGCTCTAGCCTGGGCTTCTGCAGGAATTGTTGGTGATATGGGAGCATGGTCAGATGCAAGCTTGGCCAACTCCTCATAAATTGTCAGATCTTGTTTCAATGCTCGAATTGTAGTTTTTGGACTGTTTCTTTAGAACTTTCTGGTGGTTCCACGTCCAGGCATAGCATGCACATCAAGCAGAACATTTACTAAGCTGGGACCGAGGGTGGAAGGTACTGTATGAGCTGGAATTAATTCAGAGCTTGACTTCCATGTCTATAATTCCTTCAAGCGTTCAATCTTTTTGGCAAGGTGGATTCACAAAGTAACAGCATTAGTGTCTAAGATACAATCAACCCCACGCTTGGATCCGCAACAAACAGAATATGCAACAAGAAGAATGATCCTAGCATCAGCTTCTTCTAAAGTACTTACCAGCTCAGAAATAGACACCACACCTATATTGTTATAACAAACTGCCTCGTGTAGATCTGAAAAGGTTCCACCAAGATACAATGCAATGTCATGTGACATTTGGCATGACATCGAATCACCAGACTAAAGATTTGCTCAACAATGTCTTTAACATTAGCAGGTCCTCTTCAATGTCTGCAAGTGCCTTCATATTCTGCAGATAGCGTGGTAGGTCTAGAGCATAATTAAATCTTTCAGTGCCAATCACGTCTAAAGTCGATCTACTTAAATCAGACAATTCTGAATTATCATTAGGATCCCCGATTCGTATTCCTCGTAAAAAGACTTTTCATTCAAGTACCGGCATGTCTATAGTTCCAGATAGAAACCCCAGGTCATCAGCTTTTATCGGTGCCCATTGGGCGCATTATATCCCAAAAAGACCTTTCATTCAAATACGAGTGGGCCTCTAGTTCCAGAGAGAATACCCCAGGTCAACAGCTTTTCTTAGTGCTCATTGGGCACATTGCACCCAATGCACACTGATAAAAGCTGTTGACTCAGTCCAAAATTTGGCACTGAAAGGGTTAATGTGACCTACTGCAGTTACATATGGTATAATCCCGCAATTAGGTCAAGAACAGTTGCCAAATTGTGTTATCCTTGCTTTATCTAATAAGATTGAGAAGCATATCTAGAAGATTTAGAAGCTGCCCCCACAGAGAAAATGTCATTCAGCACACCCTTCAATACGAAACTGTTGAACATACTGCATCAGGACAAGAAAGTGTGGTTTCAGGTGGTTGGTTACAGCTCTTGTTCTGTCTCCCTCATTATCTTTATACAGCCAATCATGCATTCTAAGCCTTCCGCTTTCTTGATAGGTAATTGATACTGCTCACAGTAGTCTTGAAACGACTTCCACAGACCCTGTCAGACGGCACCTCTTAAGAGTTTGAAAAAAGAAGTGCCACGATTGTAAGATTGTCTACGCAGAATCTTTGTGACTGTGTTGGACCCATAAACTCAAAATTTAACTGACAGCTCTTCCAAACATGAGCCATCCATATTTTTACCAATTACACCAAGGATGCCCTTTGCAATCTTATAGATACCTTGATCAGCAGTGACAACACAATACTCCATGCCTGAATTCCTCAGTTACTGCACAGAACTCCTTCAATGTTGTGCATACCATCGATTGTCTGTTGGTGGAGCACACAATGATGTCATATAGACAATGATGGTAACCTGAGGGTTGGTATGACTAAACACTACATTGAATGCACTCTAACTACACATTTCTATTTCAACTTGTACCTGTTTTGTTAGTTAAAGCTTTGCACCGAACCAAATGAAATCTGTTTCTCAAGCTGTTCAAAACCAGGACTTCTCCATAGACTGTCCCCATGGAATGTGTACACAGAATGTCTCCATTGAATGTCTCCATAGAAATAAAGCCCCAAGGCCTGCCATAATTCTACTTTTGTCATAGCAGTTATTTCATTTCAAGGATTTTTACATCTGTCAGTTCCCGGTCATGACACAACTGCCTTTCCCCAGAGCCTGGTATAGGACACTGCATGTTGCATGGGATGTCTTGGCCACTCTTAAATTTCTCCAGAAAATAAAGACATCAGTTCCACATTGCAGAAATAACCCATGTCTGACATTTGGAGGGATATAAATATCACCTGTGTCAGTTAGCCCTAGCACATTGACGGCTGTGGCCTTAACAATTCTCCTCAGTGGACCATATGAGATAAGAAAACATGCAGTCCATGCGCATTCTCAACAGAAATTTGCTTCTAGTCATCTTGTGAATATACATGTTAAGAACAAGGTGTTTTGGTGTACGATTGTTGGAAACAACACTGATAAAATCTTGCCCAAGACTAACTGCTTTTTCTCATACTATCTCAGTACACGAGAAACCCTGTCAGAACGGAAAACTCGCTCTTCATTACTTTGAATGAAGCAGACAAGAAAGTACAAGCAATCTGGTATCAACTTCGCTGCCTCATCCAAACAATACTGACACCCTTTGGTGCAATCAAATTTTTGAGCTGATTTGTCTTCCAACAGTGTTGTGACAATTACAGTAGCAGTGTCACGGAGAACAGTATGTGAGAGCGGCTCTGTCAGATCTTCTTGTCAGCAAATGAAAGACTGTTTTGCTGCAGAGTGGCAGTGCAGGATTTTTCAAACACAGCAGGACCTGAAGAACGTCATCCACAGCAAGGGAGGACCTAATATCACAACCTAGCAATCTAGGTACTGCCACAAGGATATCCAATCACCATAATGCTTCATGAGGCTTTGTTTCAAACTGGGCACTTGAAGCCCATCCGCATTTTCAATAGGTTCTGATGTAGTAGCATACTGTATTTGTCATACACTGCTGGTGACTCTAGCACCATAAAGTCTTGAAATAGTAGGGTATCTAACTCTAGACAGCATTTTAAATGTTTTGTCATACGAATCAGCCTGCACACCCGTTGCCATAGACCTGCATTGTGCCCATCAGTTGGCAACGACTTGAGAACCTTCCACCGTAACCTCTCCATACACTTACCAGTCACACACACATTCCCATAATGAGTTTACACTTACTGTGAACATCCTCAGTATCAAAGTATATCCATACTGAGCCAGCCAATCAGCATCCAGAAAAATCCAATATGGCGGACACAAAGGCAACCTATGCATCTTTCATGCCCCTGTCTTTTATGTTTGTATATAATCCATAATTTACCAAATGAAAGCATACATTGTGAATGTCTGATGCTTTTTGAGAGTTGATATGTTCATTTCATCCACAAAATATCCATAAAGTCAGCTCATAGGCCCAATGAGAGGCAGCTAAAACATTCACTTTTAAGGGGTACCCCCTAAAAATTCCACTGTGTCCTACTTTCAAATTAGCTAAAAACTTCCTGGAGTCTTTCTTTGAAACCCTAATCCCTTAAAGATTTAGAGACCTAGATATCTACCGTGCCCATAAATAACATCCCCTCTGCACTCAGCCCACTTGTTAGCTTGATGAGCAAGGGAGTCTGAGGTGAACTCATTTTCCCATATTTCTAACGAGGGGGGGGGGCACTTTCTGGGGACATACACCCCTTATAGATCTTGATATGGAATCACCAAGTATGGTATATCTGTACTGGAGGACAAGTCTACTTTCATAAAATTGAGGTTAAAGGCCATTTTGGCCCACCCCTAAGGGGAGGCAACAAGAAATCCGACCTAACCCCCATTTCAAGAGGGGACAGGCCCCCATCAGTGAAAATTAGCTAAAATCATAGGAAGACTGAAAATAAATCGCTCAGAAATATTTTAACACATGGACCACAAACACATCTAACATATACATAAAAGTCACTTGTGTGTGCTAACTCCAATAAAAGGAATTCGAGTTTAACCTACCCCCCTCCCCAACAGAAAATCTGGAAATTGAACTCTCCCTCATTCATGGTCTTCCAGGCCTATCCCGCTGGGTCCCATGGCCCAATGGTGCATATTTGTGGTCAGTAATTACATCCAGATGTGTAACTGACTCCCAAGTCACAGTCATGTTTCCATCCTGAATGAAAATCACACTGCAGACAGGCTTCCATGGGTCAGATTTAGCCTTACCCTGTGTTGGGGCCCAACTTTTTTGCTGTAATCTTTACCTGTTAATGTCTGTAATCCTCAAAATTATATATCATCAACTTTGACCCTTAGATGAGAGCAATACAAGCAAAGAAATAATTGGTTTGCAGCAGAAATTAGCAATAAAATATGTGGTATAAAAGTTGACGGGGGGGGACGGTCACATGACCCAAATCGGGCAATCTGATTTGCTTACATGGGCAACTGGTTCTAAGTGTCATGGATACTGGTAAACAGATGCCATCATGCTGATGGTTCTTCATGGAATTTATGTGAGTGTTTTTACAATTTAATTGAGAAAACATTGTTTTGCTGGGTACAAAGCATCATGACATAATTCACCACGTACCAACACAAAAAAACCACCAAAAGGGTGTTGTCAGGTAAATCACCTTACACAAGCAAAAAACAAAAACAAAACAAAAAACAAAAAAAACAACAACAAAAAACAGAAAAAAAGAAAAGAAAAGAATAAAAAAAAGAAAAAAATCCTTGCATGCCTGTACATGTGTAGGTGTCCTAGCTTCCATTGATTACACTATAACTCAATAAAACCAAGCTATACCCCACCCCCATCCAAATATATTGGCTCCCTGCCTTGAGAGACCATCTTCTTTGAAAGTCCACATTTTCAATATACTTTGCTCATTACTTTTCTTGTTATTTTTACCTCCTATGAGAGACCACCTGTCTTCAGACACCACATTTGGTCATCCCTAGGGGTGGTCTTACAAGAGAGGTTTCAAATGTGTTTCATTTCAATTTAGCAGCAAGCGAAATATGATATTCAGTGGCTTCCTGTATATCTTACTTCAGCGTTAAACTAAACAAAAACTTCAGTGGTTGCAGTTCATCCATTTGCCCACACAACACTTATCTCCTCACGCTTGAGACATTATCCTACTAGTATGTTAATTAATTGGCATACCATACTATTAGTCGGGCCCACATGCTTGTGTATGGTCACAAGGGCACTGCCGATGCCAAACCGAAGCCCTGGTCAGAGTCCCTAAGACTAGATTGATTCAGAAACACGCATGCGTGTCTGACTGTACTGTGTTACCGTGCACCCCTTGCAACCAGATCAATTTGATCAACACCATTAGTTCGTAACATAAGAAGCACAGTTGTGTCGTTCTTGTGCTGTCCTTCATTACACAAGTGACCGACTGGAATTTCCTGCCAAACGTAATTGCCAGGAACCACTGCTGTCATGTTTTTTTCACCAATGACACTCATTTTTTCCAGTTTAAAAACTGGACGGCAGACCTGGTCAAACATTTATCACTATGTTCAGGTTCATTTGGATACTTGTTGCCTGAACCTTCTGGTATTTATTTGGGTTTTTGGTCTTTCAGATAATGTGACTCGTGTTGGTCACCATAACATAACAACTGTCTACACCTTCTGTGTCATTTTGGACTTTTTGTGTGCAGCGAGTCTAATCATTTCAACAAACTTATTAATGCTCTATATCCGAAAAAATCTGATTGTTATAGGAAATTTTATATAATACGTTGTGTATAACATTTGTCAGCATTTTTTACTTTGACATTACTTAGATTGCCCAATTTTTTGGAACGATTTTTTAATTTTCCCACATAGGATGTTGTCTATTCAAAAATACTAGTTTTATCCCTGGGCCCACAGGTAAAAGGTACATCGTATTTCAAAGACTTAGCCACTTTCTGGATCTGGCCGCTTGACACAATAAACAAAAGACTACTTGCAGAGGCCTGGATGGGGAGAAAAACGTCTCTGGAAGGGATCCAATATATGTACTTAGTTGTCTTTGCACCTGCCCTGCATTATAATGTATATATTTAACGTTCTCGTTTGTTCTTATTAACAATGTATATTTTAATTTGACGCATCGCGGGATATCCCCGACCCGTTGATGCCCCATTTTTAAATGGGTGGGCTCATAAATTTAAACTTTCATTCTCATTTTAGGAAATACACAGCATACAAATACAAGAGATACTATACCTGAAATAAATATTATTGTATTGCAGGTACAGTATCTATTCATGGTCGCACCGATGCAAAATCAAAGTGATTATGACAAATCTTGTTCTTTCAGCTACGACATTAGAGGATTTTGTTACTATCCTATATTGACTGAATCATTGCATTCCTTAATTAGTTCATAGTATTAAGAAGACATTTTCTTATTCTCAACAGTGATTAAACATATCATTAAATTTATTTGATCGTACGATTAATCAACAGTATTTAAGCAAATTATAAGATGCATTATATGATGTATCCAAGTATTAATTGATTTAATGATATATATAATGGAAAGGAAGCCTCTCCAACGAGGGACGCTTCGAGATTAATTTAAATGTGATTTAACCATTGTAACTAAAAAGTTTTTACATCATTTTTTTTTTCGGTTTCTAAAGCTTCTCTTGTCATAACATAAATTTGATTTGTTTCAGGCAATGAGGCAATCTAAATGCTTTATGTCCATCATCATATGTGATAGAGGATTCCTGCATAATTATAGAATCGTGTCAAGTTCTGCACATAACAATTCCGGTTTTGTCAATGAAATGAGTTTGAAATGAATTCTGGCAAAAAGGCTATCCATATGAAATATGTGAATTTGGTCATTCAAAAAAGATCTGACTTTTTAGTTGCATCAATCAGGTAAGCAATCCCTGTTGACCCAACTGGCCTGACAAAATATTGTGACTGGCAGTTTGTAAATGACTGACAGACGAAGCAAACGCATCTACTTCCTGCATCTCAGAAGCCAGTCACTTTGTGACACTTCTGTATCATCAGAAAGACAGGTTTATATTTCAGCTTGAATGCTCATTGTTATAGTAACACTGTTCCCACTATTCCCGGGCAAAACATCCTTTTCCTATTAAGGCAATGAGTTAATTATGTGACACAGTAACAGCTGGTCAAACATGCTGCATGTTTGCTTTCAAATTTCTGCAAAGTTATAGTCAACTACCTGAGTGACCAGCTGGACCAGTAACGAAATGAAATATGTCTACAAAAGGTGAAAATCATTATAATTTGAAAGAAGCAAACGCCTTATTGTGTAAGAGCATCCCAGTGATAAATAACTTTTATGCAGAAGTTACATTGACATTTGCATATTATAATTTCAAGTACATCAAAGTCCGGGGGAGGGGGTTCTAATGTAACTGTCTCTAATTTCCTTAAGTTGAAATGGTACAACTCCAAGTTGGATTGTCATTAAATGCACATTGGCCGATAACCCATGTGTATAGGGTAAATGGCATCTGTACTTATCATTGTCTTGAACATACTGAAATATTAATATTTGAAATGATGTACCTAATTGGCATAAATCATATTGCTATGTCTTTTGTTTCAAGTCCGTTAGAGTTGCAATGGTAGATAACTTTTTAAGTGCGAATGACATCTAAATCAATTATAGTTTTGAAGACATTCAAGATGAAAATTTCATATGACCTTAATTTGCATAATTTTAAACCCACAGACCCTGCGCATAAAAAGGCAAAATGCCGTGCAAAGAGATAAAACCACAGTACATTTCTAGATACACTTCCCTCAGGGCTTCAGGATCTCTCATGGCATCACATAGATTTAAATGTTCCCAATTTGTATGACTCCTTCGCATAAATACACAAAATGCAAAGCACAGGAGTAGAACCATACCAAATTTGGAGTTTCTAGCAATTGAAGGTTCGAGAAAAATTCCAGACAAGAAAGAGAGTGTAAAGAAAAAACAGAGTGTTGGTATACAGGCATACGTTCTTACCTTACAGGTAGGTTTGATGGAGAGATTGAGCAGCTGATCTTCACTTGCACAGCGAAATCATCCTCAGCAGCAACTACATTATACATAGGGTCGTATTGCGGCGCCCTAGCGTACTCTGTGGACAACTGGGTTGGGCCGAAGGGGAATTAGAAACAAATGCCCATGCAGGCTGTCGTTTTGAATATGGTATTCGTTCGTAACCATTCAGCACTTTCTTGGGCTGACCTTTCCCACAACCAGCGTTTAATCGATTCAGAATGTGGACTGTAACCATAAAAACCCCAAGAGAGCTGGGTGAACAGTCCGTCCTCAGCTCAACTTGACATTCAAGCCATAATGGGTACCCAGCAGTGTTTCCTGTGCAATTTCGAAGCAATTGGCCAATCGTTTTTTTTTCTTAAATTAAATGATTTGCAAAAAAACAAAAACAAAAACAAAAACAAAAAAAAACAATTCACAAACAAATCGAATCCAAAAATCAAAGGAGCATGCCCACTTGAAGAAACGCAGGAGAGACCCACCCAAGGTACATTCTCGCCAAGTTTGAATTGAATCTGGACACCGGTTTGGAAGATGAAGTAAAAATGTGAATCACCATTGCAATCCCCATCGACATGCACAGTAACCAATAGGAATGCATATATCAACCAACAATACTTCAATTTAAAGATTTGTCAAAAAGCAGCGATCTGCAGCATGGCCACCTGACAACAGTTTTGTTTGACCCTTCCATAAGGTACCTTTCCATCAAGTTTCAGCACAATCTGAGACATAGTTTTTGAGAAGTTGAATGTAGCGAAAACACACAAAAATTCATTAACGAATAGGAAAACTTTGCAGCGCCACCTGTTGAACAAGTGTGGTCTAGAGGTCCCCAGAAGTGCTACGCAATTTCAAAGCAATTGGCCATGCGGTATTGGAGAAGCAATTTTAAGATTTGGCCAAAAAATGAACCAAAAAATCATTATAAAATACGGAAATTATTGGAGCGTGACCATTTGAACAAACCTGGTAGAGACCCACCCAAAGTACATTCTCACCAAGTATGTAGTGAATCTGGCCTACAGTTTTGAAAAAGTGGAATGTGTCAATGGTGGACGACGGGCGGACAGACAAAGGCCCACAACATAACTTCAGCTGAAAAAAGTGCGTTTCGTTGCTTTCGTTTCTTACGCTCGGATTCTCAAGCTGCTGGCGTTTTCCAGTCATACGTACTGGATACATTGGGCTGAACTTAGAGGTAGCTTTGGTCATCAAAAGAAACGGTAATTGAATTTTATGTTCGTGTTTGTGTAATGTAAGTGCTGACCAGAATACACGGACCATTGTGACAATGGTTTCCTTATGTCACCTCGATTTTTCAATGTTATTGACTGCACAAAAATCACAGCCATTAAGACTGTGTAAAGTAGCACATCCTGTGATTTGTAATGGTCGTGCTGGCCAAGATAAGGCACTTTATAGCTGAAAAAGAAGATTTTGCTCACGACAAATTTGCTACTGTGTGTACAAGGATGCAGTGTTTATAAATGGTACCGACTAGCCATGGTCATTCATTATTTAGCGTATCAAAAAACCGAAAAAAGTTTCGTTATCTGTTTATTGTAAAGTTGCTCTGTATCAGAGAATTCAAATTGTTGTTTACCTAACAAGTATAATTTCAAATTTCATAACTACTGTTCGTCATCCTCTTGGTGTACCTGTATCAATAATATATACGAAGAAAAACTCTACGTATATCTGTGGTAATTTTGAAGATATTAAACATGTATATCTTGAAATTTACTTGAGTAGCATAATTCTGTACAGACCAAAAGGAAAAATTTAACTACAGAGAGAGTAACCAGTGGTGGAGGGTGAAGGGTTGTTGTTGTTGTTGTTGTTGTTGTTGTTGTTGTTGTTGTTGTTGTTGTTGTTGTTGTTGTTGTTGTTGTTGTTGTTGTTGTTCTTTTTTGTTTGGTTTTTGTATTTTTTTGTATCTGTTTTTTTTTGGGGGGGTTGGGGGGGTGGTTTGGGGTTTTTTTTTGTGTTTTGTTGTTTTGTTTTGTTTTTGTTTTTTGTTTTTTGTTTTTGGATTGGGGTTGTTTTGGATTTTTTTTTCTCAATACGACCAAGCAATATCTGCACATTGGTGTTGCAGTTGATGCCACCGCACAAACCATTAAGAACAAAAATGGCAGGTTCGAAATGACAATATTGAGTGTTTTTATAATGATGATTTTCATGACGATGATGATAATGAACCCCTCTACGATGTATGTTTTATTGATTATACGAAGGCTTTCTAATATGTAAATGGGAATGCTCTTTTCTATAAACTAGGACAAAGAAATATATAACTTTTGCAGGTTCTATGAAACATGTTTTAAAAAATCAGCATACAAGGCCAAACGTTCAGCGGCTGTTAAGTATAAGTTTCGGTTGCTTATGCGGTAATCTATAAGAATTATTAGCCTCACGTTATATAATGAGAAATCTCACAGACATCGGCGATTTTCACACGATGTAGGAATATGTCCGGATTAACTGTTATGGTGTCACTTCCGGTATGCTAATGAGCTTTTTCAGTGATAGTGAATCAGGCCTTCAAGCACGAATGATACTTTAATTTGGGGTGTTTCACATATGGGTCCTCTGGTGCTATTGTCATTTTTGACTGACTACTTGGCTATTTGTTACACTGTCTTAAGTCTACTTACAATTGTGCAAGTATTGGTATATGTGCTGAAGGATGTGACTATTTTCCAGGGAAAACATCACATTTTCGTTTTTGCATTTTATAATTATATCAATGCGTATTGCTAGAACCACGAACGTATAATAGGGCGATTATACGTCCATGCTTGAACACATTAATATGTGTATTTGCAGGTATCCAGTGATTGAAACACTTCACCAAATTATCTGAAGCATCACCTACTGTATGATTTCAATACAACCTAATTTTGCTTGCTGTCCGTGTGACAACACTGACATTTTCTGTTTCCATGAAGTGTTTATTTCGTCAACCAAAGCTTGTCCATAGTTTTTGCTCAAATTATAATAGCTCTAAACGACAAAGTATTCGCGGCTTTAGCCCCATAGATTAGCTCTTTCAGTGAAAAGTTTTGTCCTGAGTCAACAGATATCCTCGACGCGAGTTGGATGCAAATGCTCCAAAAAAGCTGTTCACCTGGACCAGTATTTGCTCTGAAACAATAAGCATACTGGTACTTGAATGAAAGGTCTTCTCACAAGGAACATGAATTTGGCATCCTTATGGTAAGTTACAGCACTCCTACAAATCGTTACACATAAAGACCAAATTCCCACACCCACCTGTATGTTTGTGACAGTTGCTTGTTAAATGGAGAAAAAATCACCCAGGTTGCGACATTTTTAAGTTTATGCTTCAAGGACATTTAAAAATGAAATGTTGATATCTTCAAAGTATCATAGCTAGAGGTGCAATTCCAACTTCTTCCTTTAGATTTCTGAAAAAGGCGTATCCCATAAATGTATGATTCCAACTAAGTCTTTAGATTTATGCTAATTAATGACATTTGAAAATTAAATGTTGAGCATCAATTATATGAAAGGGTACATACTGGTTCCGGGGTGAGCCAAATTGTTCTTATCTGAACTTGTATATACAAATTTAGTAATTACGTTTGGTTTGACATATATTCTTCTTTCATAAGGAAGCTCTGCATCTATAAGCAAAACTTGACTTATTTAGCTAATCAATCATTTGTCACGTTCATATTTATTCATTATTATGTGGGTTGTCTTTGCTGAATATTCGGCTTAGAAAAGGAGCCGGTACTGAGAGAGACATGTACGGGTACAGGCTCCGAAACATGTTCTGAGTTCTGAGTAGTTACCTACTGAAGACGATCTGATTTATTTGGGCTAATACAGCCTGTGTCTAAATTCTACAGAAGAACGTGTGCAATATGGACAACAGTACTCCATATGTATATAGGTTAGACAGTGACACGTTAGCATATGGAGAGTAAAGAGTTCGGACTGCGAAATAGGGTAATAACTACTAGGAAGTGGTTCTGGACATTTGCATAATTTTGAACAGTATGACCTCTCATTATAAGAAGGCAAGACTTCATCTATAGAAGTATAATTGTGCCAAGTTTTGGAGTTTCTATCTATAATTGTCTCTGAGAAAAAGGGCGGACAAATTTGTTGGTAGAGAAAGAAGAAAGAAAAAAAGAATTTCTGTGAAAACAGTATGTACACAGACATGGTGACCGCTTTTCAGTGTTGTGTCCTGCTGGGGATGGGTTCGGCCGAGGTTACGTCCTCACACAGGAGTGGAACATTCTCACATCAGCAGTGTGACCCGGTTACTATTCCCCTGCAGGGTCCGTACATGACAAGGTCACATGTGTGGTGGTTTTCGTCGTTTGAATTGATTTGGGTGTTGCGATTATAGATGTCTGCATCATTAAGAGACATGCGACCACAAGATCGACATTTCATCTTTATTTCATACCATATACTTGCACGATTTGCCAGGTGCATCAAGACACTTTAAAAAAAATCCTATATCCTGGGAGCGGATCCAAGAGTCTCTATCCGAAAGAGACCAGCCTGTTGCCTGTAGGGCGGCTCTCGTCCCTGCATCCTTGTCCATGCACGATATGGCGGTGTACGTTTGCGCTTTTTTTTTCTGGTGCAGCAAACAGACGCTAATGCATAACACTAGTAGAGATCCAGTGCACAAGTCATAGCTCATTTTCAGATCTGCTGACCTGAGGTCACAGAGCGTAAACAAACCTGCTTACAATAGGTGAACATGATAGTCCACAGGTTTCAAGGAAATTCTATACAACTTGCAGCATTTACAAAGGGTGTCGAGGTTGCTATCGATATCTTTTTGTTGTTGTTGTTGTTGTTGTTGTGGTTTGTTTTGTTTTGTTTTTGTTTTTGGTTATTTGTTTTTGTTTTTGAATTTTGTTTTTGTTTCTTTTTTTTGTTTCTTGTTTTTTGTTTTTTGTTTTTTTTTGGGGGGGGTTGTTTGCTTTTGTTTTGTTTTGTTTTTTGTTTTTGTTTTTGATTTTTTTTTGTTGTTTTTTTTTTTGTTTCTTGTTTTTTGTTTTTTGTTTTTTTTTGGGGGGGTTGTTTGCTTTTGTTTTGTTTTGTTTTGTTTTCTTGTTTTTTGTTTTCCCTCCTTCACTTTTGATATCAAATTTTTGTTATCTACGTATTTGTAAGTATATATATTAAATATGCTTACTATCACCTTTGTATCAAATATCACATGGTTAGTCACTATGTGGCAGCACAAATATGTCACTGCTGTCATCAGGTTCTGTCCATAAAATTTTTACTTACCTAATATTGGTGGCGCCACTGATAGTATTATGTAACACACCGACCATAATGTGACAAGTTTTCTTCGGTCGCACAGGTCAAGCAAACAAAGCGTGGTTTGATAGTAGCACCAGACCTTAATTTGGCATTTTAAATTTTATATGTGTATGCTGCTGTGGATTAGTTTAAAAAACTAACTCTCTTCTTGTCAAAGCACCCTCACGCAAAAAATAAAATAAAATCAATAACAACGATAGCAGAACATCCCTACACACACACACGCACATTCTCTCTCTCTCTCTCTCTCTCTCTCTCTCTCTCTCTCTCTCTCTCTCTATATATATATATATATATATATATGTGTGTGTGTGTGTGTGTGTGTGTGTGTGTGTGTGTGTGTGTGTGTGTGTGTGTATGGATAAGATAATGTTGATGATACTTCGGGATTTTAATAAATGCACATGATTATCGTTTGAGATTTGTATGCTGCTGAATGAACAAGATCGTTTTGTATCTAGCGCTGGTCTGTCATAATGAATTTATCGCAATTTAAAATGTTTTGTTACTCACATTTAAAGCGACAAACTGTGTGTAATTTATTTCCAAAAAGCCTTGGAAATGTGAAGTTTTTACCTTCCCCATACTTTGACCAAGTAATATTGTGTCATGTATTAATGTTGAAGTTCCTTCCAGATGGTTGTACTGTCTTTTCAGCGACTTATTTTTCGTTATCTGAAAACACCCATAATTATACAGGGATTTCGTTATGTAAAATATTTCCATTGTAGTCAGTGGTTACCGTAATAAAATGTTCACCCTATTTAGAAATGATATGTGGGGCGTTACTCTTCAGCTTAGCACAATGTTGGTGAAACCACTGAATTATTTTTTTTTTTTTTTATTTTTCTGTGAGGCATTTAGAAATTATATCGCTCTGTTTTGGTCATTCAATGCTTGATTCCTGGATATATCAGAATCGCATGTAATATTCACGAGTTTTGAGGTCATTTGATTGGGTTTCAGTGAATGTTTATCCCATCAGTATCGCAACCCCAGGTCAGGCCATCAGGTCGGTCAGTGGCAGTGAGGCAGGTCAGACCATGAGGTCAGTCAGTGGCAGTGAGGCAGGTCAGACCATCAGGTCAGTCAGTGGCAGTGAAGCAGGTCAGACCATCAGGTCAGTCAGTGGCAGTGAGGCAGGTCAAACCATCAGGTCAGTCAGTGGCAGTGAGGCTTATGCCCGGGCTCTATCGTTATTATCCCAGTAGTAACACAATTATTTTCATGAAATATTAAGCATTTATACATAGATTTCATTCGTTGTGTCACTCGAATAAAAAACAGGGCAAGTGCAAAAAGCACTTGTACAAGACGCATAGCCGTTGTTACCATAAAATTGCATTTATCTGGTCGTCAACTTCGTAGCATCTTTGACTTTCCACACAAGTTCAGCGCTGTGTCACGGCATTCCCACATTCCCACGCACTCCGTGTGCTGTAGGGTCAAGTCCTTCTCAATTCAGTTGGTGCATCCGGGCTGGTTCTTGCAGGTAAACAGACTAGCAGCCTATATGGTAGCTGCCAGAAACTGGATCTTAATACAGAAAAAAAACTGTTGAGGTATTTGAGCGTATTGGTACCTGCCATGATCATTTAGATTTTTATTGCAAACAACTAAAAGCGGTAACTTCCTTTCGTTACCTTGGAACTACATTTCCTTCATCTGGTACATTGACACTGGCTGCCCAGTATCTATCAGATCAGGGGGAAAAGTTACAAGACTACTGGAAGCATAGGTGTAAAGGGAAGACTAAAATGCAGGGAATAAGAACAGTCAATATGTAACACAACTTTGCAGTTTTTCCAAAAGACAGAAGATAAATAAAAATTTCACAAGGAGAATTATGAGAGTGTCTCATAAGATAATTGAGAGGAAATGCAATCCAATGGAAAGCTGAGATTATAGAATAGACCCAGATTTGAAGGAAGCCATTAGAAAGGAGACATAGAAACAGGCTTGTATGGAAGAACAGAGATGTGTTGGCGAGAAATAAAACAACGAAGCAGCGATATATAGAAAATAGACACAATGTGTCAAATATGAGAGCAAGGATCAAATAAGGACAAGTATAAATAAAAGCTGACCAAAAGAGAGTTATGACGCGTCGAGGAGAAGCTTTCTCTGTGTTTTGGGAACAAATCACGAAAAAGAAAATGAATAAAGTACTCGACATCAGATTTTAAGACGACAGACAGGGAGGAAAAAGCTCCAGGACAGCACTAGCAAGAACACCACTCCATGCAAGAAGGGTACAGTGTCAAATCGTCAGGCACAATACAGGATTGACCCATCAAATCGGAAACTCTGGAAGAGAATAAATAAAACCAGAAAAGAGGATTTGTTACAAAGCAAATCTGTTTGTGTGCCTTTAAAAGTTGTAAATATTAAATGCTATAACTTTTATCCTTTGGTACTTCACATTCCATTAAGCTTATGGCTGGATGAAAATTTCAAAGTCAAAATGACCTTGACCTTTGACCTTTGGAGGTCATATGTACATTACAAAAATGTACAGTGTTACAATACCTACAATTTCAGCCCAACATGAACCAAATCAGATGAAAATTGACCAAGTTATGGCCAGATGAAAAGTTCAAACGGATGAATTGCCCTGACTTTTGACTTCTACAGGTACATATAACAACAAAAATGTGCAGTGTTGCAATACCTACCATTTTGGTTCAACATGATAAAAATTGGATGGAAATTGGCTGATTATGACTGGACGAAAATTTCAAAGGTCCAAATGACCTTGACCTTTGACCTTAAAAGGTCACATATAAATTACAAACATGTACAGTGTTAAAACAGCTACAATTTGAGCCATACATGATCATAATTGGATACAAATTGACCAATTTCTGGCTAGATAGAATTTTAAATGTCCAAATGACCTTGGCCTTTGAACTTTACAGGTCACAAATAAATTACAAAAAGGTGAAGCGTTATAACCGTTTAATAAGACTCCAGGATCAGACAACATATTGAATACACTCATAAAGAGATACATGAATTCCAACAATTTTTGTTTAATTCAGTGATAGATAAAAAAAACCCCAGACACATGCCAAGGGAGAGGATTAAACTTCAAACCTTGTACAGTTTGAAGACGGGTCCAGCGCAAGGGCCTGATCAGTGCCGTGAAATTGCTTATCAAGAGTACGGAAGGTTTTGAGCAGGGTTATGTTTACGTGGTTTTACAGAATTACAAGCTCGCCTGATCCCCTCATTAACCAGTACTGAGAGCGAGCATGAGCAATCAAAACTGGGTGTATGATAATAAAACAGTAGATGGACATTCAATATTCAACAGACCTATTTTCCTCGACTACTGTGGAGTTAATTTCACAGACTGATAGAATTTCAGTTTGCCACCCTCTCTTCCCAGCACAGTATACATCTACATACATGTTTTCTTGAGGAAACTGGAATGGGCGCGTAGAGTAGGGTTTGCTTGCATTGTACTTTTTTAAACTTGGTTATCAACAATTTCAAAGGGTGGACTTCATTTGTGTTCAGCATATTTGATGTTCAAAAAGCACCACAATGCATCATATGACACTTAAAATTTCACAATTTTCCTTGCAGAGTAACATCAGACCTCTCTCCCAAACTATCACTCTACGTAGTTCCTACTGCCCTGGGGAAATGTGTTATGAAACTTTACATTTAAACCAGAGGCCCGTGGGCCTAATGCTCTCCTGACCAACATCACGAAAAATCATTTCCTGAAATGTATCCCATCCATGACCTTAAAAAAAGTAATCAAGTTCATCCATATTATGCAATATCAAACTTCCACATGACACACATTTGTGGCACACTTGGAATTATCCGCCTTATTCTTTATCAAGACATTGAATAACACGTCCTTTTCTTAATTGCTTAATGACCTTGGAAAATAGATAAAGGTCATACAATCATCGAGTCAAGGTGACTCAAAAAGAAAGTCACCAAGTACAATTTTACATATAATGTTCTGAAGTGCAATTTTGATCTGGAGGCTCAATTCTCTTTGCCATTGCTGTCCAAGCTGCACCCTGTCATTACAAAACCAATTCTTCCAACTTAAAAGGTCCGGTGGCCTAACAAAAATAGGTCAAGGTCAGTGATCTTATATAACATTTGCATTGGACATGATCTGTTTTTGTTTTATATACATATATATATATATATATATATATATATATATATATATATATATATATATATATATATATATATATATATATATAAATGTGGCATGCAAAATTCAATTATTTTTTGAGATATGGAATTTTGTGTCTTTCAAGCCATTTTAACTCATAATTTCCATCGACGTAAAGATGGCGCCACTAGTCTCATAGGCAACAGAGATCTCTTTTACAATTCCACTAAAATTCATGAAGATCCATAAAAAATCAAGGATGCTGGACCGGTTACATGATTTTCACCTTTTGACCCATATATTACATAATACTATAGGTGGCACCACCAACATTGATGTCGACATAGACTTTAATACACTATATAAGTCCTAAACGTTGTATTGGCCTATCTCAAAAACTGTGAGGTGCAGGGTATTCATAAGTATTCATTGGATTAAAACATTTTTATCTTCAAAATCTATGCTCTGTATTGAGCATTCCATTCATGGTCTGTTTGTTCAAATCATATAATGAAATTCCGAGTTATCAAAAAAAAAAATAAACAACAACAACAACAACAACAACAACAACAACAAAACAACAAACTTGCACAAACGCCAAAGTCCATAATTACTGGGTCACAGTGACCCAAAAAGTTGGTCACCACGTAGTTTTATGTACAATGCAATCAAGAGCAATTTTGATCTGGAGGCTCAATTTTCTTTGCCGTTGATGTCCAAGCTGCATCCTCAACATTACAAAACCACTTCTTTCAACTGTACAGGCCTGGAGACCTAACAAAATAGGTCAAAGTCACTGATATGACATAACATACTAATATTAGACATAGTTTATTTATCCTTCAAATTTGGCATGTCTAGTTCAATTACTTTCTGAGATATGGAATTTTAGATTATTTTAAACACATTTTGGCTTCTTATTTCCATCATGTTATAAGTGGCGCCACTAGTATCATGTTCAATTGAGATTTTGACCCCCACCACAATCCCGCTAAATTTCATGAAGTCAAGATCTATCAAACATTAAGGATTCTAGAGTGTTCACAAGATTTTAACATTTTGCCCATATATTACATAGTGCTGTAGGTAGTGCCACCAATATCGAACTCGATCTAAATTTTTATACACTTGATAAGTCCTGAAAGCTATATGGGGCTATCTTGAAAATTGTTGACTGTATCCTGCTCACAAGCAAAAAGTTTACAGACGTCTCAATTGAAGTTAAGTTTCCTACATTCCGGGTTGAGTGCCAATTTAAGATGAAATAGACTATGTGAAATAAGGTAATGACCACTTATTCCAGTTAGGGAAAATGAATATATATACTGGCAAGGAACCGGATGAAGGTAAGGGGCTTTCGACATAAAACGCATTAGAGAATTTTTTCTAGGTAGATTAAGTCAACTTTACTCATGTTACTTTCCCATTCACCACCTATACATTAAGAGCTGACCATCCAGAGTCTACCCTTGAGTCCATAACCATAACGGAAACAGAAGTTCTTGAAACACTCTTAAGTCTTGACACGAGCAAAGCTTCTGGTCCCGATGGAATAAGTGCAAAACTTCTTAAGGAAGCGGCACCTGCTATTTCTCCATCACTCACAAAATTGTTTAATCTTTCGCTGTTGACAAAGAAATTCCCTGCAGCTTGGAAACAAGCAAACGTCTCTCCTCTTTATAAAAAAGGCCCTGATGACTTATGCAACAATTATAGGCCAGTGTCATTACTTAGTTGTACCGGAAAAGTATTTGAGAAAATAGTTTTTAAGTATGTTTTCAATTTCTTTCGAGACAATATTGTTATATCTGCCCATCAATCTGGCTTTATGCCGGGAGATTGCACCATTAATCAGTTACTACTACTGTACCACGAATTATGTCTAACTGTGGATCAGCAAAAAGAGGTTCGTGTTATCTTTCTGGACATCAGTAAGGCATTCGATAAAGTTTGGCATGCTGGTCTGCTCCATAAGCTAAGGAAAGCTGGTATTATGGACGCTCTTTTTGAATGGTTTTCAGACTATTTGCATAACCGTCACCAACGGGTAGTCATCCAAGGCCAGTCGTCTAGTTGTGGTAAAGTCTGTGCAGGCGTTCCGCAAGGCTCAGTTTTAGGACCTTTGATGTTTCTTATTTACATCAATGACATTGTGGACATTGTTCGATCTAACATTAAAATGTTTGCTGATGATACCTCACTCTATCTAACTATTGATGATCCTGTCACTGCGGCTCAAACTATGAATATGGACCTATCTAAAATTGACCAGTGGTCCAAAGATTGGCTAGTCACATTCAATGCCTTGAAAACTGATTCTATGCTTATTTCCAGAAAAAGTAATCCACCTTCTCACCCCCCAATTCTTTTCCAGGGTCATATTTTGCAAGATGTGGCTCATCATAAACATCTTGGAGTGACAATACGTTCTGATTTAAGATGGTCTGACCATATTACTGATATATCTAACAAATCCTCCAAATTAATCAATATCATGAAGAGTTTGAAATTCACTCTAGATAGGAAAACACTGGAAACCATTTATACTTCTTTCATAAGGCCTATTCTGGAATATGGTAGTCAAGTATGGAGTGGCTGTACGGTCCAAGATGAAGAAAAACTAGAATGTATACAATTAAATGCTGCTCGTATTGTCACTGGAGCAATGCATGGGACCAGCACCGCTAAAATATATGAAGAAACTGGATGATTAACTTTATCCAAACGCAGGGAAATTTCAAAGTTGATTCTTATGTACAAATTGGTCCATAACCTTGTACCGGACGTACTATGCTCTATCCTTTCTACTGCTTCTTCTGATACAGGTAATTATACCACACGCCAGCAATTTGATCTTCCTCATTTCCGAGCTCGGACCGACCTTTTTGACAAATCCTTCTTTCCTTCAACTGTTCGGTTATGGAATCAACTACCTCTAGAAATACGGAATTCTGACTCTATTCAAAAGTTTAAATCAAGTATAACTCAACCGGTGATCCGACCTATAAAGTTTGATGAATTGTATAACTTTGGTAATAGATTCCTAGCTGCTCAGCATACACGCCTCCGTTTGGATGCCAGTCAGTTAAATTCACATCTCTTCAAGATTGGTGTTAAGAACACTGCGAAATGTTCATGTGGCTCACCTAACGAAGATACGTGGCATTATTTTTTTCATTGTTCTAAATACACAATTCCTCGGTCTAACCTACATACTGCTATATCACAGTATGCTCCCTTTACATTACAAACAGTTCTTTATGGGTCCCCTAACTGTTCTTTTATTGAAAATATTGAAATATTTTCATCCGTTCATGACTTCATCTCCGCCACTCAACGTTTCAACCCCTCTCTGTTGGCTAATACATTTTTCTATTTTCGTTTTGTTTTTGCTATACGGTACAATCAATTTATCCCCGGTCCAAATTGCAGATAAAATGACATCCTAATACTACCAGTACAATACAACCTTATGCCCCACTGTATGTCTTGTCCGTGCTTGTCCTCTTCTCTCTGTTCCCGTGCGTCTTGTACGTCCTGTAGTGTCCTGTGATCGTCGTCTTCTGCGAGAGGGATTTATATAGGGCCACGCCCTCTTTCCCAATTGCATATAATTTTCATATGTATTATATTGTGTACTTTGTCAAAATAAAATACGTTTAAATCAAATCGAGTAAGCTACCAATTTTGTTCACAATATCCTATGAGTCTGCGGATCTTGTCCACGAAATTAAACCAACTTTCAATTCTGTAGAAAGTACATATCGATTCTGTCAACAAAATTGTCAATCAATTTGTCAGTTTTGTTCACAAAATTCTAGTATACAAATTAAGGAGTTGAATAAATTTTCACGAAAATGTAACCTTTATATACGGAGCCTCAGAGGGGACATGAGAGAAAAAAAAATTCCTTTGTTTCCTTGCAATAATATTGTGTTCCCTGAAAAAAAAAAATTCGTTGTTCGCAATATTATTGCGTTCCCTTTCAACATGATTGCATTTCCTCGCAATATTATTGCATTCCCTTAAATAATATTTTGTTCTCTCGCAAAAATTAGTTCATTCCCCTGCAATAATTATTTTGTTCCTGTACTTGTGTCCCTTGACTGACTAAATGTAGAGCCCGAGAAGAAACATGGAAGAAAAATAATTTTATTTCGTTCCCGCGCAATAATTATTTCGTTCCCGTGTAATATTATTGCGTTCCCTCATAAAAAAAAAAATTCTTTCCCTCGCAATATCATTTCGTTCCCTCAAAATAATGATTTCGTTCTCTCGGAATAATTAGTTCATTCCCCTGCAATACTTATTTTGTTCCTTACCATATTATTTCGTTCCCTCGAGATAATTATTTAGTTCCGTTTCAATAAGAGTTCATTCTCGTGCAATGTTATTTCGTTCCCTCGCAATGATATCGTTCTCTACATGTAATATTGTAAGGGAACGAAATAATTATTTCGAGGGAATGAAATAATATTGTGAGGGAACGAAACAGTATTACTAGGGACCGAAATAATTATTGCGAGGGAACTGCATAACAAAATTTCTTGTATGGCCCCTCTCGGGCTCCAGAGCTACCAGTTTTTGTTGGACTTTTTTTTTTATTTCATTCCCAAGCAAAAATGTTGTGAGAGAACGGACCAATTATAGCGTAGGAACGAAATATTTTTTTTCATGTTTCCTCTTGGGCTCCATCCTTATAGAATTCTGTGGACGAAACCGCGAAAGATAATCAGGAAATCCGATCAGTTTCACAGAATTAATTGCAAGTCTTTCGTTTCATTTCTGTGCGCACAGTTTTGAATTTCGTTCACCAAATAAAATAAGATTTTCATATTTGTGTGTAAGTTTGTTATTTCATCCACGCAGTCGGGTACTCTTTCAATGTTTTCAAAATTATTATCATGAAATTCAAGTCATTGACTTTGTTGATGAAATAAGTAACCAGGTCTGAAAATCCTATCAGGATGATCCAGTTTCGTGCACAAACGTGGAAGAAATGTCGGACTGGACTGGCCGTACGACAGGAGACTGTCAGCGTTACACTGCAGAATGGCCAATATTGAATGCAATTTTGCCTGTCGGTTGTCCCTTTCATCCTTTTTGAAAGTTTTTGTCTCTTATTTTTTCTATTAGACCTATTATCCTTTTTATATTTTTTAGTGTGCCAAACGGTAAAAATTTAAACAGGCGCATGTGGGAGACTTGTGTCTGATGACGTCGTCAAGGGTCTCTGATGGTACGAAATTCTGAGCCATTCCACTTGGCATGCTAGGGTTCAAAACGTCACATTTTACAAATTTCGTGGAAAAAATTGACAACGTTTTTTAAAGCCGCATGGTTTAGAATTTTGTGGTCAAAACTGAGGTAGTTTTTGTGGTTTCCTTACCAAATTGAGAAACATGGCGATTTTCTTGACAGAATTGTATTATCTTTACATTTCCGTCAACAAAACTGTTATATTCTTTCAATTGTGTGCACGAAATCGAGTAAGCTATGTAGTTTGTGAAATGGTTTTCCAATTTCTTGCACAAAATTGGATACCATATGGATTACGCGACAGTTTTATCGATTTTGTGCACAGCATTTGATCAAAAAATAGACTATGGGGACAAAATTGGAAAGCTTTTAAGATTTTGTAGACGAAATTCAAAACCTTACGTAAGTCTGTGGACGAAATTGGTAAATTTAAGTAAAAGCTTACACTATTGTGCACGAAATTCATAATTTTTTTTTCCATTTTGTGAATAAAAAAACTGCTACAATTCCGTGTAACAAGCTTGTTGGATTTTGTGAAATACTTAATTTTTGTGATTTTATTCCGGTTTCGCCCACACAAAATAGTAGTAGTTTATTTTCGTGGTGGGATTTCGATTTTGTTGTTTGCTCTTACAATTTTGTGAGTCCCGTTGTAATTTCGTCCACGTAAAGGATAAGTACTATGATTTCTTGCACGAAATCAATGATGTTATACTAGGGAGCACATACTTTCCTATTGTCAAATTTGGCTTCAATGTTGGAATTTTGATGGTTGACATGTACCACCTTTAAATGCCTTATCTAGCATTAAACTCAACACATTCTTACGATTAGTTAAGCTGATCTTTGGGAACAAAGTTGAAAATCAAAGATTTGAATTGATTTGGCACCTTGCTTCTTTTCAATGTCTAGTAGGATATCCTTTGTGCTTTCTGTAACCCACATCATATTCACTCCTGTATTAACTTGAACCTTTTTACAAGAATTTGTAATAGACTTCATGACAAGTTAAGGAACTTTAGCTACGCGTTATGCAAATGGGATTGGAACAATTACCATTGACTTCCATGGTTCTCAATAGGAATGCATGCATTTACTAAAAGGTAACCAGAATTGAAAAATTAATTAAAAGTCACCAATCCACAGTATCACCACCTAGTGAATCTATTTGTTAAACTAGTACGGTCTGGGGTCCCCAAGTGTGTTCCCATGCAATTTTAAAGCAATTGGCTGAGCCAACGAGTAGATGAGTTTTTTTTTTTTTTTTTTTTTTTTTTTTTTTTTTTACAATCACAATGCAATTGGCATTGCGGTTTCTTTGAAGAGTTGCTAAGATTTGGTCAAAAAGGGAACCAAAAAAGCATAAACATCTAAAAATCAATGAAGCATGACCATTTGAATAAAACTGGTACAGATCCACTCAAGATATATCCCAAGCATGATTGAAGAACATCTGTCCTGCATTTTGGAGTAGAAGTTGAAAATGTCAATTGTTGATGAACAGATGCTGCTGCTGTTGATGGAGAAAGTATTGTAAGATGAGTTCAGCTGAGTGACATGTCAGGTGAGGTAAAAATTGATGTTATATCATCATGGACATCAATAATTTGGTATTAATTAGCAATGTCAAAAATTTTGAGATTTGAATTTGAGTCGATGGCAACTGAAATTTAATCAGACGAAGGTTCTGAACAATAGAATCACAAAAGTAGCTTCACTATCTTGACTCTTCCAAGTAATGGAATAGACTTGTGAGAATGTCCAAATTAAGTGGTGTGAAGGAAGCCAGCTCATAATGCAGGTTCAGCCTTTGAACAGCTCTTCAATTTTTGCCAATTTGATGGGACTTTGACATGGAGAATCTCAAAAAGAAGTCTATCACCTAACGGTTGAATGTACAGAGTTCAAACAGAGACACCTTTTCGGTATATAACTGTGGTGGTGAAAAACGAGAACATTGGGGTACTTCTGGAACGTCTGCCAATATCAGGCAGCCTGCCAATATCACCCAGCCAGACCATTCATGGTTGAGCAGACATTTTAACCAGTGGCCACACATTACATTGTACTCTGTGTGGAGGGGATTACATAAGGGGTTAGTGATGGTACATGGGCCTCCTTGTTTTTTGTCCAACGCTCACTTTGAAATATTATCCAATTACTGGAGAATGACCAAAATGTAGATGTGGTTTACCTTGATTGCGCCAAAGCATTTGATAAAGTGGATCTTTTGGTGATTATAACAGAATATCAGGTAAACTAGGAGGATGGATATATTCCTTTTTGACCAAAAGAAAACAAGCTGTCCTTGTTAATGGAGTTAAAGGTAACTGCTCCGAGGTCAGTTTGGGGGTCCTTCTAGGATCAGTACTGGGGCCTCTCCAGTTTTTAGTCCTGATCAGTGATATTGAGAAACAGCATAAGCACTGCTCTCAAGTTTTGCAGATGATACTAAAGTTGATAGGTATCACCATAACAGAAGATATAGAAGCTCTACAAGCAGACCTTCAAACCATGCATACATGGTCAGAAATAATATGGAATTAACACCCCCAAGTTTGAGTGTCTAACATATGGCAACAACAATGGTATCATTATAAGCAGCATTGGAACATTCAGAACTCATATAAGCAGTGTGATAGATACTGCTAATCAGTTTTGTGGTTATGTACTATGCACATTTAGAACCCAATGGAAAGTCTCAATGTTAATGCTTTGGAAACCATTGATATGCTCCAAGTTGGAATATTGCTGTCAGCTATGGTGCCCAACACAGACTGGAGGTATACAGTATCTTGAACAAGTGCAAAGAAGCTTCATTTGCAAGATCACAGGTTTACAGCATTTATCATACTGGCAACAGCTCCAGGACCTATATCTGTACTCCCTGGAACAAAGAATGGAGCATTACATCACAATATGCCTGGAGGATAATGGATGCACAAGTCCCCAACTTTGCACATCCAGACCACTCAGGCATCAAAGCTGTCTGAAATCCACATAGAGGTCAGAATTGCATGGTTCCAGCAGTCAATTTTTGAGGCCCAGAGAACTTTTAAAATATTAAATATGCAAGTTTAGGAGTTGGCAGTCCCAGATTGTTCAACTGACTCCCAGGTGATATCCAGAATATATTGGGATGTGCTGTGAAATCATTTGAGCATGGCAGATGATGTACAGACACAAGGTTGCACTGCTTCGAGAAAAACTGAATCCAACTGTCTGCTTGATATGGCACAGTTTGCTACATCCCAACAAGGCCAGTTGGAAGGGCCAATCAAAAGGACTGCTGCCAGAGGCGGCTATGCATAACCAACTTGCAAGTAGCCCCTAAAACTGATGACAAGTAGCCACAAATCCGTAAGCACACCACTTCAGCCTGTTAAACAAGCATATTTGTGGGGAGAGTTATTACAAAATTGAACACTTGATTCACAGGTAGTGCAAAGCTTCAAGATTTATTAATTTCTTAAGTAATGAAAGTTTAGAATGGTAGCACAGAGTGAGATATTATACATGATCCACTTTAGCACGACCAGAATCCTGTGTATGACAGGTTACATGTCTGCCCAAGCCAACTTATATAATTAAGGGTAGCTGAACCACCAGATGGCAGCAGCACTGCTCATTACCTTCCTATCTTGTGAATATCCAAGCACAAATTTACCAAGATAATAACTGAACATATATGGTACTGTCCAGTGATCCTACTTGAAGTCCTGCAAGGAAGTGGGTGTTTCACAAAGAATTGTACTGGACCCATGAAAAATATCAACAAATTTGGTTCTAGAAACCAAAGCAGCAGTTTGTTTAAAAAAGACTGATAAGAAAGTTAACATTAGGCTTAATCTTTAACATAAATCTGCTGGTGATCTGAGGTGCTTCACCACTTCTCAAATAATACATTTTATTCAAAAGTGACAAAGTTTGCCCAACCTTTCATTGTTCTCTGCACTGACTGAGGCATATCTCAGCAATACGATTCCTTTGTAACTTAAAAGCACCAATGTTTCAGGCTTTTTAAAAAATCAAAGAATTTTGGTAGTGATGTATTAACAATTAGGGAATCAAAATAGGGATATGTATCTGCTATTTAAAACCACATCTTCTCTTGTCCAAATGTGGTCTCACATAAAAGGTAATCTTCAATGGCAGGGAAATAAACCATTGTGTCACGAAAAAACTGTGGCTCCTCTCACTATGTGTGGTGCAAATTCCATTGTACAAGTTTGATATCATTCCACAGTATCATTCTTTTTCTTTACACAGGTAGTGCCGCTATATGCAGAGTGTTTCTACACACATATATGTACTGTCACTAAATAGCACAGGGAACAAAGGTTTGTGTCCACTTTGTGTATAATTTATTTAAGTTTCTTTATTGCAGTAAACCTGTCAATACTTTCTTAGTACCACGAAGTATGGCAGCTCAACCCTACCTGTATATAAGTAGAGTATCCTTTTAACTTGTATACTTTTCCATTTTATCATTTGCAGTAGCATCACAAGAATAAAACATATAAAATCCACAAAACATTAAATTTGGCTGAAATAATTTACCAGATACCAGTAAGGAGAACAATCATGGTACAACCACAAAATAATACAATAATATAGTAACGGCCTGGGGAATGTTTATTTATTAGTTTTTTTCATTTTTGTTGTGTTTTCTTATGCATATATAAGGAACAAAATTAAATGTCACATGATATGTGATTGCAAATTCTTGACTTTTAATACTGACAAAAACTGACCAACAACAAATCTGCAAAATCCAGTGTTAAACTTTGCAGTTTCTGGACTACAATGTCCTACATATCAACACGTTAGTATAAATGAAATCATACAGTCTGGAGCATAAAAGTAAATAAATAAATATAATTGTCCCTTTTATTTCATGGATGGCCAGCATGCTGGTTGGACCATACTTTCACTTTGTCTTATTGTGCAGTGCCACCACAGGCATTAAAAAACAGAGTTGATGACACTCCAATGAACAATAATAACATATGCAACTTACTTTAATTTCACATTAAATATATATATATATATGATAGAATATTTTGTGTGTGTGTAACTTGGCCAAATCTTGGAAGAATATCTGACATCTTGATTACTAAAAGATGGCCATCTTTACATTTCAGAAAAAAAGTTAAACATTAATCTCTCTCTCTCTCTCTCTCTCTCTCTCTCTCTCTCTCTCTCTCTCTCTCTCTCTCTCTCTCTCTCTCTCTCTCTCTCTCTCTCTCTCTCTCTCTCTCTCTCTCTCTCTCTCTCTCTCTCTCTCTCTCTCTCTCTCTCTCTCTCTCTCTCTCTCTCTCTCTCTCTCTCTCTCTCTCTCTCTCTCTCTCTCTCACACACACACTCACACACACACAATAGTATGTACTATAGACTCACCAACAATGGAATATTATGACTTGTAAAAGTCACTTTCTAACCTTACTCAGATTCTGGGGGAGGGGATTATTCAATATGAAAAAAGAATACATGTACAAGCTAGAAATTTGGCTGAAACTATGGCAACAATGATAAACAGTATGTGACCTCCAATAAGAGCATATAAGTGCTGATCATGCTCAACACGTGCCTATATGTCAAATGGCACCTGGCAAAAAGAAGTGCAAAAGCTGTACAAAACGTATGCATTACGGTCATATCTGTAGCAGTTTTTGACATGTGTGACCCAGAAATACCTGGGCTTCTGTCAGAAAACAAGAATGTCTGCACTGTATACAGATGATAATAATGGTATACATGTAGGTCTGCAGGGCATAATGTTGTTCCCTCTATCAGGCCACCCTAAGTGCACCAGAAATGTGGCCTTATAGAAAAGGCGACCTCTCTTGAGGGGAAAAATAACATGAAAATACCAGACTTGCTGTCTGGAGAAGTGGCCTCTGTACAGGGGATGGCCTCTCATTGGGAGGTTATTATAGGGAGGGACCAATGCACTTGATGCAATGAACTCAAAATGTGTATAGCTTCCATAATATAGTTAACAGAAAAATCAACAGAGATCGGCTTTGCGAGCAACTGGTAACTTGAAAAAACACAACACAGCACAGGCCTGCTTGGCAGACACCTGAGGACAGGAAAAAAAACATTAAAGACATAACAAGCCTGCTTTGCAGGCAATTAATGCCTGAACATAACACATTAATGATCAATTCATCAATTACAAATTATAGTATACAACACATGTGGCACATATGGTGTTTGTATGATGAAGAAACTATTTTTAAATTTATTTTAAATGAAAAAATTACATGCCCAATTTACTCAAGAGCACACTTGCCATAAGTAGCAATGAGATATATGTGGATACTCCACAGACAAAACTGTGCTGAAGACCATCCACAGCCAATGTCTTAACCCTTTCAGTGCCAAATTTTGGACTAAGCCAACAGCTATTCTTGGTGCACATTGCACCCAATGTGCACCGAGAAAAGATGTTAACTTGGGATATTTTTTCTGGAATTATAGGCATGCTGGTACTGGAATGAAAGGTCTTTTCACGAGGAATATGAATCTGGGACCCTAATGATAATTCAGACTAGTCTGACTTAAGTAGATCGACTTAAGATGTGATTGGCACTGAAAGAGTTAATTAAATTCAAGTTCCTAAATTTCTGACATTTGTCTTGATAAATAAACAGCACTGCATGATATTAAAAGTATCAGTATCTTCCACAAATGTCCCATCTAAGACAATTGTCAAGTACAAGTCAAATTAATTTCACCTTTGCCATGAGCAAACTACAAGTGGTTTTCTCAGACACATTATAGATTGTTCAACAGCACACACCTAAGTAACCTTTAGCTTAAAATCCATGAAATCGTTCAATTTTTGGCGGACATGTAAGGCATGGCTCACCACACAACACAACAACTGACCCAGGTTTCTACGTGGTGTGGAATGAATCAGCAGCTGTGTAATCTAGAGTACTGTTTGAGAACCACGAAGTCACTACACACAGGATGTCTTTCAAGGGAGTAATCTCCACAGACTTTTCAACCCAAAATGTACATTTACCTGGCCTTCCCAAGGCTAACAATATCTCATTATGTACCATGTACATTGCATGATAATGACAAAAATCTGATAAACTTTAATATATGTACTGAACCACATGTGTCAGCTGAAGTCAACAATTTACCTATATACAGTTGACACACCAACTCTTAGAAATAGTCTTAAATCTCATACAATGGACTACTTCTCTGTCTATATAGTCCATCTGCAATCATAAATTATTAAATAGTTTGTCTGTCAAAAGTTAGTATTCCATGAGGCCATGAAAGGACTTTTGCATTCTGCACATCAAGGAAATACAAACCATTTGCATTCTAGTGATCCTGTGGTGAATTTAAATGCAATCACAGATTGCTGGATCCATGCTCCCCTCCCCACACATCTCATTGATGACCTTACAGCCCAGACATGAATAGGAGACAGACAGATGCAAGGATGCATAATACTTGACCTAATGACCTACTTTTGTCACATGAGAAACCTTTAGGTCAAGATACGTGTGTGTGTGAACTTTCATGAAGCGAAGTTAAATAATAAATGAATTATATAGCCTGGACACAGTTTTACAAGGATATGTCACTGTAACCCAGAGCTTGACCTAGCGATCTACATTTGGTACATGACACACCTTCTGTTCAGATGCACCTGTGTGTAAAGTTTCATTAATCTAAGTTGAACAACAAGCGAATTATAGCCCTGACACAAGTGGCAGATGAACGCACAGACAGAAAGAGCACTCACTGTATGCCCCTCCTCCAGTAGGAGGGGGCACAATTACATGTATCCATGCATAAGAATCTACAACTTGCAATTTTTACCACTGCAGCATACATTCACAATGTTGAGATAATATTCCTGCAACACAATCATCAAGTACCATCACAAGTTAGATTTACAAACACACTAAAATTTTGACACATTCACAAACATTCACCCCATGTGTCATGTAATGAGACCAAGTCTCTCACCTATGCAATCATACACTCTGGTATGTCCTTCATTTCCCCTTTCAAAGAATTCTACTTTATTTTTACTGATACATGTACCATTAATCTGGCAGGCGTGGTATTGCCCAACCCATTTCTTTTAGATAATGTTTCAATGACTGATCTAGGGCTACCGCTGGCAAATAGTTGCCAATACGTTTTCGTTTCCACCATTTTCCTTCTCGAGCTGCCTTGCTGCCTATTTTGGTGAAAGTATAGCGATAATGTTCGGCACGTATGTATCTGAAACAAAAATTAATAGATGTGGGCAATTTCATTGAGTATTAACACAATATGACAGTCTATCGTGGACACATCAAAATAAAATGATCCGCATGCTCCCTTCCAAATTGGAACAGCCAACCCAAATTTGTAACATCATGTGTGTGTGTGTGTGTGTATATATAAATATATATATATGTATGTATATATTTTATATATACATACATACATACATACATACATACATATACCTATGGCTCATCTGAGTCTATTCTATATTCTCAAACAACAATGACAAACTGGAAAACTTTTGTCTGCAAAATTTTCTTAGAAAGCCATTAAATTATCACCAAAACTTTTTTCCTTCTTTGGTATCAGCTACTGGGCAGGATAAAATCAGGGGAAATCCGCCCTCGTGATTGCTTAGTTTGGGGGTGGGACATTGTTTCCTGTCTCCTTCTGTGAAAGTAGAGTCGCCCTCCATATATCACTAGATGGCCCTGCAGTTCTGACTAGAATGGGCAACAGGCAAGGGGGAACCAGGCTATTACATCACGAGACCTACCCGGTCCCTGATTGTACTAAGGAGACGATGTGCACAAGACAAGAGGGCCCATCCAGGACAGTTTGCAACACAAGGCAGGCACAAATTCTGATGATTTATTGTTCTTCAGTATAATAAAACAAATAACATCCTTTGGGGGACTGGGATGGCATTACAATAGGAGAGGTTGCAATTAACAATTGCATGTGCATTTGGTTGAATATGCAACCCAGTACACAACATTCTTGTGGGCTAGAGCTGTGTATTCCCATTAGATTCTATGTTAAAGTGACATTCAATTCATTGAATAGTATTGCAGCAAAAGTTACGAAATTTACAGGAGTATTTCAACAATATACAACCATTAATCACAAGAAATTTGGTGTTTCTACATGTAGTTAGAGTGGTTTTAAAGTTACATAGGTACAAATTAAAATGGAACCTAATATAAATACACATAGCTAGCCCGCCTGCCTACAGAGCCATCTGCTGAGAAACCACATGAACCGGCTGATCTTAACCTTAATAACCTATTATGAACCTCAAGGATGGACAGCCAAACCTCTGCTTCACATCACGTTGACCATCCATCCCTCAGGTTAATAATTCTTCCCGTTAACCACAATTAAGGATGTCATTTGTATACCGTAAACTTAAAGAGAAGAACAGCACAGGGTAGAATAGAGACCAGCAGACTACAGCGATCTAAACATACGTAACACAAAGTATAAGACCACAGCACAGTACAGACCAGCAGACTACAGCGATCTAAACATACGTAACACAAAGTATAAGACCACAGCACAGTACAGACCAGCAGACTACAGCGATCTAAACATACATAACACAAAGTATAAGACCACAGCACAGTACAGACCAGCAGACTACAGCGATCTAAACATACGTAACACAAAGTATAAGACCACAGCACAGTACAGACCAGCAGACTACAGCAATCTAAACATACATAACACAAAGTATAAGACCACAGCACAGTACAGACCAGCAGACTACAGCAATCTAAACATACATAACACAAAGTATAAGACCACACACAGCACAGTACAGACCAGCAGACTACAGCAATCTAAACATACATAACGCAAAGTATAAGACCACACACAGCACAGTACAGACCAGCAGACTACAGCAATCTAAACATACATAACACAAAGTATAAGACCACAGCACAGTACAGACCAGCAGACTACAGCAATCTAAACATACATAACACAAAGTATAAGACCACAGCACAGTACAGACCAGCAGACTACAGCAATCTAAACATACATAAAGTATAAGACCACAGCACAGTACAGACCAGCAGACTACAGCAATCTAAACATACATAAAGTATAAGAAGGCCATAGCACAGTACAGACCAGCACTGCAGTTCAAATTGCCTGTAGATTTGAAAAACAAAATGTGACCAAGTCAAGATGCGTTAAGTCTGTACTTACGTAGGAGGTTCATCACCTTGGAAGGGGTTGTGAGCAATAAGGGTAAGAGTCTCTGGATCGTTGACCAACAGCTGGGCAGCCAGGTGGACCAGCCAGTTGTTGTATTGGTAATTCTGTAATGAGGACAAATCCTACTTATCACCACTATCATAAAGAGTGATCCTCTTTTATTAAGCTGTCTACCAATGAAGACAACAGCTCTTATATGACACCACTGAAATGCAGAAAATGTGGTTTTAACAGGCTCAAGACATAGAGATGCGCCTGACTACTTGGGAAATGTAAATCTGACAAGATGAGCAAATTTTCAAACCGGATAAGCTTAAATAAAGACAAAAATCCTTAACGTCAAACCTTGCCATCAAGAAAGGTTACACCTCTAATGTCACTTTCTTTGGGGGAGTACTGTTTTGGTATTATAATCTAGTCCAAGAAAAGGGAACTTAACACATTCCTGTGTTGAAACCATAGTTGCATTCTCACATAAGGTTTATGTGCTTTGTAAGGTGCCTCAGACTCAAAATATACAAATTTTATTTTGTTACGCAATATACAATCACTGTATTTAACTGTAGCCTCCACATTTTAACCCTTTCAGTGCCAAATTTTGGACTGAGTCAATAGCTTTTCTCAGCATGCATGGGGCGCAATGCAAGAAAAGCTGTTGACCTGGAGTATTCTCTCTGGAACTATAGGCATACTGGTACTTGAATGAAAGGGCTTTTTTTGAGGAATACGAATCTGGGATCCTAATGACAATTTAAACTTGTCTGACTTAAGTAGATCAACTTTAGGTGTGATAAGCACTGAAAGAGTTAATTCAGGGTGGGATTTTTTACCCATTTGAATGGTGTCACAACAATTCCCTGCAGCAGTGCCTTCACTTGTTGTATTCATTGATGTGTCTTTATCATTTACTATCAATCCTCAGGTACCCAATCCACTCTGTAATTGTCCTTGACTTCAGTGCATATTTACCCACAATATAATGGTTGCTGATAGACTTAGTCAAGCATGCTAATCCAGGTAAATTAACCTGAATGTCACATTAACCAAAGACAAATGGATCAATTATATTTTTTCCATTTACCATACATGTATATACTAAGTAAGACTTTGGCACCAGAAAGTGCAAACATTATATGTATGTATGCATCCCTTGTAGCTGGTCGAACACTATAAAAGTTCATGTAGCATTAACTTCCTTATTTGCACAAAATACCCATTGGTAGGGGAAATGTCATTTTTAGCTGTACTTCTAGCTCTTGAATTTTTTATTAGTTTCAGACAAACTAGCATTCATGCTGTTTCTGCATCCAGAGAACTGCACCTTTTTGTCAGTTTGTCGCCACATGCTGAGAACACATGCACACAGGGCAAGCCAGTTGCAGACACTCCCAATTTGCAAGTTGCACGTCCATCTTTTTTTTTTTTCAAAATGTTCCCACACAGACTATAAATCTGGCATGTCTATTCAACTGTTTTTCAAGATATGGAATTTTACATCTTTGACCAATTTTTGACTCATAATTTCTCTCAAGTTATAGGTACATGTAGCACTATTAGTACCATAAGCAACTGAGATTTTGACCTTTTCCACATTCCCACTAAATTTCATCAACATCTATCAAACATTAAGGATGTTAGAGGGCTCACAAAATTTTCACATTTTGATCCACATATCATACAATACCGTAGATGGTGCCACCAATATCGAACTCGACCTTAATTTTTATGCACTTCATAAGTCTTGAAAGTTACATAGGGCTATCAGGAAAACTGTTGCCTGTATCATGCTCACAAGCAAAAGTTTACAAAGGCCGGACTGAAGGATGGACAGACAGACATGTGATTGCAATAGCTCTGCGACCTGTGGTCAGCAGAGCTAGAAAACATAATTTTATGTGAATGGCTGCTAAAATATTATGCTGAATAGTCCACGCAAAGAACGCTCTTTTTATCTACTGTGCATCCTATGGGATTTCACAATAACAAGGCAAAATGATAAGTAACTATACCAAGTGTTTTTTGGGTTTTTTTTTTTGGATTATGTGCACATTTGCTGCCTAAAAACTGTCTGAACTGGATTTAACTACACAAGTCAGACACTCAGACAGATACATTAAATTTCTTTGAATAAATTAATGCTAAAATGTGCAATCAATGGCATGCGGAAAATTGTACTGCATGCAAAAATATACCTGTTTTTGGAGCCCTATTAACAATAGGAACATACCAATAATAGGGACATTGACTATACCTACATTTAAAATGAAAATTGCATTTTCAAAGTTTCCATAAGAAGATTTTGTTTGAATATATACAACACACTTTGTCAAAAGTCAGTGGTTACTGCAGTGCCTGACAAGTCACACTGTACTGCAACATGACTTCTTAGCAGTGCAAAGACCACTGACCAACACCTCTACCATAAAAAGTGTGGAAAGAGTTAATAGTATAAAATATTTTGTTAAGTATAAAAAATTGTGACTCGTCAAGGTCGATAATGTCAAAAAACCAGTGAGCTTATCAAATAATACTATGGCACAGTTCTCCAGTGAGCTTATCAAATAATACTATGGCACAGTTCTCTCTCTCTCCAATTCCAAACTTGGTATGGTGATAGCCTCTTTACAAAGACCGTTTGCTGCATTTAAAATCTGCAAATTATGGGCACTTCAAAAGTTTAAATAAATATCTTCAAAACTATTTCAGGTAGACATGCCATTCCAACTTCTATTTCATATGGTATGCTTAACGCATCCAAGTGCTTTGTCAATAGCAAGACTATATATTGTGTGTTTAATGTATTTCCATGTTCTTTTGCTTGTCGGGGCCCAATTTCTAGATTTCATCTCGTTAACCTTCTTATGCTATTTAACTATACTAGTGAGATCCATTACTAGGGACATACACAGTATTACCAATACCGTGTTTCGTATAACAGTTCAATTTTGGTTGATATGTTTTCTATATTTCCCATGTTTCAATCTTGGGGCATTTACTATTTATAATCCTGTGCTAACTTACCTTGCACGGTGTATTTTTTGGCTACATGATGGGAACTATAATTTTGTGTACCTATCATTCCTATTTTTGAGAGCTTTGTGCTCAGACATTATAAAAATATTGTCAACAGCTGCTTACTGCATAACTGATTTATGTTGTAAATGGTATACCTACTTTACATGTCTGTGTATTGGGGCTTTTCATATCTACATTCCGGTTATTTCCTGCGTAGTATACAGTGCTCAGAGGTTCAACTTTGGAAAGTTTATAACAATACAAAATGTTTCCTCGTCAATACCTATGATCTTTATTTATGACAGATTGTTACTTATTGCTAGGATTGTACTTTTGCACTTTATATGTTTCGATTTAATATGGGTACTGAACTTGAATATTATACTATATACTTGTAGTAAGTTGACAGTTAAGGCATGTAATGGAGTTGTTCATGGTATATGTGATCCTACATGCTTTCCACAACTGTTTAGTGTCTTGCTTGAGACAGAAATGTCTCCTCATAGAGTCCATGCTGTATCATATTTCTATGGATATATATTCTTTTATCTTACTTTAGCCGTTCTCATTCAGAATACTATTTCAACTGCAAGGAAAAAGCTTTATCTCTCGCATTATGTCATTCGCACTGTTTTCCATAGATATCAACTGAAAATTGAATATATATTAGCTATTAATTTAATATTAATAATGCTAGCAGGCGATGTTCACATGAACCCGGGCCCTAGCAATGATCTGTGTGATATTTCATTTTGCCACTCAAACGTTCGTAGTCTCTCTGATGATAAACTGCGGTCTATTCGCTCGGATCTTGTGCCTAATTTTGATATAATCTCCTTGTCCGAAACATTTCTTTCTCCAAATTCTAATGCCGAAAATCTACGTTTGTCTGGCTATCACGATATCATTAGACGTGACCGTGTTGGAGCACTCGGCGGTGGAGTCGCACTGTACGTGTCTACAGCCCTGCATGTGTCGCGGCGTGCAGACTTGGAGGTAGCCGACCTCGAACTCTTATGGTGTGAAATTAGACTTAATAATAACAAATTCCTTTTTGGCATTGTGTATCGGCCACCTAACTCTACTGTTTCTTTTTGGGATAAACTCCAAGATAGTCTTGATGCGGCACGTGGCACAGGAATCCATAATGTAATCTTATCTGGTGATTTGAATTCTGACTTTAGCACACAATCGGGTCATAAGCTTGCTCACTTCGCTCAAACTAATTTTCTTAATCTTCATGTCAATGAACCCACTCGCGTCACTGCACATTCTGCCACTTGCCTTGATCAGATAATTTCAAATATTCCGAATTATCTTTATGATGTTTGTGTGCTTCCTCCGATATCTAACTGTGACCACTCTGTTGTGGGGGCAAAGCTATTGTTTCGAAGGAGAAAGGAGGCATCATACAAACGCCATATATGGGAATATGAGAAAGCGGATTTTGATAGTTTTAGAAATTGCCTTCACGCGGTTGATTGGGACTCATGCTTTGTTTCTGACGACATTAATACATGCTGTAATTCTTGGTCTAGCCTATTTTTGGAAACTGCTACCCGTTGTATTCCAAATAAAATTGTAGTTATTAGACCTTCAGACTTACCTTGGTACACTTCTAGACTTCGGTTACTTAAACGGCAGGTCAAAAGAAAATACGATAAGGCTAAAAACTATAACTTTGAAACTGGAGCATGGATCTCTTTTTGCCAAGTCAGGAACTATTATCAAGAACAATTAAAGCTAGCCGAGGAAGAATATAATGCTAAGCTTCGGACAAACTTAAATAATTCTGTTCAAAAAAATAAATGTTGGTGGCGTACCGTAAAGTATTATCTGAACCGAAATCATTCAAGTACTGTACCGTCACTGTTACACGATGGTAAACATATATCGGACAACGCGTCCAAAGCTGAAATTTTTAACTCATTTTTTCTTCAACAGTGCGATATTGATTCTACTGCAGCCCCTTTACCTGCAGGCAGTAATCCTCCAATCTCTAACCTCGATTCACTAATTATAGAGGAATCCGAGGTTCTTGAAATCCTGTTAAGTCTTGATACAACAAAAGCTTCAGGTCCGGATAGCATAAGTGCGAAACTTTTGAAAGAAGCGGCGCCTGCTATCTACGTTCCACTAACAAAATTGTTCAATCATTCTCTAACAATGAAACAGTTCCCTTCTACTTGGAAAAAAGCGAACGTCTCTCCGCTTCATAAAAAAGGGCCTGAACATTTATGTAATAATTACAGACCTGTGTCGCTACTCAGTTGCACAGGAAAAGTATTCGAAAAGATCGTTTTCAAACATGTTTTTAATTTTTTCCGGGATAATTTAGTTATTTCCAGTCATCAGTCTGGTTTCATTCCGGAAGACTCAACTATCAACCAACTGCTTCTTCTTTATCATGAACTTTGTCTTGCCATCGACCAGCAAAAAGAAGTCCGCATTATATTTTTGGATATCAGCAAAGCCTTTGATAAAGTTTGGCATGCTGGTCTATTATTTAAGTTAAGGGAAGCCGGTGTCTCCGGCAATCTTCTCGATTGGTTCTCAGATTACCTGTCCAATCGTTACCAACGTGTTGTAATTCATGGTCAGTCGTCCAGATGGGGCAAGGTCAATGCTGGAGTGCCCCAAGGTTCAGTGTTAGGACCACTTATGTTCTTAATCTATATAAATGACATTGCAGACCTTGTCCGATCCAACATCAAAATGTTTGCGGATGATACCTCCCTTTATCTGACAGTTGACAATCCAATCACTGCAGCCACTACTTTAAATTCGGATCTTGGTGATATTGAACAGTGGTCTAAGGACTGGCTCGTGACTTTCAATGCTTTAAAAACTGACTCCATGCTAATTTCTCGGAAAACCAGTCCACCCAATCACCCTCCTCTTATTTTTCAAGGTCACACCTTAGAAGATGTTGCCCATCATAAACATCTTGGTCTCACAATTCGCTCAGATTTACGTTGGACTGACCACATCACTGAAATTATTGGTAAAGCTGATAAATTAGTCAACATCATGAAGAGTTTAAAATTTACTCTTGATAGAAATACCCTAGAAACTATCTACACCTCATTTATCAGACCGATTTTGGAATATGGTAGCCCGGTGTGGAGTGGCTGTACAGCAGCAGATGAAGAAAGACTTGAGCGTATTCAATTAAATGCTGCTCGCATTGTAACTGGTGCAATGCCAGGTACCAGCAACGCTAAACTTTACGAAGAGATCGGGTGGTTAACTTTGGCAGATCGTAGGATAGCGTCTAAATTGACCCTAATGTATAAACTGGTGAACAAACTTGTGCCTGAATCCATATGTTCTATTATTACAACTGCTACTACAGTCGCTCACACTTACCCCACTCGGCAACAATTTGACCTCCCTCATTTCAGGGCACGTACAGATCTTTTTGATAAATCATTTTTTCCTTCTACTGTTAGACTATGGAATCAGCTGCCTCTTGATACTCGAAATTCGGCCTCTATTCAGATATTTAAATCGAAAATAGCCAAACAAATAATAAGAACCACAAAATTTCCCGAATTATATAATCTTGGGAATAGATTCTTAGCTGTTCAGCACACTCGCCTCCGTCTAGATGCTAGTCTTTTAAACTCTCATCTTTTTAAAATTGGTGTAATGGATTCACCTGGATGTTCTTGTGGTGCACCCAATGAGGATACATGGCACTTTTTCTTTTTATGTCCAAATTACACTGTGCCACGATTGCATCTGCATGCCAAAATTGTCTGTCTGGCTCCTTTTACTCTTCAAACTCTCTTATATGGCTCACCGGACTGCTCCCTATTACAAAATACTGAAATCTTCCTAGCTGCACATCATTTCATATCTGAAACGTGTCGCTTCAAACCAGTAGGTGTTGGTTAATTTCCCTTCAATTACATATCCCCTCACGTGTATGGCTGGCCGCGGTGCTAGGCGTGTCCTCGCTGGGACCTTAAAATTAAAAGTTTCTTTTTAGTATACACTTACGTTTGGTCAGGTTAGGTGCTTTCATTCCAAAATATTGCCCCTCTATCTGTCTTGTTCATGTCCAAGTCTTCTGCTCTATGTTTTGTCTGTGTCTAGTTTTGTCCTGTGTAATCGTCTCTTCCGGCAAAAGGGATTCAATAGGGCACTGCCCTCTTCCCAATTGCAGAATATATTGGTGCAATTATATTGTGTACTTTGATCAATAAAATATGTTTAAACCAACTTCTATTTATAGGTTTGTTATGTAGGCGCATCCAATGAACCACAAACAAAAGTTGCAGAATTTTAATTTATGAAAGTTTAAATGTTGAATATCTTCAAAATTTTTATTGCTTGAGGTGCCATTCGAAGTTCCATTTATAGGTTTGTGCAGTAGTTTTATCCAACGAATTACCAAGAAAAGTTTTAGAAATTTTATTTATGCTAATTAGGGGCACTTTAAAAGTTTCAAGTTAAATATCTTCAAAACTATTATATAGGTAGAGATGTCACTCAAACATCTATTTATAGATTTGTGCTGTTGGTTCGTGTAATGAACCCCAAACCAAAGTTGTAGCATTTAAATTTATATAAATTGTGAAGACAGACAGATTTGCTTTGTAGCAAATCATCTTTTCTAGTAATTTCTCTTTCTTTCCTTGGTGACTTTAATGAGTAACAACACATCCAGATCACCTGATCAACATTCATTAAACCAGTGCTCTATTTATCTGTATGTGTACTTTGTTTCTTTAGCAATCTGAGTGTTTCATTCGATGTTCTTGATGACCAAAACAACAGGGATCTGATGTTTCACTTCAAAGGTAGCATCACATTCTTAGCAATGTCAGAATGACACAGTTATTTGTAAGTGGAAGCCTATTCCTTCAATGTGTTGCACTTTTTGTCTGGTGTTTTTCTGTAACATATCAGAAAACAAAAACTAGGATACATCTGGCAGCAGTTGGACAGTCCCCTCTGGGGTCACCATGTACAGACTGGCAGGCACACATCCCCCCACCCCCGCACTTTCCTTCATGATTCAAGCCTAGTTCAATTTGAGCCCATTTTCAGAAGCAGCCAAAAACCTACTCATGTGCCCAGTTGTGTAACAATCAGTCAGACCAATTTAACTGCATTCATTTCATGCACAAGTCAGAATGCCACAGGGAGCTCTTGGATGTCAACACACCTGACAGTATGTTATGAGCTGTAAAAGTCTCTATTTTGGCTCATTCCACATCATTTAGGGTAATTTTACCCATAATTTTTGATGAAATAGTCATGGGAATTATACATTCAAATTCATCATAAAAAGCGACTGCAAACTCTTCTGATGTCTTTCATGAGCATCACTGACTAACTAACAAAAGAGAAATTAGCTACACAAAGCCAATAAAAGACACATCTAGCAGGTAAAGACTATAAAGCATTAAACTTCAGATTGCTAAGTGTCATAGTTTTGGGAAAATGGGCTGCAAAATCTTTCTGCAAGCTTTTTTGACCATCACTAATTAACATTAACTAAAGAAGGAGAAATTCACTAAACCTTTAAATGTATGAGTAGCCAGTCAAACCAACAAAATTTCAGATTGCAAATGTAATAATTTTAGCAAAATGGACTGGAAATTATCCTGCAATGGCTGGAAGACAGACAGACTGTCAGCATTACCCTGCCCACCCCCACCCCCACCCCCCACCCCACCCCACCCCCACACACACACACTTCACTTTATGAGCATGTGATAAATATACACTTTCCTCTTCACTTACATTTGAGCTATTGCAGCTATAATAAAATGATAATTAGGATGAAACATGGACTCTCCAGCATAACTGAGGCCCTTACAGTTTGATTGAACTATGTGAGGCAGGCCGTACATACAATGTTAGTGACACCGCATTAACCTTTTCACTCTATAACATCACCAAGATCAAAAACATTAAGCTGTTGAAATTTTTTGAGCTGCATATTCTGATTCAGGAAAAACTTTTTTAACTTACCCCATACAGTCCTGAATATCTCTTTACCTTGAACAAGTAAACAACTCAAATTGACACCACAGTAAACCCTCTCTAACTGAATACCTCTGTATACCGAACACCTCTCTATACTGAACAGCATTTCTCGGTCCCAAATATATACTTCCAATGTAAGCAAACCTCCCTATACTGAACACCTCCCCATACCGAACACTTTTTTCTGGTCCCAAGGGTGTTCGGTATAGGCAGGTTTTACTGTATTTGTTTACCGAAAAAAAAAAGAAACAATTTGGGGTAACATTTTTGGGACCATTTCTTAAAAACCTGAAATAAAAACAGACCTTTGGTTTCTGCATTTCTTGGCTTGTACCATGAGGTTACATTTGGTGGCTCTGTTTTTAATAAAGGCAGGCCTTTTGGTTCTTTTTGTTTCTTTTTTTTTTTTTTGTGTTTTTGTCTTTTTTTTAGGGGGTTGGGTTTTTTTGTTGGTTTCTTTTGGTTTTGTTTTTGTTTGTTTTTTTTTCTTGTATCCCTTGACTTATACCATGTCTACATAGCTCCAGTTTTGCATGTGGGTCCATTCAGTAACTTAAGATAACAAGTCAAACTTTGAGGTGTTTCAAGAAGTCTGTCAACTATTTATACTGTACAAGTGTCTCAAAAGTTTATTTTTGAAATTTATGGGCATGGCAGTGAAGCCTTGGTTTTTAAAATCTTCTACTCTGTCAATGTCAGAGTAATCTGTAGGTTCTATTGTCAGTAGTTTTTAATTTTTCTGAACACATATCTGCAGGAAACTGGAATATCACCCAGGCATTCAGCTAAATGAGTTCCGCTTTTCTTGGAACACTCATTACATGTACTTTGTTCTCAGTTGACTTTGTATACATTTATGTGAAAATGAACTTTCTAATAAAAACAGTTATTACATACACAATACTCCAACATTACAAGACCTGCCTTCTTTAAAAAGAAAAAAAAATCAGAACTGACGTCATGCCTGAAAATGTTCATCTGTCAGCTCAGAATTATTCACTGTGTTGAAAACAAAGTTCCTACATGTACTGCTTCTGGGACACAGCCATGGGGTAAAATTTTGAAGTTAAACCCTTCTAATTAGGAAAAGTGAACTTTTGAGACACCCTATGCTTTATTCCTGCACAAGTTGTACATCTAAATGAAACTACTACTCTGTTTACCTGGTACCTGGAGCTAGAGATGTGCTTTTTTTGTTTTTGTGTACAAAGAAAATTCTGTGAACCACTTTTCCACCATTAGGAATAATTAAACTTGTACCTTGTTCTAGCCCATGGAAAACAATTTGCTTTAGTCTGCCATTTTCAATTCAATGACTGAGAATACATCATTGGAACATGTACCTTCAAGTCAAGCAATAATGGAACTGAAAGCCATTGATGAACTTGAATCCATTCTGACTGCTTAAAATATGCAAACCGTTTATAACTGAACTCATTCCACACCAGTCCATCATTTTTCTACATATTTACTGACATGGACAGTGAAAATAGCACATATAAATTCTTTGTAAAAGGACCTGTTAAGTATCTTGTCACTGACTCTTTGGTAAGTGACCATATGAAGTCAGAGTGATATATGTAAAAGTAGGATTACCATGGCATCACCAGGACTTTTCATTCAAATACCAACATGTCAAGTGCAAAGTTGTTGGTTTTACATCATGCTACCAGGCATACAAACCACCCACCAAGAACATCGCCATCTCATCGTGAATGAAATAACAAAGGCCTCTGTCAATATTTCCTCAAAATAATATGCCAATATAAATACATATCAACTTTCCCCCACAAAAAAGGTTCCAATTTCATACTTGACATACAGGGACTCAGGATATTAAACTACAAACTGTATCAAATTTCATTATGTCCGTCTATACTTGGTTTCAAATGCTAGTGCATGTAAATCAAATTAAACTGATTAATTCTTATACTATAAAAGATAAAATTTCACTTCAGAGGACATGCGTGTCCCAGTCATGAATTGCATGTTCTTCTCAGGTTCAAATTGGGTCTGCACCATATTTCAGTCTCTGACTTTTTTAGATTTGAAATTACCACTTTGATATACATGTATCTACACAGGGACCTTCTGTTCCCTCCCCACCTAAAGAAGTACTTTTGAATACCTTACACTGCCTTTGATTTGTTCCTCCTTGTAGCTCACATTTTTGTAAATTATTTGGCAGGTGTTATAGGTAATACTTATCCCATTCTTGCTCAGAGAAAGACTGAGTCAATAGATTTCCTTGCTACAGGTTGGGCACATTGCACCCCAGCTGTATCAAGTATGGAAGACCATTCATAATAGCACGACCTAGGTCAATAGCTTTCCTTGGTACAGGTTCAATACAATGCACCCAACTTGTACCAAGGAAAGCTATTGACCTAGGTCATGCTATTATGAATAGTCTTCCATACAAATCTCAGCAAAAATGTTTTCTAGTAACAAGAAATTTAGGCAAAAATCTTAGAGCAGACAACAATTTACATCCGGGCAGTTTTAGGTGCTTTGATTTGAAAAGAGCTAAACATTTATTGAACCTGGATGAGTGAAAATATTTGGAACAATTATTCTATTCTAAAGTTAGTTATAAAAGGTGCAATTTTGATGTTGAACATTTGTTCATCACCCTTCCTATAGGAAATAAGTCCCTAAAATACAAGATAAGTTGACCTTTCCATATTTTATTGAGGAAAGGGTTAAATTTCTAGGTTCCTTTTTTTAACAAATGTCTGAATTGTGATACATAACATATATGTTCAAACTTCAAGGGACATCACAGCAGCATTTCACTTAAAGGTTTTATGGCTCCCCCACCTTTTTCCTCAGAGAAGGAGTCTTATTTGACAGAAACCACTACACGATAAACAGACCTTAATAACAAAATCTGAACATTACTATGTCAGATGCACATGACACTGGCAAAAAAGAAAAAAAGGCATGCAGACACACTTACTTGAAATGCTGCAAACCACATAAGCCAGTCTAGACGATAATGATATGGAGAGATGAGACATGGACGGCGTGTTATATTACCTGTGGGTACAAAAAGACATGCTTATAAGCAATAGGACTGTGACAGTTCTTTGCTCAGGTGATATGTACATATACTTTTGCAATTTTTTTTTTTATTTGCCTCCCCCCTCCCCCAAAAAAACAAAGAAGTTCATAAAAAATAAAAAACTCAATGAAGCATGACCATTTGAACCAATCTGCTAAAGACCCACCAAATGTACATTGCCATCAAGTTTGAATTCAATCTGGAATAAGGTTTTGGAGAGGAAGTCGAAATATGAATTAGTATTAGAATGCCCATTGACTTTCATACATATAGTAATCAATAGGAAAGGTGCACTTACTGATAAGTACCCAAATTGCAAAAACTTGTTAAAAAATCAGGAATCCACAGCAGTGCCACCTAGGGTACAACTTTAAATGACCCTTCCACAAGAAACATATACACCAAGTTTCACCTTAATCTGAGTGACAGTTCTGGAGAAGAAATCAAAAATAGCAATAACACACACACACACACACACAAAATAGATTAAAAAATTAAATTGTAGTGCCACCTTGTGAACAAATTAAGAACAAGGAGTCCCTAGGAGTCTTCCTCCTAGGGACTCCTAATTTAAGATTAATCATAAAAAATTACAAAAAAAATGCCAGTGCCACTTGGTGAAAAAATAAGGAACAAGGAGTCCTTAGGAGTGTTCCTGTGTGATATCAAAGCAATGGGGTGAGTAGTTTTGGAGAAATAGATTTTTTACGATTTGCCCCCCAAAAAAGACCAAAAAAATCCAATTAAAATCCAAAAATCACTGCAGCATGGCCATTTGAACAAACCTGACCCATCCATGGTACATTGTCACCAAGTTTAGAGATAATCTGGCTAACGGTGTCTGAGAAGTTGAAAATGTGAATCATCATTAGAATACCCATTGACTTACATACTAATCGATAGAAAAGGTGCATTTAACGATCAGTACCCAAGTTGAAAAAATTGTTAAAAATCAGGAATCCACAGCAGTGTTACCCAGTGAACAACTTTGTTTCCCCTTTCTACAAGGAACATGTCCACAACATTTCATCTTAATCCGAGTGAGGGTTCTGGAGAAGAGGTGAAAAATAGCAAACACAAAAAAATCATAAACAAGAGGACTGTGACAGTCCTGTGCTCAACTAACATGTACATATACCTTGCGATTTTTTTAGGATTTGAATGAAAAAGAACAAAGCGATTCATAAACGAGGGATGTGGGAACAGCCCATGCTCAGCTGACCTGGAGCATGACCATTTGCACAAAATAGGTGGACACCTATAAAATGTACATCCCTACCAGGTTTGGCACAAATCTGGCCAAAATTATCTAAGTTATAACCATTACAAGAAATTGCCATGTTAAACTTTCCTATTAAAATTTTTAAAATTTTTTTTTGAAAAAAATCATAAAAATTTCTTTAAAAATCACAGGAGTGTGACCATTCGAACACACTTGGTAGAGACCCACACAAGGTACATTGCCACCAAGTTTGAAGTAAATATGACTGACAGTTTCTTCAGAGAAGTCCAAAATGTGAATAACCATTCGAATGTCCATTGAATTGCATTGTAAGCAATACAAAAAGTGCATTTACTGATAAGTACCAGAATTGGAAAAAAAAACAAAAAAACATTAAAGTCAAGAATCCACAGCAGTGCCACCTAGTGAGTATCTTTGCCTGACCTTTCCATAAGGAACATATCCACTAAATTTCAGCTTAATCAGAGTGACCCCTCTGGAGAAAAAGTTGAAAACAGTCACAACCCACAAAAATAAAAAAAAATAGAAAAAAACTGCAGCACCACCTGGTGAACACATTATGAACTAGAAGCCCCAAGGATGATATCAAAGCAATCAGGTCAGCCATTTCAGAGAAAAAGATTTTTTAAGATTTCCCCCAAAAAGAACCAAAAAATCATAAAAAAATCCAAAAATCACTGGAGTGTGACCAATTGAAGATTGTTGGTAAAGACCCATCCAAGGTACATTGCCACCAAGTTTTAAGTGAATCTGGCTAACAGATTTTGAGAAGAACTCGAAAATGTGAATTGTGGACGGACATACATTGTAAAATGGATGATGGACAGATGATGGATGACCTACCCTCCTAAAAGCTCAGCTGACTTATCAGCTGAGCTTAAAACTAGAAAAAATCTGCAGCACCACCTGGTGAACAAATTAAGAACTAGGAGTATCCTGTATGATATCAAAGCAATTGGGTGAGCAGTTTTGGAGAAATTATTTTTTTAAGATTTACCAAAAAAAAAATTTCATAAAAAATCCAAAAATCACTGGAGCATGACCATTTGAACAAACCTGATAGAGACTCACCCAAGGTACATCCCTATCAAGTTTGAGGTAAATGTGGCTGACAGTTTTTGACAAGTCAGAAATGTGAATTGTGGATGGAAACCATACAACGATGGACGGATGGATGACAGAAGATCCTACAAGCTCAGCAGACTGACAAGTCAGCTGAGCTAAAAATGGTTGAGATCAGTTTCAGATCATAAGTCACTAAATGATATTTAATTGACAAAGTATACAGGCCCTGACTGTGTAAGCCTACCAAGGTTAAGTAAGTTTTGTGATATCTTTCAATAGTTATCACCTGGAAACCAAAGTGTTGAAGAACAAGAACAAGGACTACATGAAGTAGTAGAAATCAGAAGAAACAGACAAAAAACAACTAACTGCCCCTTATACACAGCAAGACATTGTCACAAAACCGTCGAGCTGGCCACACCTAAGCTTGAAGTGGAGCTGCTGTAAGTTTTTTTGGAGATTACACAAACACTGATAAACATTATCCCAGTATCAACCATTTTAACAAGCATTCTGATCTCTCATTACATCATTGCCAAAATTTGTTAAAAATCAACAAATGATAGTAGTGCAACTAAATGTACATGAATCATGCTATAACCATTCACCGTTACAAAGATATAAACCAGCATGTCACTTTTGCTGTTTTCTCAGATGACTTTCACACAATCAACAAAAATAAGTCCCATATTGATCCATGGGTGCCCAGAACCATCAGCATGCAATTTCAAACCCACTGGCAAAGTGGCTTTCTCAAGGAAAATTTCCACAGTTTTCACCCCATAAAAAAGCTTTTAAGAAATAAAAATTTTAAAAAATCACTAGCACATGACCACTCCATGGAACTTAAGTCATCCAAGGCATATCTCTACTGAGTTTCCAGTCAGCCTGGTTGACATTTTGGGGGAGAAATAAAAAAATATGAATCACTGTAACAGTTACAATTCCTATTGGCTTACATCAACAGAAATGTATTCATTGACCAATCCAGAACTAAAAAATTCATTAAAAATCAAGGTGCCAGATCATCATTACCCAGTGAACACCTTGGACTGATCCTTCCATAAGATGCATTTCTACCATGTTTCAGCACAGGACTAAGAGGCATTTAAAGATGAAGTTGAAAATTGCTTTAACACACAAAAACTCATCAAAAATAGAAACAAATTACAATCTGGGGTCCCTAGACATGCGCCTATGCAACTTCAAAGCAACTGGCCTAGCAGTTTCAACGATTTTTAAGATTTTGCCCCAAAAATTAATCAAAAAATCAAAATTCATTGGCGCACGACCAATTGAATCAACTTTGTTTTGACCTATCTGAGGTATCTCCCCAGTAAAAGTTTGAGAAGATTCTGGCTTACAGTTTTGGAGGAGACGACAGTGGAAAGCGTGAAGTACATGTACATGTACCTCTGCAATTTCCACTGACTTACATTGTAATCAATAGGAATATACACACTAACTGTCTAGTACCTGACCTAAAAATTTCCTTAAAAAAATTGGGTAAGCAGAGCATCCCCACCTGGTGAACAACTTTGTTTGACCTTCTACAATATATACATGTACATTCTATGTCTACCAAATTTTAACATAATCTTAGCACCAGTTTCGGCAAAGAAGTCTAAAATAACTTAAAATATACATTGTCTATATCTATAGATATATTGTGAAGTGTCCAAATTTGGAAGTTGTAGTCCCAATACAATCTGAAGAAACAAAGAAAATACTTTTAATGCCAACATGGTAGCCAATGGTCCATGTTAACCATTAAATCTTGATTACAGACAATATGTATTTCCACCAAAATGTCAAGTTTGTGTGGATATTTTTCTAAAACAAATTATCTGATTTTGACTACACAAAAGTGGATTTACTCTAAAAAAATTTAAGAGCAAAATTGTACTAGAGCTTTTCTAAGAAATTCATAAATCCTTTTTTAAATGTCTCTCAAAAATGAAGAGTCCACCCACTTTATCAATTTTGACCAAATCAGCCATTTTGCAATTTTTGTATCACCGTATGCATTGTAAAACAAAAACAAAACAGATGCAGTTATGAAAAATGGTTGATACCTTTTTCTAGATACATGTATTGAGATCATACAAACAAAAGTTTAAACATTTTATCTTCAATATTTTTAAGAAATATCCAAGTTTCACAAAAACACATATTTACCACAAATGCTGGTGTTTATACAACAACTATCAATATAGAGTTCAATCTTTAGTGCAGACACATTCTGCAAAGCCATGTGGTCAATTAGGTATAGAGGTATATTTTGTAGAAATGCATATTTCCCTCATATTTGGCCCAGAAGTAAAGTCACTTTGTTAGGTTGGGCACCTAAACAAACAAAAATTCATAAGAAATAGACAGAAATCAAAGCACCATCTGTTGAACAAAGTAAGGTTTAGGAGTCCCCAGGAGTGTCCCAATGCAACCTCAAAGCAATTGGCTTCATGCTGCCAGAGAAGATGTTTTTAAGACTTCAGAAAAAATAATCAAAAAGTTCATAAATGATCAAAAACTCTTTGGAGCATGACCAATTGAATCAACTTGGTACACACCCATCCAAGGTAGATCCCCACTTAAAGTTTGAGGAGGATCTAGCTTACAGTTTGGAGAAGTGGAAAATATGAACTACCACTGCATTCCCATTGACTTGCATGGTAACCAAAGGAATGTATGCATTAATTGTCAAGTACCGGAACTAAAAAACTGTTAAAAATCAGGGATGCAGAGTATGCCTTCCTGGTGAACAACTTTGTTTGACCCTTCTCCAAGCCATACATTTCTTCCAACTTTCAGCACAATCTCAGTTTCAGAGAAGACAAGTAGCTTTAACATACACAAATTAATAAAGAAACAGCAAAAATTGCAGCACCATCTGTTGAAGAAATTAAGATCTAGGGGTCCCCAGAAGTGTCCCTATGTAATTTCAAAGCAATTGGCTAAGTGGTGTCAGAGAAGATGTTATTAGGATTTCACAAAAAATAAACAAAAAGTTCATGAAAGATCAAAAATCACTGGAGCAGGACCAACGGAACAAATTTGGTAGAGACCCATCCAACCCCCCAAACCCTAAGTTTGAAGTGAATTAAACCAACAGATTTGAAGAAGTTGAAAATGTAAATTGTGGACAGACAGATGGATGGACCTTTCTATAACCTCAGCAGACTGACAAACCAGATGAGGTAAAAATTAAACATTATGCAAACAGTAGCAACAGTGCCACATCTCCCATGTAGTTATGAACCTTAAAAAATATAGCACAATACAATCCATGCATGTTTCATAACCAATCCAGTCAGTGTCTATACCTATACATGTACCTTAATTTTTTTCACTATACTTGAAGCAAAAAATGAGGAAAATTCAAGACTTCAACAGCCAAAGGAATTTTGTCAATGGATCATCAGTGAGAAACCATAAGGCCTAATTCTTTTGGAAGTCAAAAACTATAAAAAAGATAAAAACTCATAGAAAAATTACTAATAACTTACAGTGCCACCCAGTTGAACATATTAAAGTCTAGTGATCTCTAAAGATGTGCCTATGCAATTTTGAAGCAATTTGCAAATCAGTTTCAGAGAATAAGATTTTGTCAAAAATAAACAAAAGAAATTTCAAAAATCTAAATTTCTGGAGCATGACCATTTGGACAATCTCAGCAGATACCCACCTAAGGTACATCCCCATGCCCACCAAATTAGGTGTGAATCTGAATTTGAAAACATGAACTATAATCCCAATTCCTATTGGCTTGCATAGTAATCAATAGGAATGCAGGCATTAACCGATATGTATGCAAACTGAAATATATGTTAAAATGTAGTGACTGCATCACACTCATGTTAAGGGTTCACCCCATGTATCCTGTAGCTCCGCTAGTACAGCATGCTCTTCTCAGGCAGAATTTACAGCTGAATAATCACAACCATGTTGTTTTATTTTCATCCCTTGCATGTGTAGTCCAGAGCAGTTGTGACATAAGTACCTGATGATACAAGTCAACATCCTGGTACAAGGAGAGGAAAAGGCAATGGGCCAACATAGTTTTTAAAAAAAGAGGATTTGTGATGTGCAATGTGCAAGAGAGAGTGTGGAGCAGTAAAAAATTCTACTATGTGTCAAAGGTCACCACCATGGCTACTGTGGACTACACATCTATGGGATCACTTTTTAAGGTAATACAGCAGTAAGGAGTGGACAAAGTGGACTCACCTGGTTTACATTTGAACTCGTACTCCTTCCACTCTGCATCAGGATCTGAGGGATTGTCATGAGTGCCTTGAAAGATCACCTCAGTCCTCTCCTTTGTTACACTGTCAGTAAACATAATGAACACACACTGTCAACAAAAGATCACCTCAGTCCTCTCCTTTGTTACACTGTCACTAAACATAATGCATACACACTGTAAACAAAAGATCACCTCAGTTCTCTCCTTTGTTAAACTGTTGGTAAACATAATGCACACACACTGTAAACAAAAGATGACCTCGGTCCTCTCCTTTGTTACACTGTCAGTAAACATAATGAACACTCCTTTGTTACACTGTCAGTAAACATAATAAATCCAAACTGTCAACAAAAGATCACCTCAGTCCTCTCCTTGGTTACACTGTCAGTAAACATAATGCATACACACTGTAAACAAAAGATCACCTCAGTCCTCTCCTTTGTTACACTGTCAGTAAACATAATGAACACACACTGTCAACAAAAGATCACCTCAGTCCTCTCCTTGGTTACACTGTCAGTAAACATAATGCACACACACTGTAAACATCTTAAGTTTTGCTTATTTGTGCTTGCATCAGTGAAGTGATGCAATGACATTTAGACAAAATCAAACATGTGCGAGCCATGTTTGATTATACCTCACACATGATGTGGAATAACTGTGATGAACATATACAAACATGGCACACCAGGTCGGCATTGAAAGTAGGCCTAGGACATTTTTTGAGGTGAATAACCAATTAAACACAAAAGAAACAAGATCTTACATGGCTGCAGAGTGAGTTATTATTTTTCTCTCAATCAGAATGTTTGTTGGTGTGAAAAATCACTCATGACCTGTGGTTACTCATGATTTTCCACACCAACAATGATCCCTCCTGAGAGAAAAATAGTCACTCACTTTCAGCCATGTAAGATTCTCAAAATAAGTCATCTCCAGCTGGCACAGGGGCAGCTGGTGCATGGTTTGCTAGGCAATGCAAAAACCACTAACAAAGGCCTCTGTCAACTAAGCAGGAAATGACTTACATTATAAGAGACAGTGCTCCCTCTTTATAGCATCCCTCATTACAAGGCAGTTTTTGATTTAGCACGGTGGTTACCATGGCTCCCACTGAAATAGTTTTCCCATTACTTCTATGTTAAAAGTCCCTCTGTTATAAGGCAGTTTTGCTATAACATGGTATACCCTGTGGACACAACACCAGTGTTATAAAGAGAGAGCACTGTATAATATTTACATGTATAACATGTAGGCACCCAATTTAAAGAAATTCAAAATATATCATATGAGTCCTAAATTTACAGGTTTGTACAGACAACACAATATGCAGTCATCCCGGTGTTGACAGACCACTCCAATGTACACCTACAGTGTATCTTGCAAACCACCTTTTGATGACACTTTGCTTTTTACTTTTGATGTTATTTATACCTCCTGTGCAAAACCACCTGTCTTTAAACAAACACACAACTTGGTCATTCCTAGAGAGTGGTTTTTCAAGAGAAGTTTAATTTTATTGTAATTGATAATGGAAAAAGACAAATACTAGGATGCACATGTGCTAAAGGGTGGATAAAACCTTTAACTTATCAGGAAGAGAACACACACACACACACACACACACACACACACACACACACACACAAATCTTTGGGATCATCTCTTTCCATCTCACCTTAACGTCAAGTCAATCAGGCAATTCTATGTCAAACAGAGGGTGAGTGAACAGAGTACAACATTAGAAGCCTGACAAACGATTGACAACAATGCCAGCTCTAGACCAATCGTAACCTGAAACTCAAACTCTCAAAATCCTTGGTGAACAAAAGGGCATTTTCCACATGGCCAGGAATGCCCAGGAAATAACCCAGTCATAAAGAGGAGAGGTCTGATTCATTCAGGATACAAGTAAAAGAAAACCACCCCTGGGAATCACCCAAACCTATCATTGGATTATGAATATTGTGACATATTTGGTACAATTGTTCACATATATTATGACAGGCTGGGAGATTCAATAGTCACTGAAAGAGACTGACACTTGAGTAACTTTTCTTCATGTGTCCTGAAAAGGGCCAGAAAAATGTGCTGGGCAAGTTCAATAGTATTGTTCAATTCAGCCAGGTGGCACCACCATCTGGACTGGTATGTCAAAATGTTTTGACAAACATTTGACAAGTCCAATTTTTTCCCCTTCCTCTAACATCATGTGTTTGAAAATACAGTTAAGCAGCTACCTCATAGAGCTACATTCAGTTGACATAAAAGATTAAAATTTATCTGTTTTTATAGTTAGGAAAGGGATGCTTTACAAAGCTACTTTGGATATCTGTTGGGTGTGTTCTCATCTAAAAATATACCAAAGATCCCGTGCTTCATTTGTCAATACCAACCAAAATTTTAAAAAGAGGACATAAAAAGGTCAAGGCCATTGCATTTCATACATTGTAAATGTACTTACTTTCCCTTGTATAAATTTTCATGGTTTTTTGCATTTCGGGCACTAAACCGAAGCTTTAATTTCACTCTTTTGGACATAGTTCCTACTAAACTCATCTTAAAATAGTATTTCATTGTGTTTTTATGTTCACTCATTTGTGCTATCAGCCAAAAAAAAAAAGAGAAAATAAGAATACAACAAAATTAAGTCTCATTTACAGTTGCCTCGTGATTCTTACAGAATCTTACCTGCCAAATGCTCCATACGTGTTGACCAGTCTGAGGGGGTCAAAGGACGTGTTCATGGCTTGTCGTGTTGACATCAGGTTCTGGACCACAGGGATGCTGAGGTATGCAATCAGGGCACCCAGTGATATGTTGAATACCTTCCTCACATAGTTACCTGGCAACACAAACAATGCTTCTCAAAAATGGTGAACCAGTTTGCCTAATTTAGAAAAAAAAATCAACAAGTGTCATTTTCTCAGAAATTCTTGATGTTGGTCACCAGATCATAAATTGTTGTTATCATGTCTGATATGCTAACAGTGATGCACACTATTAAACCCTTTCCCATACAAACTGGTCTAATCCAGTTAATAATCAAATGTTGTATGTGTCAATGTTTTGGACTAATTTCAATTGCAATGAAAAATAAAACAAAATTGTCGGCCAGATCTATAAAGATGACAACAGCTGATCATCAAATGCACACTAGAAAAAGCAATTGAATTCAATAAGACACTCAGTCTTAATATTCAGTCTTACACCCAATCTTAGTATTCAGTCTTACACTCAGTCTTAATATTCAGTCTGACACACAGTCTTAATAGGGTGCACGGTTGGCCGAGCTGCAACACGCTCGCCTTCCACCTCTGAGGCCCGGGTTCGATTCACGGCCGGGGAAGCATGTGGAAAGAGTTCCTACCACTCTGACTGTGCACGGTGGTTTTCTCCGAGTCCTTCGGTTTCCTCCACCAAACATGTAGGTAGGAAGTATACGCCACGATCTGTGCCATGGAGAGTGATTAATATAGGCTTGGCCTGCTTCGCAATCCATGTAAAAGATATGGGTCTATACTTTTAGTCTTAATATTCAGTCTTACACCCAGTCTTAATATTCAGTCTTACACTCAGTCTTCATAGTCAGTTTGACATCGAGTCCTAACATTCAGTCTTACACTGGTCTTAATATTCAGTCTGACAGGCAGTCTTAATATTCAGTCTGACACCCAGTCTTAATATTCAGTCTAACACCCAGTCTTAATATTCAGTCTGATCATCTGTTTTATGAGACTGTACGGCTTGTTAAGATAATCCATTCAAGACACTTACTTCCAGATCTCTATCATAGTACACTTATCCAGAGACTGCATAAGATGTAAGATTATTTTAGGGTGGCCGATTAGGTGGTTTAAGACATTCACATCGAGATTCATGTATCCATGCCTTGATGACAAGGATCTGTGGGCCGACAGTGTGGTTGCTATGACAACCACACAATGGATCTGCAGACAGACAGTGTGGTTGCTATGATACACATACAATGGATCTCTGGGCTGATAGTGTGGTTGCTATGACAACCATACAATTTTTGCCGCATAAATAAGTTCAGAAATAGATTTTTATTTGAATTGTGAGTGCTTTATTTTCAGAAAAATATATTTTAACAAAAAGTGGGCTTTTTTTATTCAGCAAAAGTAAAATATCCATGCAAAAAATGAGAGAATAAAGAAGAAAATGGTTTTCATAGTGACAACAACACGCTATGCATTATTTTGCTACATTAACGTCTTACAAATTCAACCAGTTGTACTTTGTGTTTATTTCAGACTGCATTATAGTGTAGAACACTTTGACTTTTCATTTGAAGGGAAGACTGTTTAGTGCATTGAGATTTACTTATTTGACCAAAATGTCACACAAGGCACAGCAATAAAGCCCCAATATTATAACAAAGGCTTGAATGTAAAGCCTTTTTTATTGGGTAACATGTTTTCTCACTTGCACCATTTGCACAGCAACAGCTTGAAACTGCCAACTGTGCAGATTTGAAAAATATAGTTCCTAAAGTTGCCAATAGGGGGCACTGTCTATGATACCCTTTGATGATGACATCACCATGAAACAATAAAACAACAAATTCTTCTACAAATCAGCACTGGTAAAGAAACGGTTAAAGGAGCATGATGATCATTACATTTTGACTTACCCCACCTCAGTCTGGCTCCTGTTGTCACCTTGGCCTCTACCTGCATGCGATGCACTTTCTGCTTTGTAGAACTCCAGCCACTAGGAAACATCCAGGCCAGAGAGGCATCGTCAAAACAACTTATGCTGGGCAATATGGTCAGCCAGTTAAGAAAACTCAGGTTGCCACTGATGATCAACACCACCTGAAATTATTTAACAAATTAGTACAAACACGTTCCTTTGCCAGCTTCAGGTCTTGTAACTTTTGGGCACTCAAATATCCCCCTATAAGCCAGATGTAAATTCTGCTTTTAAGTTCTCACTCTTCAATTTCTCATTCATGGAGAATATTTTTGCTGAGAATTACAGATAATATCTATCTTGATAACATGCCTCAGGTAAACAGCTTTCCTTGTCACACATTGACTGAACCCACACCATGCAAAGCTATTGACTCAGTCTTACTTAAACCACCAGTTACTCATGTGTTAAATACAGCCATGAATATCTAGAACAACAGTCGGTCATGAGAATTTTCACAAATTTTGTGAAATGTATCTGTACATTACAGCATCAACTGAGAATTCCAGTTTCACCATGCAATTACATAGAGAATTAACTGTAACTGAAAAAGGTTTGGTTCCACCATTTTCCATGTAAATACAATCTGATTAAATTGCTGCCACCAGTTTTACAGGTATTATTACATATTTTATTCCTTCATCATATATCCACATTTGACAAGACCATACAGGTATAAACCCTGGAAGTCAAATATGATGTGGATATAAATAAAAAACAATAATTATAATCATACTAATCTGCAACAACATAGAAGAAATCCTCCTGTGATTTACCCCTGACATTTCAGTTCATTTGAAGTCAACGTCATTGACACAGACCTGGAAGAGGATTTGGATAATTCCACCAGCCATACGTATTTTTCTAGGCAGCACGAGAAACCAGGGTGCGATCAGCTCAACAAAATGATTGGACAATGTCTCAAACTTGTGAAAAAACTCTGGACTTTGATGCATGTAGTAGGCCATTGGGTTAGGCACAGGCTGGGTCTGTAACACAGATAATCACTGATTATATAGAATTGTTTCAAATATGTATATTATCGATTATAGCATGCTTTGTTGATGATATGAAGTATATTATCGAGCACTGGATGCCATATAGCGGAGCGAGTGAGTGAAGGGAACGAGTTCTGCTATGGTATCCAGTACAAGTTGATTACTTCATATCGTCTACAAAGCATGTTATAAAATTTTTATCTCATGTTTGGGTCAATTTGTACATTTCAATAAACAAAGCAAAAACAAGCAAGACATTTGCAGAAAGTTTTACTCCTCATCAACACAATTACCGATGAAATCGGAAGAGTGTCGATACTACCGGAAGAGTGCCGATACCACCAGAAGAGTACCGATACATCATATCGCGGCACTGTAGCTTTTAGGCCTATGATACGGTATTTATTCAAGCCTGTTCTAGTACTAAAATCGACCCAAGCATGAAATAAATATACACACACACACACACACATACACACATATATATATATATATATGTGTGTATACATGCAAATATATATATATATATATATATATATATATATCTTACTTTTGGGTCAAAATTGGTGCTATAATTGGTTAAGATATATTTCATATAGGCCTAGGTCCAGTACCACCTGCAGTGCTATAAGTACCTATACGATCGTATAGGTACTGTGATATCCGGAAGTGACGTAGGCCTGTGTGTGTCGTGCGAAACTGTCGTCTGCTCAGTTACTGAGCTCTGTTTGTGGCAACTGGTCGCAGTGAAGCAAATTTCTCATCATCATGGCGAACGATGAAAACCAAGATTCTGGCTCATCTGCTGGAGAAATTTTTAAAAATTTAGCATCGGGAGGAGCCAAACTTATCCCTGTCAGTGAAGAGCGGTTCTCTTTGGAGGTGGATACGACTGTGAGTGTGAGTGACTTCATTGAGGACATGTCAAACAAAAACACGCTGAAGAAAACTCGCCATGATGTTGCCCTGTTTAACACATTTCTACAAGAAAACCGGACAATAGCAAGTTCCTATTTTGACCCAAAAGTAAGATAAATATATCATAGCATGGTTTGTTGGGGATATGAAGTATATCAACTCGCATATGGTACCATATAGGAGAACTCGTTCGCTTCACTCACTCGTTCTCCTATATGGCACCATATGCTCGTTGATATACTTCATATCCCCAACAAACCATGCTATAACCTATAAATATATATATATATACTAGTGAAAAAAAATTCCTAGTTATATAAAGGACACAATTGACTTTATAAACAAGATTGAAGCATTGGGTCCTTTACCAGAAAATGCGCTTCTAGTCACGTTGGATGTAAACTCTCTTTACACCAACATACCGACTCATGAAGGCCTTCGAATTCACAGTGCAGCCACAGCCCTATTACATAATAGGGATCACTCTGATAAGCCCAGCACTTCAGAACTCATTCACCTACTGAGACTGGCCCTCACATGCAACAACTTCGAGTTCAATGGTGACCACTACTTGCAGATTAGTGGCACTGCAATGGGAACCAAAGTAGCCCCCTCATTTGCCAACATCTTTATGGCAGATTTAGAGGAAAACAAACTATTACATTATCCACTACAACCTTTAGTTTGGTGGCGTTACATTGATGACATTTTCTGTATTTGGACCTTTGGTGAGATGCAACTAACTGAGTTTCTCTCCCATTTGAATTCCTGCCATGAAAGCATCAAGTTCTCCTCTCACGTCTCCAACACAGAGATCAACTTTCTTGACACTCTCTTCAGAATTGACACACAACGTAAAGCGTACACCACCCTTTACGTCAAACCTACAGATACTCACACGTATCTACATTACAGGTCAGCCCACCCCATACATTCTAAGGTGGGTGGACCATACAGCCAGTTGCTCAGAATCAAACGGATCTGCAGTAAGACCGTTGATTATGAGGAGAATTCTAAGAAAATCCTCCAATATTATGAGCTTAGGGACTATCCCACTCAAATTCTGACTGATGCGAAAACAAAAGTGGACTCAGTAAACAGGTACACAATTTTGGCTCCCAAGCCAACCACCGAGACTGACCAAGAAAAGCTTTTCTTGATCACAACGTTCAACCCCTCACTTCCACCTATAAAACAGATCATCCAAAGCCACTGGAGAACGCTTGAGGCCTCGCCACATGCAGAAGCCTTAATTGATAAGGAAGTGATAGTGGGTTTCAGAAGGGCAGACAGTTTGAAAGACATGCTGGTCCATTCCAGGATCACATATCACACAGACACACAGCTGAATCCAGCTGTATCTGGAAAGAGACACAGTAACGAATGCAGTCGAGCTGATTGCAAATACTGTATCTGTCTGGACATTTCAGGCAGAGTAACCAGTACACAAACTGGGCGGACATACCATGTCCCCAAGGGAGGTTGCTGAGAAAGATTTAATCTAGTGTACCTACTTACCTGTATCACATGCAACAAACAATATGTGGGGCAAATGATGCGCCCACTAAAAGACAGATTGCGCAAACACTTTCGTTACATCAGTAACAAAGTCATTGCACAGCCACTGGGCAGACATTTTGCCCAAAATGACCACCATGGTCTTGCTCTAAAAGTGCACATTTTAGAGTATATCCGCACCCCCCCCCCCACCCCACCCCCCCCCCCCCCCCCCCCCCCCCCCCCCCCCGTCTAGAACGCACCAGACAGTTGCGTCTAGACAGGGAAAGACATTGGATGCACCAATTGCGCTCCATTGAACCTTTCGGTCTAAACATCATGGGGAGATGAGCTCTCTTGCTCGGTCTAATGCTAAACTTTTATGTTCAGAGTTCATCCCTCCATGAGGTTCTGCTTTGGGTAGCATATTACCTATGCAACCCATTGGGAAACTGCACACATGTACCCACACTGTGTTTTTATACACAGTCCTAAGCTCCTGTGTTTAGGGCTTTGTGGTACGGTAGTACCACCACCCAGAAGTCTCATTAATCACACTTGCTGACCCCCAGTATTGTTTCTACGGCAGTCTTTATTTTACAGGCCTGCTGGGATTCAAAATTTTTTTTGAATGTAATTCACCTTGACAATAACATCTTGGTAGAAACGAGATTCTGTGTTACGCAATCACGATAACGTGTTTTACGTGGCAACAGAAAGTTACCCCTCGGCATATATATCAGACGTAACGTCGGTTAGCCCACAGTTCCTGATGAGTTGTGAAACACAACGAAACCGGTCAAACTTTTTCTACTTCTAGCTATTGTGACCCTTGCTCAGTTCTTACAAATACATGCAAATATACATATACACATTACATGTACACGCACACACACACATATATACAGTGAAACCGGTTTTGAAAGAGCGCCCCAATGAAGGCCAAATAGTGGTCCCATAAGACAGGCGATCTCTCACTAGAGGTGCAATAACATGGGATAAGATCAAGATAGCAAAAGGGACATTATAAACTTGGTCAGAAAAGGCAGGTAGTCTTTCAAAGTGGTCTCTCAAAACAGGTTTCATTGTGATATATATACTTTACCAATTTAGTCGATTCACACTCTACATCTCTTTTGCATAAGTGCTGAATTTGGTTGACTGTTTTCTGGTATTTATGAATAGGAGATACCACACGTAATTGGGATATATTCTGAAAGCCTGCATTATAAATCCCGACTGTGTAGCAGGAGCTGGCGCTCTGCCGACATATCTTTCATTGCACAATGTCTAAGGGAAATGTATATAAAAGACCCCTTGCTGTTTATCAAGAAGAGTAGCTGCGTTAGCAGTGCCAGCGGGTTTCTGTCTGTAGAGAGGACCCCACTGCAAATAATTCAAATCCACTTCCGTGGGTTATCCCTGCACCCTAGGTGCTAAATGACCCACATACATATAAATCCCCCCTTTCAACTTTACAGTCATGGTGACCTCACAAAAATGGGTTAAAGTTACTGATATTACATAACATTCTAGCACTGGACGTGGTCTATATACATTTGGCTATATAATCCAATTATTTTTCAAGATATTGAATTTTATATCTTAAAACACATTTAGCTCAAATTCCATCAAATTATAGGTGGCATCACAGGTATCACTAGCTACTTAGAGTGTGACCCCCCCCCCCCCCCATCCCACCAAATTCCGTGAAGATGCCCCAAAAATTAAAGATGCCAGAGTGTTCACAAGATTTTCACATTTTGATCCCTACACTACATACACCCTGTAAGTCCTGAAAGTTATATTGGGCTAACTTGAAACCTGTGGATGGTATCGTGCTAACAAGCAAAAGTTTACAGAAGCAGATGAGCGGTCACATAATCTCTGCGACCTTTGGTCAGCAGAGCAAAAAATGAAGATTTCTTACCACATGTACGTTTACTTACTTCATAATGATAATTCATGCAAGTCAAATCTCTCCAACACTGGTCTCCACGAATCTTGATCAATCCCTGAAACGACAGCAAACTGAATATTGCTTATGTTCATAGTATTGAATAAACTGGATGGTGATAAAAGTCTCTGTTGATGTGCCAGCAAGCAATGTGAATGAGCCTAAACTGTATTTCAGATTTAAAAAAACATGAGAGGGGTTCTGTGTCTAATGCTGAATTCTACTATTTAGGTCAGATTTTAGCAGTTCTTATATTGGTAATAATAATACATCTTCCATGACAGAGTGCATATCTTTTTAAAACCATCCTTTCACAATATTATTATATCTGTCTCATAAAATTACCTGCATTTTAACTCTTTCAGTGCCACACTTGGACTGAATCAGCAGCTTTCCATCACTGTGCCCAAAGCACATCAAGAAAAGTTGTTGACCTGTAAGTACTACTCTACTCTGTGTAACTACAGTCTTTCTGCTCCTTAATGAAAGGTTTTTCACAAGGAACACAAGTCTAGCATCCTTATTCAAATTCACAGGAGCTCATTTTAGGTACTTTGACTTCAGTGGCTTTTGGCACAGTCTGAAAGAGCTCAGACCGCCAGCAGTGATACCACTTTCTGTTGGCAGTGGCACTATACAAGTTACTTTACAAGCATACATTTTCTACGAGTATATATGTAATGTTTCACCTTGAAACTGGACTGAGGCAACAACTTTCTTGGCAAAGATTGGGTGCTAAGCACTCAACCCATATTAAGGCAAATTTTTGATCTGAAGAATGTTACTCAAATAGGTCTCTTCTATATTTCATATCAAAGTGTTGTTCATTGTGAAATTAGATTAAAACCATTGAATGAAATGACATATATCTAGCCAGCTTTGACCAGTTAAAAAGGGAGAGCATAAAAACTTGGAGACCAAAAAATTCTTATTATATACTGCGTGAAAAGACCACCTGTAATTCACAACCATGTTTAGGAAGTTCATAGACTGGTCACAAATGACAGGCTTTACTGCAATCCTGCATCTATACATCTGATTCTGAAGATATGTTGCATGTAAGTGGCCCCTACGATTTAACTGCATCATGGTCCTGTCTGGTGTTGAAAAAGTATCATATTTGTTATCCTTTTAAACACAATGATTTCGATAGAGAATAATAAAATTTTCTACTTGCTCAGACTGGAAGTTTATTGTATATTGGCATGCAGCTACCAAAACTTTCAACAGATAATGTGTAGTCAGGAGAGACACACCACATTATACTTGTGTTCATAGTACCAAACCAGGCTTACAGATTAAAAAGTGTTGTTGCAACATTCAAAAAGCATATTTTTCAAGTATATCATCAACAGAATTCACATTTGACTAAAATATTAACTTTGTGCACTAATTGTTACTCTGATTTGTGACACGCATATGAAATGATGCAAATAAAGTGTGCAAATAATGCTTTAGCTTGTTTAATATATCAATTCACTTTTTGCACTGAAACCATATAGGGTTGAAAAGATGCAAAGAATTTTTTATATATACGACAACTTTAGTTTTGCAAGTGGGTCTTTCCAACTTAAGGTGGAAGGTCTGAAGCCGCACCTTCAGATAACCTCTAATCACTTTTTCATATTGTTAGATAGTCTGATACTTAAACTACATGCTCCCAAAAACTAAGATGTGTGAACATAAAATTTATATGAGATAATTGATCTCTAGACTTTTGTTTACAATGAAAAGTTTAAACAGTGACGGACACATGGCTTTGTTTGCATGGGCATGATAATGAACCATGTCATTGTTTGCACAGTCATTAGTCCATGACCGCTGGAAACCAATTGAGCTATTGACAAGGGTCACTCACAGGAAACCATTAGCCATGGAGCTAAGAATGGGCTAGTTCAGACTAATCACTACCATTGTTCTGATTACTTTGAAATTCTCTATTGATGTAAAAACAAATTAGCACAATCCACTTACTGGTCCCCAAATATGGAAAGCCACACAGGAACCCACACCCGAACAAGCCAAGTGTGGTGTTCCCAAGTTAAAAAAGTCGAGATTTAAGCCACAAAATATACTTTTGGTTAATGACAACACCACAGAGGTAAAACTACAAGTTTATTTCACACAATAATTAAAACACATGACAGAAGAAATGAGTATGTGTCATATTACAGCCATAAATGCGAAAGAATTGGCAATTTTTTCTTTCAATGCGATTTTCTCGGAACTGTTTTTTGCTCAACCTCTGCAATTTGTGTCTCACCTCACAAACGTACAAATTGCCCTATCACATCAAAATCAATGGAAATTAACAGAAAAATATCATATCCAGGAACGGTTCCCAGGATTTTTTTTCTGACAACCCATTCCGTGACTTTTGGAGCAATTTATTGAAGGAAACTGAACAACCTGTCAGAACTAAATTAAAAATTTTATAACTTTTTATTTATGCTATTTCAGGACTAACCATTGAATTCGATCCTAGACATGGATATATATTTTAAATTTATTCTGATTTCAACTGGAAAAAAACAATTTTGTGTGACTTATGCGCGAAAAATGTGAAAATCCTACCATGTTGAAAATAATGCTATAAAATCTCAAAAAATTCCAATCCTGCAAAAAAACTCTATGCATATAAATCTATGGATATGTAGTAATCAGAAAATATATAGGTTTAATGTACTTGTGAAAAAATTAAATGGGTAATTGCGATGCAAAGATGCCAGTCTCACTGCGCACTAGCTTCACAGCTTCCACCTTAAATGACCCCCAAAATCTGTAAAGATCAAAATTTAGGTTTTCATAATTCCAATAAAAAAAAAAAACAAGACAAAGAAAACACCAGACATGCTTTCCGACTTATTTTGAAGTTTTACTAAATGTGTAAAATGTCACTTTAACATGCGTACATGCATATAATATTTCATTAGCAAAGGTCACATTGGCAAACGGTAAGTTCAACCGGTTTCGTCGCTTTCCACGACTTGTCAAGAACTGTTGGTTAACCAATGTGTAGCCTGTTTATAAACCAAGAGGCGACTTCTATTGTTATGCAAAACATGCAATTGTGATTTAACACAGGGTTTTGGTCTTACTGAGACCAGTGTTGTCATGGTAAGAGATGACTCAAAGCAGATTTGAATTGCAGCAGACTTAAAAATGTTAAGGTTACTGAGAATACACTGCAGGGTCAGTGAATGTATTTCAGACTGGAATTAGCAGTACAACAGTGCCGCAAAGCCCTGAAGACAGGAGCTTGAATCTGTGTGACTGCACAGAAGCTGTGCGTGCAGATACCAAAGGGTTAGGCAAAGTGCCCAACCAAACAGAGAAATTATGGAAAAACTTGCTCCAAACATAAAATTTTAGCATAAGACAGAGCAAAGGAGCTCATCTTCCCATGATGTTGAGACCGAATGGTTCAATACAACGCAGTTGGTGCATCCAGTGTCTTTCCCTGTCTAGTCGCAGCTGTCTAGTGTGTCCTAGACGAGAGGGGATTCAGATGTACCCTAAAATGTGAACTTTTAGAGTGAGCCTGTGGTAGTCACTATGGGCAAAATGTTTGCCCAGAGGTTGTGTTATGTCCTTGTTACTGATGTAAAGAAAGTGTTCTTGCAATCTATCCTTCAAAGGACGCAAGGTTTGACCCACATACTGTTTGTTGCAAGTGACATATGATATCACACATGATATTTAACATGCATGTCAAAATCTAAATGTTTGTCAACAATAAGATCATATTAGTCAGATTTGAAATCTTTGGATCATTCATAAAGCATATACTTTTCAACTGTTAGTATTAAAATTTTTCGATCTGTGTTCCTTGTTGTTAAAGTACATGGTATCTCAAAGTGTATTTGCTACAGCTCCTGTCTTAGCCCTTTTCCCTGTAATTAACCCAAACCATTGTCAGCTTCAATGTTTTTGACAAGTTTCAACAGCAATGAAAAACAATTTGAATCAGAATTGCAGATGACACCTATCAAGATGTACCTCAAGTTAATAACTCTCCATCTTATTCACCAACCCATGCCAAGAAAAGTTGTTGATTCACTCTGAAAATCAGTCTTAATTCAATGGGATAGGATTAAACAGGAAAATACCAAAAATACACCCCTTTTAGTAAAATACAATGCCTGGACATCACCAAGTTTACCACTGCATTAATTAATGGCTAATCATGTACAATTGTACATGTATGGAGTGAACAAGAAGTACATTTTGGTTGTTATAGCAGCTTCTGTAGCCTTGATTATTTCATTTTGAACTTTATTTCACAAAACTCAGTTGCATAATGCAGAGAAAGTTGGAAGATTTGCTGAAAAATGGTGTAAAAGTGGGAGTCTTTCATTTAAAACGGGGAACACTGTCTAAAAGGGGAAATAGGAAAGCCCCAGTGACTTTTATAACCTTAACAGCTGGCAATCTTCCATTTTATGTGAAGCCTCTGAAAACTGTTGAAAACTAGATGCACCTATGTACTCACAGCTCCAAGCATAATGCGAAATATGAGCCATCTAAAGGCCCAGATGACAATCATGGATGTAGGCGTCCCTCGTGGGAGCTGTCTGAATGTGAAAAGTGGACAGAGGAAAGCTGCCAAGAATCCGGTCTCCAACAGCTGTGACTCCCAGCCTGAAATAATTAAAAACCACAACAGCATTATATTGCAAATGACATTCACTTCAGTTTACCCTCTCAACTGCACAGACCTAATCTGTGTGGGATACAGTGCCATGTAAAACATAAACATTAACTTTATTCTGTTATTTCTAAAGACCAGTTTCATCATTGGGCTTAGCAGTCACTAGTAAATGCATTTCTTCTTGTAGCTTTTCCATGTAGGTGTTTGAACTATGATAGATGAACAGTCTTATCATGGAACTCACCAAACACTTGTCTTTCTTCTATAAGCTTATACATGTGAACATTTAAATCATACATTCTTAGATGCAGTCTTGCTATATCTTTTGAAATGGAAAATTAAAGATTATGCACATAATTTTTTCACACATCCATATTGTACATATCTGGTTCCTAGGTGCATTTTAAAACATATAGCTCCCAGAATTTGTAATAATTATTATCTTGAAGTGGATACTTACCAAAGGAGTACCTGCATGAAGAAACCAAACAAAAAGATAAAAATGTAACCATTACATCGCTTACCAAAATTTCCACATGGAAACACAAAACAGACAAAATCTAGCACTGAAATATACATGTTCAATGATCCTGTCATAAAAAACCCCTACTGTGCAATAATATGCTCTCTTTACAGCTCATATTCTTAATCTTCCAATTGTACATTACCTATGATAAAAACCATCTGTCTTGCATGTCCACTGTTTCTGGCAGACGGGGCAAATTCTTAAGATAGGAACTACTGTTAGAAAAAAAACCCCTCTGATAGTTTAGGCAAAAAAAAAAAGCATTCTGTTTGCATGTTTGGTATGCCTAAGCCTCAGGACAGTTTCAAAAAAAAGTCTGCTCACCTGGCCATTTTTGAAATTTTATCTGATGAGAAACAAGTCATTTTTTTGGCCTTACATTTTTTTTTTAAACTAACCCCAAAAAACAGACGTTTAATGCTATTTGTGCTCTCGTTCCCATCGTTACTTTCTGTTTACACCTCTTTGTTTCTCCAATATTACTTTCAAGAGGAGGCTTTCTCAATAGGTTTGCAGCCTGCATCCGGAGATTTTTATTATTTTTACGTAAAAACTAAATATTGGAGTTATATTTTTTTTAATACAAACAATTGTAAGTATCACATAACAAAACAATTACTGAGTATCAAAAAATGAATATTGATACCTTTGTATTGTTTTGATATGAAATGATAAAATTTTACATTATAATGTGTTGACATAGAAACTGATTTTTCTTACAAAAATTCCCCAAAATTACATAATAATTATGTTTATCAACTCAACTGCACTAAACTATATAAAATATATCGGACATTGAATTCTTGGAACATAGTAATGCTATTATTGTCTCATATATCTTTTGCGGCCTGCAAACCCTTATATGAACAAAACTTGCTTATTGCCATAGTAACAAGGAAGGGATTCATGTTATACATGGACTGAAACATCAAAAGATAATTTGGGGGTCTGCCTGTTAAGCAGACCTAGACCAGAAAAAGTGGTAAATTGAAGCACAGTGGAGGATTTTTTAAAAAATCTTATCTTGTATTCAAGGCTGCTGCTGACAATAATTCTATGTTGAATTTTTCACTTAATTTGCCATGTCATACAATGAAATTCAATTTTTAAACCAAATAGTATTGAAATTCTGTATATATGTACACACCTTGAATGTTCATTATTCTTATTTTACAAAGTGTGTATGTTAGTAGCAACAGTATGGAACATATCTAATATATTTGTGAATGGTTCCCTCATACTTACCATCTCTGTCCAATATTTACAATGGAGTGATACAGGATCCAGATTACCAACATCAGAATTATATTGGCACACCCACAGATCAGTACAATGGTGGATAGTATCAGCCCTGCCCAAGCAGTGTAGTACATCAAATCATCCATACTATGAATATAGTCAAAAAACCATAAAAGAGTGGGCACATGTTGAAATGTTTCGAGGTTTAGTCCTTTTGTGTGGGTTTTGACTGCCTGCATAAACTTGTTGGCAGGTAGCAAGCCTCTCTTTCCCAGAAGTGCAGTATTCTGATGAAGAGCCACCAGGAAGGCCACACCTAAATTAAATATAATGCAATGAATATAGTTTCTCAGGAAAACAGTCCATCTTTTTCAGGCTTTTGGATTTCAAGCAGATCACAGAGCTGTAACCCTTTCCCACTCAAATCACCTTCAAATGCCAAGATGTAAACTGTCATCTGGTTAATACTTTCACTCAATTTCTCATTTATGCAAGGTATTGTATATGAGCATTTTAAAGACTTCTAGACATTATGCTCAAGGGCAACAGTTTGAAAGCTGTTGACTCAGTTCTATTCTATCCATAAAGAGTTAAATGTTAAAATTTCTAAAATTTTGAATTTTAATGTCAGTTGAAATGCATCAGCAGTGAAAATTAAACAATGTACACATATAAGAGTGAAAATTAAAGAATGTACATGTATATGTATGACCAAAATTGTGTCAATTGGATTAATTTGAACTGGCTGTATCAGTGACAATTGAATGGTAATTGGAATCAAATTATGGGTAGATAGTGAACAGTGTATATCCACTACCTTACAATGATGATACAAGAATGCAGACCAGCTGGCCCTATCCAGCAAGCCACCCCCATTTCATACTCAACCCATTGATGATTCCCACAAGCCTAAGCTGAAGTCAGTGGTTTTAAACACTTAAACAACAGCAGCAACATGACTTGCTCGGCAATTCAAGAAACACGGACTATAGATTAAATCAAAATAGATGATGATGATGATGATGATGATGATGATGATGATGATGATGATGATGATGATGCTCTCTGCTTTTCTGCCATGGCCCTGGGCAACCATGATCCATCAGCTTCTGCTATTGTAGAGCACAGGTATAAGGTCCATCACCTATCACTTTTTTGCTGTACAGGGAATCAACTACCCCAACCCTGACGGCAGCAAAATGTACCACCCCACACCTCTACCCAAAATTAACTTATTCTAATCTAAGATTATTAAAAATGTGAATTAAGAACTGATGGACAGGAAACAGAACTTCAGAAGTGATGAAGTGTGATTTACGCCATCTGAAATAAAATAAATAAATATATTTTAAAAAAGAAAACGATTTTTAAACTGATTTCACTTGTCTGTCATTACTTCATTAAGCAGCCATGCATTACTAGGACTGCATAGTTGTACGAAAGAAAGCATTTTCCTTTGACTACTCATATTGCCCACGCGGACGCATGGTTTCTGTTATTATATAGTGTTAACAATACAGGTCGTATCACAACATGACACGTACAGTATACAAATGCAATCGACCTCAGGAACACGATGCGGGTCAGCCAGTATGTGCTGGTGTCCAGTTTGATTGTGGCACTGACAGTCTGGTTCTCAGATTGTGCTTTCCCCTGCATGTCATTGGTACTATGTTCCTTCGTCTCTTCTGTTTCTGGTTTAAGTGTTGCGTCTTCTTCGTGCCCAACACGTCGACGAACAGTGGCTACATCGGGCTGCACAGAGGGCATGGTGCTTTGGAGGCCTAATTCCACTGCGCAAACGTATTGCGCTTATCCCCTATAACGTTGACCAAAAGATTTTTTATTGGACGTAAGGGGCATCGTATCGCGCACAGCAAGGCCAAAAGTGGCAAAACCACAAGGCACAACTCGGGAAAGATCGGTACAAATAACTGGGGCATGCCAAGGCCTTTCAGCTGAAAAAAATACAGAATTTGACGATATATCGATACATACAGAAGACTCGGTCATTCTTTTTATCTGTAACCAGGACGTGCTATTAGAAATAGCACGCCCCTGGTGTAACATATCAGATTTAGATTTTGTTTTATGTATATAGCGCCATCTAGTGGCCATGACAAACAATACATGCATGGGTAAGATAGGGCCCTACATCGACATGGGGGCTCCCTATGGGTGTTACTATTTACACTCACTTTTTTAAGCACCACCTACAAGAACTTAAAAACTAGCACCAAAAGACAAAGAACAAAAATATGTGAAATAAATCGAACATCTGATTAACAAATAAATAGGGTCAGGTCATAAGACACCAAATGTAGGCTCCAGGCTTATTTTTCAAAGTAGGGCAGGAGTGATCAATCTAGAAAAGAGAAAACAGAAGTGGACAACAGGTAGTAATGGAAAATGTAAGGTATGTAGACAAGACGTAGACGAGACAGTTGATCACTGGCTGTTGTGGTGTGATGCATATAGAGAGATAAGAGAAGAATTTTTCAGAAACTGGCACAGGGAAGACTATAATAACATGGGTCTAGAAGAGGTTCAGTGTTTAGAGGAAGAAAACGTGTAGCATGGGTTTTAGGTTTGAAGGGTGGCTTTCTGGGAGGCAGGAAAGGCACTAAAAGTGTACAGGACTACCTGGTCCTGGTAGGGTGCTGGCAGAAGGGAAATGAATTGATAGGGCTTGATAGCAACAGGGTGAATTAGAATTTCAGAGTGCAGGGAGGAGAGGGAATGGTGGTAAGCCCATATAAATGCTCCCGTGGGGGTCCCCATGGGAAATGCCGGAGCCTTGGAGGCGGGGATAGGGTGTATGAGAGAAGGTTTTTCTGTCTTTTTACGGGGTGGGGGTGAGGGGGACTGCAAGCGATGAGTGTTGGGGGATATATCCAGCACAGGGGCCCACAACAGCTGTGAGAGAGTGTGTGGTGGACTCTTTGCCTCGGCTCTGATCCTGGTAAACATGGTAGCATGAGCTGATTAGGATAACCATGATTTTCTCCATCTCATCTATTTTTCCTTTCTTTCCCTTACCTTTTCCTAGGCCACCTGTGGCACACAGGACCGCGGCGCATAAGCGGAGAGCCACAGTGATATTATTGTAGCACCTACTGCTATGACAATCATTACAATACTAAGTAAATGTAGATATGCAAGACAAGTATTACTTATCTTGCATATCTACATTTCCTTATTTACATTTGTCTGACATAATACTTGCTTTCCAGAAAAAATTTACCAGGTTGGTATTTTCATTTATCATTGCATGTTTGAATATAGCCGCTTTGTTCCTGTTCCCATGTACTCTCTCAGCCTGGTGTATACTTTGTTATAAAAAGTTCTCCCTAATCTCTGTGTAAAAAGTACAATTCAATATAAATTGCATTTCGTCTCGCCGAAATTCTAATCTTTGTAAGTTCTCTCCTGCTTGTGAAATTTTGAACTGCATTAAGGTATTCTTCATATCAATTTTTTTCTCTAACACCCTGATCACATCTAACTTGTTATTTGTTTCTACTTTTTTTTATTCCAAACAAGGAAGACCTCGTCTTACACTTTTGTTATTATATTACCCACCAGCAAACTATCTTGATCTGTCAGGTTACCTAGATTGTGGTGACTTACCAACTTTTGTAGCTTGTATAACCAAGACTGTATACCTTGTTTGGCTAGGGATAAGCTTTCTTTATATGCAGGTTTAACAATGAATTCTCACAATTTTTTTAATCTACACCAAAATTTTACTACATCCTTTATAATATCATAACATAGGGGTTTCTCCCTAATTCACCATACACTGCTTGCCTTCCGATGTGCGCCGAGGACGTACTTACAGAAACTTGTGCGTAACTTCTCTGCCGCAAGGGTGTCTGACACTGCTTCCGAGCATTTAATTTAGCATATTCTGTCTTACACAAGTCTAACCAAAAACCTCTGCTGCATATGTACATATGGGTCCGATCAACTGGTCAAACGTTTTTAACGTCATATACGGTTTCAGGCTGGTACCGTTCAAGCATTTTTTTTTTAGTTAGAACAATGCCTTCAAACTTTTATTCCGCAGATCATTAGCTGCATGGGAGAAGGTCCCAGAGATAGTCATTCTCGTGCTTAAATAAGTATAAGAGTTAACCATTTCCAGTATATTATCATTAATTACAAATATTTCCCCTGATTTCTGCTCAGTTGGATTAAATACCATTATCTTGGTTTTCTTTGTGTTCACTTCTAATTTCCACGTGTCACAGTATGCTTTCAACTTGTCAAAACATGATTGCAGACCATCTTTAGTTTGAGAGAGCAGCACTAAAATCATCCGCACATTGTAGGCAGTTGATAGATCGGCCGTACAAACTTGGAGGGATATCATCATCGTAAAGCATATCTGGGATATCATTTATATAAAAATTAAATAGAGTCTGGCTTATCGTGTCTCCTTGACGTATTCCTACATAGGTATTAAACGGTTGAGTTACGTACTTACCTAATTAAATATTTTAATAGTGGATTTCACTTTGGTATACGTATTCTTTATTACTGTGTAAAATTTCGAACCTATTCCCGCTTGGAGTAGTTTCACATAAAGCGCATCTGGCCATACCGGGTCAAATGCCTTGCGGAACTCAATAAAGGCAGCATACAATTTTCTGCTTTTCAGAAACACGTGTCCCATTCCCGAGGCCAAGCTTGGTCTAAAGCCTGTATCTCACTGGGCTGCGACTGTTGGCGACAAATTATAAGAAAGACGTTCGCCTGGGAGTTTCCGAAATGTCTTGTTTTGAAATGTTTGCAATTTCCTCGCCTTAGTTGCAGGGCCGCGTCGGAGCATTTCGATTAGCGCCAAGCTTGAGACGTTGAGCAGAACTAGGGGGTGGGGGGGTACTACCCCAAATTTTTGAAGGGGTGTGCGGAGCCACCTTTGAAAAACCTATCCTTTGTTCAGGTTCTTTTTCAAAAAAAAAAAAAAATGATACCTTCGTTAGGGAATTTTTTTAACCGAAATAGTAGAAAGTATCGTTTGTTTCCTTGTAACCTCGGCGGTAACGGCGGCATGTTGGCCAACGTGTGACAGGGAACCCAACCCATTGTAAAATCCCTACCAATCGGTACATGCCCCGTATCGTCACGAATGGGAGTAACCTCCCACCACCCCCACCCCTTTCCCCGAGGAACTGGGCCCAGACGCAGCTCTAGGGAACCCAACCCATTGTTATTGTTGGCGATTTTTATTGGGGTTAAGTTACAACCCCCATCCCCACCCCAATCCAGGTAGTTGATCCTATTAACCGCAATATCTTCACAATTACGCTGTTCCCAGATAAAATCCGCCCACCGTTTGTTTCCTTGTAACCTCGGCGGTAACGACGGCATGTTGGCCAACGCGTGGCGTCAGTTAGCTCCAGATAACCCAACCCATTGTAAAATCGCCAACAATAACAATGGGTTGGGTTCCCTTGAGCTAAATAAAAATCGCCAACAATGGGGGTGATCTGAGTTGGTTTAATTTCTTGATCATTTTTTGGCCAGACAATGATGGCGATTTTTCTTGGTCGCAGTCACTTGAATGTCTTGATGTTTATAAGGTGGATCTGAAATATGGCGAATTTGATAATTTAGATATGGATTTAAGTGATTGTGCGAAAATGACAGTGAAAACAAGACAGAGGATGAGAAAAATGAGAGAAATGAAGCTATAGATTCGTTACGTTTTCCCGTACCAATGACGATGCATCATTGCGTGATATTATATACTAATTCGACGCACAGTTGTTTTTATTATTATTATTATTATTATTATTATTATTATTATTATTATTATTATTATTATTATTATTATTATTATTATTATTATCATTATCATTATCATTATTATTATTATCATTATCATTATCATTATCATTATCATTATCATCATCATTATCATCATCATCATCATCATTATTATTATTATTATTATTATTATTATTATTATTTCAGTTTATCCTCATGCTCGTGACTCAGATGGCGGTTAATTAACTATTAATTTGGTAATTTGAATATCATTGTTTTTCATTCATTCACCCGGGGACCCGTTTGAATCATTGACCGGTCACGAGGCAACATAGGCTACTTAAGGCCTGTTGCATTGGCACCAGTCAATCATTCGATAGGGTTCACGTGCAGTTATCGGGACTCTCAAGAACCCCGATATGGGATTTATCGGGACTCCGACTTCAAAGTTGCCGGCAAAGCAGGCTAGGTTCCGTGTTACCACACTTGCAGAGCAGACAAAGTACGCACCTATGGTCTGCTAAGGAGGCAAAATTTAAAGGATTTTTGCCGAAAAGGAAATTACCTAGCAGCTATGTTCCGATTTGGCCACGCCAAGAAATCAATGTCACCATTCCGCTGATCTGGGGAATTCATCTCACAGTCATTTATTATACAATTATGGACTTTTTCTGGGTCAGTGGTTAGGTTTATGACCTTGAAAGAAGAATACTGACCTAGGCCGAGGTCAATATTCTTCTTTCAGGTCCATAAAAATAGCCAGTGACCTCACCAAAAGTCCACAATTGTTTTATTCTACGAGCAGGTAACTCTTTCAAGACTACTCTTTACATTATGACAAATCTTGCTTTTATTATAAGAGAAAAGCCTATTTTCAAGAATTTTATTTTAAACAAAGAACCTAAAAAAAAAAAAAAAATACCCTGGAATCCTCCATGGTCTGGCGCCATGCCATCGTACAAGGATATATGTCATACACTTTGTTTCTATGTTTGTTTTTAATATTATTTCATAGCTGTTTATGTATTTATTTTAATTTTGTTGATTTTGAACATGCACTTAAAATTATGTAATGATCACTAACAGTACAAGATAGCGCAGTTGATATTGACTATACCAATCACTGACATTTGATTTGGAATACTAGAGTGTACAAACATGTTTTCTCCGAAGTCATGGACAAGATCTTAGCTTGGAGCTTATCTAAGTCTGTCTTGGGATCTAAAATCCACCAGGGGATTCCACCAATAATTGAAAACGACCAAATTATATCCTGCAATGCAAAAAAATGTGATATTTTTAATAACTATTTTGCAAGTCAGTGCACAAATTCTTCTGACATTGACTCCCCACCATTGCCTGAATTTAGTCACCGCACCGAGTCTAGACTAACTGAAATCACTTTTTGTGAGCAGGACGTTTTGAAAGTATTATTGTCTCTAAGACTTACTTCTGCAACAGGGCCTGACAATATTGGCAACATCCTTCTAAAAAATACTGCTCACTCCATCTGTAATCCTCTCACAAAAATATTTAAACTTTCTCTTAACCAAGCCTACTGTCCCTTGTCCTGGAAACGTTCAAATATTTGTCCTGTCTTCAAAAAATCTAACAGACAAATAAAAAGTAACTATAGGCCAATATCCTTACTCTGTAATGTTTCTAAAGTCTTTGAACGCATAATATTTAATGCCCTCTATGAATATTTAACTGCAAACGATCTCCTCACACACAAAAATTCAGGTTTCAAGGCAGGCGACTCAACAATCAATCAACTTGTCTACCTACTTCATATTATATATAACGGTCTAGAGTTATCAAAAGAGGCCAGAATGGTATTTCTTGACGTCTCTAAGGCTTTCGACAAGGTATGGCACCCTGGACTCCTCTTCAAACTCAAGCAGCTTGGCATATCGGATCATCTTGTTACCTGGGTTGAAAGTTATCTATCTAATCGCCTCCAAAGAGTTACTATTCATGGTCAATCTTCTGCCTGGCTTCCTATCCAGGCTGGAGTGCCTCAGGGATCTATCCTTGGGCCCCTCCTTTTCTTGGTTTATGTAAATGACCTAGTGGACAATCTCACGTGCGAAGTGAGATTGTTCGCTGATGATACTAGCATACTCGAAATTGTCAATAACCCTGTTCAATCCTCACGCCACCTGAACACCAATCTGTCTCTAATACATTACTGGGGCAGGCTATGGCGAGTGTTATTCAATGCCACCAAATCACTATCTGTTATATTTTCTGTGAAACGAGTGAAACCTCATCATCCACCAGTTTTCTTGCGTGGGTCTCCGATTCCTGAGGCAGACATTCATACTCATCTCGGAATCACTTTGAGTGGTGACTTATCTTGGCAAGCCCATATCACACGGATTACCAATAAAGCTGGTCAAAGAATTTCCTTACTGCGTAGGTTCAAGTATAAACTGTCACGCAAATCCCTGGTCAAACTATATTGTTCTATGATCCGTCCAATCCTTGAGTACGGCTGTGTTTTATTCGACAACTGTGGTAAAGTCCTGTCTGATCGATTGGAATCGATTCAGTATAATGCCGCTAAAATTTGTACAGGTGCCTTGAAACACACATCACATGTTAATTTACTTCGTGAACTTGGCTGGTCAACTCTTGCAGACAGACGTAAATACTTTAAGCTTGTCCTCTTTTACAAAATGTACCACAAACTGACTCCTTCTTATCTATCTAATCTAGTACCCCCTCCTCCTGCTGGTCGTGCTCTCCGACATTCAATGTCGGTGCGCCCCATTAGATGTAGAACATCGCGTCTGTCTAACTCTTTCCTCCCAGATGCTATCAAACAGTGGAATAACCTGCCTGCCGACATCAGAGATTCGCTTTCTCTACATATATTCAAATCGAAACTTAAAGCTACTCTTTTAGCCACAGACACTGTTCCAGAGTTCTATCTCCATGGTGACAGATTTGCTAATATTTGCCACACGCAATTACGCCTAGGATTCTCTAGACTAAACTCCCACCTTCACAAAATTAACATCCTTCCTGACCCATCCTGTGCCTGTTCTTATCCCACTGAAGACTCCAAGCATTTTCTACTCTTCTGTCCCAATTACATCGTTCCGAGAAACAGATTACTGAATACTGTTATTCCTTTGATTGCTCCGGGGGTTAGCCCGCATCTTATAATTCATATTGGTAGTGATAGGTTAGTTGAAATATTTCTCCGTGGCAGTAACGAGCTTTCGAGCTGCTTGAATATCCAGATCTGTGATGCTCTCCATCAGTACATTATTGATACCTGGCGCTTTAACGACTAAATGTTTCCATTACTGTTACTGTAGTATTCATCGGTTGGACTATGCAAATTTATTTGTATCATACCTTTTTTCTTTAATGGATAAATAGGGAACTCAATTCATATTGGTTTAACTTGTATCTGAAATGTAATCAAACTTTGATATTCGTACAGAGTTTACATAGATATAATTCATTGGTAACATTTGTTCTGTCATGTGTGTCTTGTATATACTTACTGTGTGTCTCCATGTTCTGGAGAACCCATGTATTAGTCATTTCGTTGTACTATAGGGCTATCCAGACTAAATAAATACGTTTAAACTAAACTAAGATCCCCTTCAAATTGGTGGGGTGCTCCTCAGGTGAATGTCTACCAACTGAATTGATTAGGTCATGCTCCCGTGATTCTGTTATGAAAAACCTTTAAAAATCTTTAATAAGATTAGGGGTTCCATTGTTTTGGAGTAAAACACACAAGGACATGTTAAGGGTACAACAACATAAAGGTGTTAATTTGCTCAGCCAGCGGCATTGGCGGAGCAAATTTTTAAACGCCTTGAAAATTGTTGGCGTCATCACGGAGGCCTCTGATTGGCTGAATCATGACCGTTTTCTTGACATCCTATTTACATGCGAATTATGAATGAAAAAACTACTACGATAGTAGTGTAAGTGACGCTTGGATCGGGTCACACCTTGTCGCTACTGAGGCTGGAAAAGGGATGCAGCAGCGCTTCAAGCGGAAATTAACGTACCTACCAATGCCATCCTGATTTTTAAAGTATGTGTGTGAACACGGACTGCTTGTTTTTCCTCAAATACTTCAGTCATTCATTCATTCATTCATTCATTCATTCATTCATTCATTCATTCATTCATTCATTCATTCATTTAGTCTGTGAAAACTAAGCAAGCCTCGAGACCCCTGTACCCGTTCATATAAGACCTAACTGCACTTTTTTCTGTTATCATACACTGTGAATCCATCTCTCACTTCATATGTTTACGATAGTGTTTATATCTTTAGCGACTAAACACACGTATTTAGTGGATAAACAAGCGTGGTTATAGCAACTAAACATGCACAAATTTAGTGTTAAAACATTTATACATACGCTACAAGACGTTTAACCACGGCCCAATCTTGATTGAAGTGAAGTGCCTGCAATAAAAGCGTAATTCCACGAAAAATAAGAGGACTTATTTGGGGTTCAGGTTCTCCCTAAATAGTGCATTCGTGTACTAAATAACCATTTTTTTTAAGGTTTCCCAAAACGAAACAGCATGTTTTTATCCTAAACATAATAGTGTATAAATTTCCCGCCCTTACACTACTTGACAAGTGCTGTGTGTAAAGGCGTCAGCTCGGTGCAACCACCTTCAAACGACCAGCATCCAAGCTTCTGTGGTTGTCCAAACGGTGAACACGGTTATTGAGCAAGTGTTGACCCAACTCATATATCTGCATCTTATTTTGAAACCATAGTTTGTGAAATACTCAACGTTAATTCACATAAATTCTTTATTTAATCAAATTGGCACAAACTCTGACGCGCAGCTTCATGAAAGACGTGGACCGCCATCACTTTTCACTAGCTCAAGCCTACATGAATGAATGGGTGGTGAAAGAAATATAAGAAAGTGCCCGTACTTGTCCTTTTATACATACTAGATGTACCTTGGGAAGTAGCCTTGGTAAAACATTTCAAAGTTTTATGCTGTATGTCTCACTTACATTGCGGCACAGTACTTTTTAGGCGTGATACATAAACATTGCGTTTAAAGTATAAACACAATGTTAATACAGATGTTAGATAAAATAGTCAGCCTTGGTCTGTCACCTCATTTAGCATTTAGTAACTCTCGTTGCAAGCCTGCAATACTTTTAGCTAATGAATGAAAATACAGAAGACGGCCTGGTTGATTCCCTTAGGTATCTTACTGCTCATGAAAACTTTATCAAACCATGGTCAGAGCAACATGTCTTGACCGCTCTACTTACCAGGTGTTTTTAAGATAATACATCTCTGTACTTTTAAAGTGTTTTCATACTTTATGAAATTTTGTATACATTTTTTTTTACGTGCTGTAGATAAGTGTGGGGTAGTTTATTATTTTATTATTCAATTTTGTTAGGCCTAATCATGAGTGTTAGGTGTAGTTTCATCATATTTATGTCATGTGGGCTACGTTTTTAAGAAGGCCTATTAACAAAGGAACATCATATTCGCTTTATTCCGTAATAGATCAGCTCGGGATGTTTGTATTGGAAATGCAAGCATGGTGCCGCCAGTTAGCAGAATGACTTGTCCGGGGATTAATGGCACCGAAACAAGTCTTGCCCTGGTTCCCCGCTGATGACCCGATTTTTTTAAAGGCTAATAATGCCTAAAACTTTCTTCTAAATTTCAAATTCTATGAATATGATTTGTTCCTTTCATAAATTAATTTGCTATTATGATTTAGACCAATACAGTTTTTCAGTGAATGGTACGGAATAGGACTTTGCTCTTAGAATATCGGACTTGATAGTGTTCAAACGGTACATGGGCTTACAGAATTAGGTTTGTTAAGTTTCTCTTTGAATTAAATATACATGATTTCCCTCATTTCGATGTATCCATGTGCCTGTATATTTCTCCTATATTGATGGTTTTAATAAACCATTATTATTATTATTATTATTATTATTATTATTATTATTATTATTATTATTATTATTATTATTATTATTATTATTATTATTATTATTATTATTATTATTACTTGCCATACAAAGGGCGTGGTCGATGAACATCGTGTTTATAATATAAACACAATGTTTATACTTTCTACACAGTAGACGTAATGGACAAACATTGTGTTCAGTACAGTTTAGAACATTGAATTATACAAGTTCTAGTATGTAACAGTAGGGAGACTTTTCTATAGATACTGCTATAGTCCAGTCAGCATCTTGCTTGGCCAGATATCATACACTCAGTGAGTCACAGTACAGTTCAGAACATTGAATTATACAATTCCAGTATGTAAAAGAAGGGAGAATTTTCTGCAGACCTTTTAAACCAAATTATGCAGAGTTTTGTCCATAGTTTTTCATTGTAATAGTTTCTATTGTAAGTGTCAGCCTTGTTCATTTTACGTGTATGATGGATGGACATAAATTTAGGTTGGCCATGTGCTGTTATGAATATGATAACCATGAGCAATTTTCAAACTCTGCAGAGTTGTCAGTCAGCAGAGCTGCTGGAATCCGTTTGCGTCCGTCGTCCATCTGTTTGTCCGTCCGTCCGTCCGTCCGTCCTTAGACTTTTTACATTTTCCACTACTCAAAAACAGCTGCATGGAATGTTTTGATTTTGCACATGGATGTTTCCCAGGTGAACCTCTGCCAAGTTTGCAAAGCAGATGATGATGCAATAATTTTTCTATTTGTATGGACTTTAAATTTATATATATATATATATATATATATATATATATATATATATATATATATATATATATATACATGTCTTGGGTGGTTTATGGGCAATTATACACTGCCCCCCCCAATATATATATATATATATATATATATATATATATATATATATATATATATATATATATATATATATATATATACAGCCGGTTTGTGGGTCATGCCCATTGTCTGCAGGTCAATTAATCCTCAAACCGGACCGTGGGCAGTATATACCAAGTATAGCTTACCACAATTTCTTGGCATTTATAGTTTCCCATAATATCTGGGCAGATTTGCTAATTTGTACGTTTCTGAAACCCCTTAGGTAGCGCATTGAATTCAAGGCAAACGTGGTTTTACTCTGACAACTCTTTTCTAGAAAAAACACTTGGCTAATCGCTTCAAAATTGCTCTGAGATACATACACTTATGGGGACATCAAGACCTTAATTTGTTCATCAAGTAGCGCTGCAAATTTGTAACGAATCTGATTCTTTGTGTCTTAAAGTTATTTTCGACTTCTCCAGGACTGTCCATCAGAGTATGCTGAAACTTGGTGGATATGTTTCCTGTGAAAGGCCAAACCTTCACACTAGGTCATGTTTATTAGGATCCTTGTTTTTTGACCAAGTTTTTCAATTCTGGTGCTCTTTGGTTAATGCATATATTTCAACTGATTTCAAACAAAAAATGAACAAACTTAAGAGAGTAGTCTTCAGTCCATCGAAATTGCAAAAAACATTCTGCACTTTTGGGGGATTGCTCATCCCTTTATGACAGTCATGCATTCTTGAGTGGAAGAGACCCCCTTGGGGCTTTATACGTCGATACTCTTCACCCAGTATCACCACCGGTCAGCTCAAGAAGGTGCTAATGGGGTGTAATAAACTATACCATGTTTTACCTAAGTTGGGATCACAGGATAGTGCATATGTGAAACATTCTGCTTCAAAAGCGAGACCTGTCCATCTGTTCTGGCGTGCCCAATTCACATTTGGACTTTTCCAAACGCCTGTCCCAGATCAGTTTCAAACTTAGTGGGATATCCCTTGAGTGCATGAGTCTCTATTAAATGTCATAAATATTTTAAATGACCACCTTCCATTGATGTTTGTGTTTTTTTTGTTGCATTTGCTTTGGGAGGGGAATCTTTGAAACAATTCTTTCCTATTAAAGAAATAGTGCAGGCAGAGAATGTGGGTACACGGAGTGTAACAATACCGTGGTCTAACAGTGGGACTCCTCCTCCTTCTCCTGGTTTTACGCATACATATATACGAGAAAATAATTCCCCACAGCTTTACCGTTTACCCTAGGCCGAGACTGATAAGGTCGACGGAGAATGTGGCTTTATTAGGGTCTATAGATACAGACCAGGCAGCCGAACTTGGCATAGGGTAATCTATGTGTCTTAAATATAGCAACAATCACTTAAAACCAAAACTATCATGGCTAAATCTATCATTCAAAATTGTTTGTTTTAATTTCAGTCCAGGATATCTCCTGCAGTAGCCTTCCTTGTTAAACTACAAAAAAGGCTAGTGAAGGAAAAGTTGTAATTCGGCTTCAGAAAAACGACGATATATACCGATTTTTTAAATTTCTGTTGAATGTCAATAGAAATACTGTTATTTTCCCATGTTTCTGTCAAAGAATGATCTCTGAGTTTGGTGTGGGAAAGATGTTCATTTAAAGACACTGGCAAAAGAACGAAAAATGTAGTTTGATGGCAATTTTAACACAATATTTTGGGGGTAATTTTGTTCGGGTTTGAAATCATTTGGAGGCAAAGGTTTCAGGGTTCAGTGAGCGTGTGATTAACCCTCTATACCTCTTCTTTGTGCACGCTGGCTGAGACTGGCTATCCGTAGAGACAGTTTCAGCAAAATTAGCCGATCAAAACATTAAAAAGGTACAAAAACCCCACGGTTATTAAGTGGAGAAAATCTGGATCCAGTAAAAACTTAAATATTTTTTAATTTTTCACCGTTAAAATCTCAAAATTGACAAATGGCCATACATATATTTATTATACTTCACGTACACAATACAGGTACACCATTTGGTAAGAAAGTAAGAAGAAAAAAGAAACAAAGAACTCAACGATGATACATAGTACTTACAGATGTCATGTGAATATTAACAACTTATAAACGATATTATTCTACACATAAACTTGTAAGGATATCACCCATTTCCTCTCTTGCAAATCCAATTAAACTATTTTTGTCTTCAAGTATATCCAAAATCTCTATTACCATATGTATCTTTTCATCAAATGTACTTTTCTTTCGTTCTGCCAACTTGTGTTTTGCAATGTGATATTGAACATTTCCGGATATTAAACCTAAAGAACTTCTAATTAAAGTGTAGTTACTACCAATTATTGTCAACTTATTATCAATGCAACATTTTGCAAGAAAGGAAACAGTTTCATTGTCTATATTTTCCATTGTCAATATCATTTTCAAAACTCTCAAATATAACATTTCTTTTACATGTAATGTGTTGGTCAGGAAAGGCAAAATTTTTGTATGGGTCATTACAGGGAGTTTACACAAATGTCTTACACTCTTATTCCAAGCTTTTAGTATACCATCTATGTGTTTATCTTTTAAATTCCATGCCTGTGCTCCATAAAAAGAATTACAATATGAATTAAACAATTTCATCATGAGCCTATGACCAACATTATGAAAGTTAGCATACAATTTGTTCACCGAACTGTAAAAACTACCCCTCTTTTTCGATATTTCTATTTCCTCAGACAAGTTAAATGATATCCAATTCCCTAAATGTTTCACTTTTGATACCCAGGTTAACTTTTGACCGCCTAAATATAAACAGGACTCATTATTCCGCATTTCAACTTTTGAAAACCTAATACACTGTGTCTTGGATGGATTAAATCTCACATCAAATTCCTCACTAAATTTTTCGCAAATATTCAACATTTCCTGTAAACCTGAGAGACTTGGATTCATTATAGTCATATCATCAGCATATGATATAGCCCCAAAGTATTTACGGCCAATCCAACAACCACTGCCATTTTCCTGTAATCTATTTAGAAGAACATCCATATAAACTGTGAATAGTAAAGGAGATAGAATTCCACCTTGACGTACCCCATTTGTGGAGTTGAAACAGTATGATTTTGTATCTTTCCATTTTACACTAATGTTTTGTCTTGCATACGAATCCTTTAGCATTTTTAAAATGAATGGGTTTACGTTTCTATCCAGTAACAATGTAAAAAGACGATCATGTCTCACTCTATCAAAAGCCTTGCTTGCATCAATAAAGCAACTATAGACATTAGAATTTCCAAGAAAGTAATAGTTAACTGTGTCTTTCATAGTTAGCGTAGCCAAAGTAGTCGAGTGTTGATCTTTATAAGCAAATTGCATATCAGATGATCGAATTTTATCTCCTTCCTTCTCAATAACTACCATTTCGAAAATCTTCAAAATTGATGAACATAATGTAATGCCTCTATAATTTTCACTTGAACACGTATTTCCTCTTAAATCTTTTGGTATGGAAACTATTGTAGAATTAAGTAAAGATTTCGGAACATAACAGTGCATTATCATACTATCGAATAAGCATTTCAGTTGATCGTGTAATATATTTCCTGCATGCAAAATATGATCCGAAAAAAGAATACCATCACTGTCTGACTTATTGCGCTTTAACATACTTACCGCTTTCTGTATATCCGAAATATCTATTTGAATGAGCTGCGACATGTCTCTATTTAATCTTTCATCAATTTCACGATCAATTTCTTCGATTTCATTCCTATCTGATGGCACAGAATTATATAATTTTTCATATTTTTCTGCAAATAAATTTGTTATTTCTTCTTTTGATGTTTTTCCATCAATACAAGAGGGATAATTATACTGTACTTTATTTGTTTTTTTCACCTCAGTCCAAAAGTCTCGATAATTATTCTTAGTTATACTCTCTGCCATTTTATTTTTTCTCAACTCCTCATCTCTGTTCTTTAACTTTCTTATAGCATAGTGATATAATCGTTTTGTCCTTTTCATTATGTTATACACTACTCCTTGACCAGGTCTATCACAACTGCACCACAATTTATACCAAAAATTAGCATCATCTTTAAAATCCTTAATTTGGGTGTTCCAGTACGGCTTATTGTGACCTTTTTTCTTTTTACGTGGAAAACAAGAGTCTGACTTGATACAACTGTTGATTATACTTTCGCATAATTCATCGATTTCTAGCAAATGTGCATAAGAATTACACCCAGCATTTTTACAGACACATGCATCACATGTTTTTGTCTTTTCAAAATGTTCATGTAACCTCATTCTATAAATATTTACATGTTCCTGAGTTGCTTTTTGCCATGCAATACCTTGGTTGTGGCAAGAGCTTTCTGGAATACTCATCTTTTGTATATCTAAATCAATAACTATATATATGGGATCGTGAGTTGAGAAGTTGAGACCGTCCTGCAGCGTGTCAGCCGCATTTACTTTATCAAACACATTCATTGATACAAAAAAATGGTCTATACATGAAACTCCATTTGGTCCTTGATTTGTGTACTCAGGAAACCCATGCTTATTCCACACAGAAAATAATAAATTTCTCTCTAGAAAATCAAGCATATATGTTGTATGTATATTATTTCTTCTAAAATCAACATTCATATCACCACCAATAATAATATAAGTAGCATCTGTTCTACTAATCACAGTCTCAATATCGTTACACAAATTCACAAGCTCATCTGATAAGACCGTTTGACTGTGTGTGTCATTTGGCATGTATACATTTATCAGCAAGACTTTGTTAGTATCGCTCACTTCCATTGCCAATGCTATGGCTCTATTATTTTCAATCTGAATTGGTTCTATTTTGTGGGATATTGATTTGTGCCACATCACAGCAACACCCCCTCTATTTCTCCCAATTTTGATACCCCTAGTCGCGTCTTCACCCGATTTCCCCAGTGCCATATAGTCACTATGTATGTTATTAAGTTCGTGAAGTTTAAAGTCAGCTAGCCATGTTTCCTGCAAGAAGACAATTTGACACTTTTTCTCCGTTAGCATATCTTTTATGAATGAGGTTTTGTTTTCTGCAAAACCAGTACTATTATACGACCAAACAGAAAATTGATCCATTATGCTTCAGTAGGAGTCCGTGTAATTTTACCTTCTTACTGATCACATGTACATATATATGTATCTACATTACTACCACTTCATATGCTTTCAAGCAAACTGGCAACTACTCGTACAATGTCTTTTACATCACCTATACTGTTGTTTCTAAATAATCTATTTCCATCATTCGTTACAGTCACTCGCCCCCTTGGTCTACCAGTTTCCCAACGATCTCTCGTATCTGCGGATCTTGATCCGACATTACTTGTATAACGCCTATTACGAAAGACTGCAGACGTTATGTCCTTCACAAAAGTGCGTGTCCCTCTATCTGCATTTATGTGAATATCATCAGAAAACATACTATCAGTTTCTTGAATGAGACTGTGTCTTGCATAAATGTATCTTTCAGAACTATCGCAAAATAGCTTCATTTTCTCATTCACCTCTGAGACACTTTCGTTTAATAGTTGATCTGCAGTGAGCAAAATTTCAGAGTATACAACAGTACAGTTTTTATATTTTGCGCTAGCTTGTGCTATACATGCTTGTATTTCATCAGCAATCAAACTTTCATCTCTGCCGTCTTGTATATCTCGGATCCCAACATGTATAATCATATACTCTAACTCGTCACTATCCACCCATTTGTCCATTGCTTTAATAGACGTACTCGCGCGACCAGTTTTTACAATTCTGGCATATTTACGCCCAAAGAATAGAGCCGGCTTTACGTGTTTCGGTATGCTATCACATAACATTACAACCTCTGCCTTGTATTCTGCTGGATCATCAAAAAATACACTATTCTCACTGTCACAGTCATTAGAGTCTAGTGCCTAGTGCTTTAAATTAAATGGCCTTTAATAGAGTCAGCTGCTTAATCAGAAAAGAATTCAGCTGCTTAACAAGAAAAGAATTCATTGGGTCAAAAAGTGATATTGCACACATTGACTGACAATCTGTCTGGACAGTTATCAAAATGTTTCATATGTTGTACACACTTTGACAGTGCAAAACTAAAGTCATGACGCACAGTCTATATGAAGAAGTATTGAATAAACAGAAGTCTCAAACCATGGACTAGAGGTGTTTTTCGTGTTTGTATTATGCCAATTACAACTGTATTATAAACGAATGAGTAGTATAACCTGGACAATTGAATAAAGCTCTATGAAGACAATTTGCCTTATTTTCGTTCTGTTATTTGTTCTTTATATCTTAGAGGAGTATGGGTGTTTTCCCCTTGTGAGGTTTCGATTGGAGAAGCAAATACAATATAGTTTGATGTATTTTCCTCAAGACAGAAGTTTTAAAATGTCACATTCTCATTTAATTGGGTCTTTTTGAAGGAAAATACACATTTAAGTAGTATATGCCAGTAATATAACAACTATTTTTTGAACGTTGCTCGACTATGTTTACCTAATAAAAATGTCAAATTAATACAAAATGATTCTATCATAACTGCAGACACAGAAGCGTAAAGTTCAACGCATTCATGATAAGACAAAGGCCTCAAACGAAAACCCTCAACTTAGAACTTGCAACACAAAAACTAGGTCGAATTAGAGGAAAATGAAACATTTTTTAAAATCTAAATTTCTGTGACTATTTTGACACGTCTATAATTCTAATAGTACATAATACGTGGACTTGATCGTAGGTGCGGGAGTATATCATTGTATCATCTTCGGATGATACCTCTGTCTATAGATATTTTGGCCAAGTAAGCAGTAACTTTAATTAAGTTATGGCTAATTACTAATGTGTCCCTTTGCTTTTGCAGACTACTCGTCGTCTCCTACCTTTGGTCAAGCTCATTGAAGCAGAAACAAGTATTGAAAGAGGCAAAAGAAAGAAGGGCCTACCAATTATCAAGGAGAAAGAGGTAAGTTTACTTTTACAGTTTAGGTGAAAACAAAACAACAGAAACAGCTGGGTGTCCTTCTTGGAGTCTTTGACATATGCCTTGGCTAGTTTCCTGTCAAAATTGCATAGCTGGGTGCCTTTACAGTAACCCTAGTCTTCTTTGGTGAGATGCAGGTGGGTGCTTGAAAGGGCAAGGGGACATTATTAATAATATTGGAATTAAACAATCTTTACTGCAGATGGATGGAATTTCAGATTTTCTGGTATGTAGCTCAGGGAGTTGATGAGTGAACATATGTTCTGGAAATTTAGGATACCCCCCCCCCCCCCAAACCACTCTAATTTTTAAGAAAAAGGCATGATCATGTAGCTCTGTCTGTGTCTGTCTACCTCTGATGTAGACATAGATCAAATTGCTTTGTGGCAGTTAAATTAAGGACATCTGAGTATCTATAGCCCTCAAAAAATACCTGAGGCAAAACTAACAATTCACAACAACTGCAAAAAGTATATATACCTTTCTGGAAAGGAAACAAATTAGAGATATACTATTTTCATTTGTGTTGCTTGCCAAGCTGTTTTCAGTGAACCTTTTCATGTCATGATACATTACTGCATCCAATATATTTGCTGATCTCCACAGAAGATCATCAATGCTTCATAAACTACCATCAGAATTATCTGCCCATGTTTACCTATGGCTGAGACAGCAACCAAATCATGAGCAGTCATCCTGATAGATATAAAGGATATGAAAAAAACGACACGCTTCACCAGGATAAAATTGTAGCAGTTGTGAGAGTAACAATATAACTATGATGTAATGTATGAAGAACGCAGTGCCTCTCCTTTTTACTAATAGAAAACTTTGGTGTTTGCCACACTTCACTAACTAGGTCAGGGTAAAAACCTTTAGAGAGTGAGCACCGATAGGTAGGTTTGTTACATAGCCGCATCCAATAAAACATGAGCCAAAGTTGTAGCACTAAGATTTATAATTTACGCAAATTAGGTGAATACACAAAATTTAAATCTGGAATAACTTCAGAACTATTACAGATAAAAGTGCCCTTTCCACTTCAAATGGTAGGTTTGTGACAAAGCCGCATCCAATGAAACATGAACCAAAGTTGTAGCACTTTAATTTATTCACATTAGGTGAATATGCGAAATTTAAATCTGGAATAGCTTCAAAACTATTAAAGATAGAGGTGTCATTCCAACTTCAATCGATACGCTTTTGACATGGCCGCATCCAATGAAACATGACTCAAAGTTGTAGCATTCTAATTTATCCAAATTAAGCAAATACATAAAATTGAATTCTTGAATAACTTTCAAACTATTATAAATAGAGGTGTCATTCCAACTTCAATCTGAGACATTATATTTATTTCCCGCCACAAACCACGCCTGTCAATCACGGAGGACACACGGACATATCATTGTCTTAGGCAAGGCTTGATACTCTTTTCTCACAAAATCAGTGTTTTTTAGAGAAATTTAAGTTTACAAATACCAAAGTCATATTTTCATTTAGTTTTTCGTGGAATAAATTGCCATATGCCTGTACTGAGTATTCTTTATTTCCAAAATATTGGTAATATCCTGTTTGCCCGCTTCTCGCCAGGGGCGACTATGGTTACCAAGACAACCAAATATGCAGTTGTGCCGGGAAATTAATATGCATGCCTCGTATTTATAGGTTAGTGACATAGCCGCATCCAATGAAACATGAACTAAAGTTGCATTCTAATTTATGCAAATTGAACAAATACACAAACTTTACATCTCGAATAACTTCAAAACTATTACAGATAGAGGTCCTATTCCTATTTCAATGGGTAGGTTTGTTACATAGAAGCATCTAATGAAACATGAACCAAAGTTGCAGCACTTTAACGCGGGCAAATTAGGTGAATACGCAAAATGTAGACCTCTAATAACATCAAAACTATTACAGATAGAATTGCCACACCTACTTCAATTTACAGGTTTGTGGCATAGCCGCATCCAATGAAACATGAACCAAAGATGCATTCTAATTTATGGAAATTAAGCAAATACACAAAATTTTAAGCTGTATTAACTTCAAAACTATCAAAGACAGAGATGCCTTTCCCACTTCAATTGGTAGGTTTGTTACATAGCCGCATCCAATAAAACATGAACCAAAGTTGTAGCACTAAGGTTTATAATTTACGCAAATTAGGTGAATATACAAAATTTAAATCTGGGATAACTTCAAAACTATTACAGATAAAGGTGCCATTCCTATTTAAATTTGTACGTTTGTGACATAGCCTCATCCAATGAACCATGAACCAAAGTTATAGCATTTTGATGTATGCAAGCTAAGTAAATGTACACATTTGAATTCATGAATAACTTCTAAACTATTGTAGATAAGGACATCATTGCAACTTCAATTGATAGATTTGTGACAGGGATGCATCCAATAAAACATGACTCAAAGTTGCATTCTAATTTATGCAAATTAAGCAAATACACAAAATTTAAATAAAGTAACTTCAAAACTAGTACAGAGAGAGGTGCGGTTTGTTATATAGCCGCATCCAATAAAACATGAACCAAAGTTGCAGCACTTTAATTTATAATTTATGCAAATTAGGTGTATACACAATATTTAAATCTGGAATAACTTAAAAACTATTACAGGTAGAGGTGCCATTTCCACTTAAAATGGTAGGTTTGTGACTCAGCTGCATTCAATGAAACTTGCACCGAAGTTGTAGCACTTGAATTTATGCACAGTGGGTGAGTATGCAGAATTTATATATGGAATAACTTATGGAGTATCTTACCCCATAGTTTCAACAGTGTATATATCAGTTACTGAAAAGCAAGTATCTTCGGCATTAATTTTTGATATAAAAGTTTCAATAGAATTTGAAAACATTGATACAGATAAAGCAATCAACAATGGGGCAAGTTTCCAGATATTGGCTTGCATAAAATAATTCAGAGAACCTAAAATAAGAGTGTGTATGAATTTTTTAATAAAACTGTCATACAGACTATCAAAATGCATTACATCTAAAACAAAGTGTGATGGTTAAAAGCTAATTGTTAAAAACATAACTAATGTGTGACACTAAAAAAACGGACAAAAAATGATCATAAACAACACTTGAAGATGTTTCTATCCCCCCCCCCCCCCCATTATTATCATTTTCAATGTTAGGTTAAACTCCAGAGAAATCGTAGGACATTTACAATAAGTAGAGTGGTCCCTGTCTTGGAAGACCAGCCCAATAACAAAAAGGAATTGACCAGAATTCTCTGACTCTTTCTTATATGGAGAATTGGAATAGAATAGAGTGACAATGGAAAAATAATTCGCATCACATACACTTATGCTCTGATTTAAAAAATACAATGGAATCTAGTCACCATCGATTACCTGCAAAAACGTTGGATAACAAGTCAAACTGCAAAGGAATTTGACTTAAAATCCTTCAAAACACACTGTTAAGTGAATATGTTGGATATCTGAGTCATAATGAGATTTCACTATATATGAAAACAACCGTTTTTATGTAATTTTTCTTACACCTTTAACAAATGAATCTAATGCTAGAGACATCTTTCATTGATAACTATCATAAATATCACCACTGTCACTTTGGCATAGTGCTACATCCCTGTTGTCACTGTTGAGAGAGGTCATCTACTTATGGGCTCCACATTTGGGGCATACAAGATTAATTTTCTTTACAAATTTACTTGTGATGAAAGGTCAGCTACTGTCTGCCTGGCTTACTTGGCGGAACATGTGGCCATAAGCAGACAACAAGTTTTATTGTTTACATCTCCATGCAGACACACTTCACATAGAAATACATTCTCCCTTCACTCATTCTATGTGAACTTGACAGAAGTCTGTTACCGATTTTTACCCCATGCTAAGCAGCAAGTCCTGAAGCAGCCATCAATGAAGTACATAATAGATCACATACCGTATTCATCTTAATAAGCACACAGTGCGCTATAAAAAATTTCATCCACAAAAGCTAAAAAAAATGTAGCTTGTAAGTGTGATAATAAATTCTACCACTTGCTTGAAAACTATGGAATATTTTGGGGGTCCTTTCTTTGAAAAAATGGGGGGGGGCACTTATTAGGGAGTGTGCACTTATTAAGATGAATACGGTATGCTATCCACTTTGCACTCAACAGACAACTCTTTCAGTGTCAAGTTTTGGATTGAGTCAACAGCTTTCCTCAGTGTGCTTTGGGCACAATGTGTGCAAAGGAAAGTTGTTGACCTGGCTCATTATATTCTCTGTTTTCACAAAGAATATTAATATAGTATCCATTTGATAATTCATGTAGGTTCATCCTTAGTATTTCACCTTAAGTCACAGTTGGCAGTGAAAGAGTAAAGTAATATTACCCACTGTCTGTCAAGTGATACTCATAATACCATAAAAAATCTGTTGTTACCTTACATATTTAACAATGACTTGCAAAACAACGTGTACTGCATTGCTATTCCAGCTGTGCTCGGTTTAACCCTTTCCTCCCTTAAATCAGCCAAAACCGGCTGGTGGTCAAATGTTGTCTGTATCAGTGTTTTCAAATAATTTCAACAGTAATGAAAAACAATTTTGACTGAGAATTGTACATGAGCCCCATCAAGATCACATGCCCCAGGTCAACAACTTTCCTTGGCAGGAGTTGGGAACTTAGTGCCCAATTCATGCCAAGGAAAGTTGTTGACTCAAGTGTCAATTCGAGGGGGGGAAAGGTTAAATATATTTTACTTCTATGGATAAAAACACAAATGGAAAATAGGGTGATGCCCTATATATTAATCCCATTTGAATACTTCTTGTTATTGAAAGAGTGCACCATTACTCAGGACCCCTGTTGTAAAAGTAATAAAGTACATGTATAGGGGCACCTTGTCATCCTGTAAGACTTATCAAATAAAGAGGCTTGTTAAATCTTCCATGCCACAGCAGTGTACAGTAGTCCCTCTTTTAAGAGAACACCTGCATTTTAAGACCATATTCATCACATCCTTGTGTCTACATTTTCCATTTTACTTTACCTCCAATGAGACAGCACATGCTTTATATGACCACTTTCATACCTGGGATGGTCTCCTAAGAGAGGGACTGTGTACCTGTGCCTTACTGGATCAGCTCAATAAAGTATCTATAGAAAAAATAAACTACCCGGTAAGTGTCACAAGCCTATAAATGAGGAATCTCTTGTTGCCTTACAAAAATTGTACCCAACATATCTTGCCTTACATGCTGTGCTAAATCAAGTCTTACCTCCTATATCACAAGGTTATCCTGCATGGGTTATCGTACAGTTAAGCCTGCGTTAAACTTAACAGTCACCAAATGCATCAACCTTTGGCAACCTTTTCCCAACCATTTGAGTGAAAGGCAAACTTTTTTCAAACACTTTCCAAACCATTTCAAAACCATTTCCTCTTATTGCATTGAAACCCTTTTAAACCTTTCTTCAATGGTTAACAACCATTTCACACACTTTCTCAACCTTATTGATAAAAATGTTGAAATGGTTTGCAACCGTTTCAACCCTTTGAAATCCTTTGTCAACCTTTTGCAACCATTTTACAACATTTATAAACCCCAGTAAAACACTTTGCAACACAAAAAATGCATTTGGCTGTTAAGTTTTAGATGGGCTTAACTGTACATGGGCATGAAGGGTAAGGTTTTAATTGTAATCTTTCATTTGTTACTCACTGGTTTCAAGTGGTAGACAAACCAATGAGAGGCCATGATGCATGTAATAAAATATCGACCCCTCCCACTTTCAAAATGGCATCGTTTTCAAACTTCGATTTGGTCCGTATTTGTCCCTTTTTGACACAGTAGTAAGAAAATCCAGTATGGGTGGCCCACTGGGAATAATGTTGGGATCACTCGTTGGATTTTCAAGTTTTCATGAAAATCCAACAACTCGTGATCTTAACGTTATCATTAATGGGCTAGCCATTCTGGATTCTTTTTATCTCAAAGCAGTAATCCATAGAGTACAATATACAGCCTTTTGTCTTACCAGCTGTGCCCAAAACAGTCATCCCCTTAAGGGTGTGGTACACTTTACGGAGAAAACACAACTTTGTTCCAAACATGTCCTTACACACATATATACACTTGACTTCTGGGAGATCATATAAACTGTATAGTTTCTTAAAGTGCACATTTGGATTAAGCTATTGAAAATAATGAAATCTCTATAAGTGTTAAAGAACTTAATTTTAATTGCGTAATTATAAATTTTAATTTTACCTGCTTTGTAAAAAAAATAACACTAATACCAAAACTGGGAAACAATATTTTCTCATGTGAAATTAAACTGTACACTTCTAGCAGCAAAATGGTACTTTAAATTTTTGATAAAGCTTTAAGTTGAGAATTTACAGAATGTTTGAACATTACTTTTTGAATTTAAAAAGAAAAAAAAAAAAAAAGAAACGGCCATAAAATTTGAACTGGGCCTTTTTTCAAGAATTCAAAATACAATTTTGGACAGCAGCCTGTGGGGTTTTTTTGTTCATTTTACACTAAAAACTAAATCTCATTTTTATTTTTCAAATTGCTATTTTATATCTCATGCAAAATTTAAGAATTTTAATTAAAATTTAATAACACCAATACTTATACTAAAATCTTATTTTGAGTTCCAGAATCAAACTTGATGGTATGTTTTCTTTCAGAAAATGGACACTTTTTAGGGTATTACATGGTAACCAGTGACAGAAATTAAACATTTATACAGAAGCCATAAACTGTGCCATGCCCTTAAAGCCATTGGAAAAGTTTATATGGCCTTATAATGGAAGTTTCCACTTGGTGCTTTGTAGTCTTTGATGTAAACTACTTTGGTCAATATGAAGTACATCATATCAATACATGTATCTCTTATGTGGCAGAATCTGCCCAATTAATCACTGGTGTGAACAAATATAACTCATTGTGCTTTTGCTAAAACAATTGATTTAAGATTTACAGTAAGATATGTAATGAATTATACTTTTCTCAAGCATACAGACAGTGCAAGCAACAGATCACAGCAACTGGAGAAATAAACTGCAAAAGTTGAAGATCCATTCACACAACTAATTTTGTTACAATATCATACCCATATGTAATATACAATGGAGTAGTACCTGCTAGAGGGATCAGGCCTCCCTTGTGAAAGACTTAGTATCTTTTAAGACCACCCTTAAGGACAGCAGAGGCAACAAAAATAAATCCACTTTAATCGATACTAGCTCAAAATGTATTTTCGCTAGGATAACAAATCATATATGTGTGTGATGGTCATACTCCAAAGAATTTTCATGTCCCGTTTAAATTTAGGTGTCTTTGATGTTAATTGTTGAATAAACAATTGAAAGTTGACGGCAAAGCATCCACCCCATATATGTCGATATAAGTCACCAATATTTGCAATAAAATCATAATTACACTTGCACCTTGATCCTGACATATTGGCCATGAAAAAATATCCTGCCATTTTTTATGTTTGGCTTAGTTTTCCTGTTATTCATCCTCAAAGTTTGACATTTTAATTTTCCCTTTGATTTTCAGGATGTTCTTTTTCTTCATTTCACATAAAAAGAACCAAGCAAAATTTTGAAAATCACTGAATAGTTTTTGCAGTTGAGACATTACAGAATTAAAAGCTGTTAACCAGATTAAATTTCTCCCAGATCATTTTCCTGGAACAACCATTCCTAGATGGGATTCTTGTCCTATCATCCTTTCTGAGAATACAAGCTTCAAAGGCCTTTGGTGTTGATCATTTGCCTCTGAAAAAATACTGTTTGCTCAAGTTGAACTGATATTTGTACAAAACCGAGTACATATCACCCCTTAACATTTGGGGAGGTTGTCAATCAATTATTTGCCAATCACATGAATAGAAAAGCCTTTGAAGTGTGGAAAACATTATTCAGCGATCTGTCAAACGGCGATAGTGACAATCTGGTTTTAAAGCGTGACATCATGGATGTGGCCCTTCATGTCCCGTGACCTCAAGCCTAGCAATGAAAGTTGTGTTGCCTTGCTGTGGTAGTTCAGCTTATGGCTGCTCGTGGTCAGTGGATGGGTGGCGGGTTTGGTCTTCCGCCCCCCCCCCCCCCCCCCCCCCGGCTGAAAACCAAAAGAGTGACACATGGACATTCAGATGTCCACATGCCTCTGTGGTTTTTGGCGCTTTTCTCATATTTCTACTTTAGTTAGGACCTTTAAATTTTGCCAACTTATAGAAAGGACATTTATCTTGTAATAACCTTTAAAATCTCAAAATCACCCATGCAGAGGTTTTTGGTGTCTCATCTGTCCTTAATGGAGCTTGGAGTGTGTTTTTCTGATAAATTTATCTGTAAATTAGGACCAGCTGCAATATAAAACCACTTTTGCCAGCAGCTAGGGCAGTCTTAAATAGCAGGTACCACTGTAACAAATTATGATGAGGCTCTTTAATGCAACAATAATTTGTTATAGTGGTGTGACTCTTAAGCCGCTTCAATCTTATGTAGTGAGTCATCATATTTCAAGTCCACAAATCCCATGTAGAGAATAAATTTGCTCTGACACTTATTTCAATATAGTCTTTCACATCTATCAGATTAATCAGGTATTCGAGGGATTGGCCAGCCCATTTGTTTCAGATAGTCTGTAAGATATTCTAATGCAAGTGGTTGAAAATACAGGCCAATATACTTCCGTTCCCACCATTTGCCCTGTCTGGCTGCCTTACTGCCAAATTTGGTGAAACTATAACGGTAGTGTATTCCTCGAATCCATCTGAAAAAGTACGTGATAAAAGTTTGATTTTTAGTATACTGCATCAAGTAAAAAATGAGAAAATGTTTTATAAAATGACTGATGATTGGAACTTTGAAACTACAGTCACAACAATTACAGGGTTTTGGGGTTAACTTCTACCTGTGATGGGGGCAGTGAGATTGAACATTTGACACACTCACACCAACAACAGCTCAACCTACATGTATGACCTGTTTTTCTCAAACATACAACCCCCCACAAAAAATTCCCCTACAAAATGTTTCTATGAGCTTTTGTACTACATGTATCTCATCAGCTCTTAAGCACCATCACAACCATTTTTATATCCCACCCAAAGTGAGAGAGTTGGGGTCTCTGATATTGTTCATAATATCAAGCAAAAAGATGCAAATCCTCATCAGTTTTGTTCAAAATGTACCTAAGAAACTTGCCATTTAATTTACATGGCTTAATTAATACATTTCAGCAGAAAAAAAAAATAAGTAGCCAATATGTGACATCTGGAAACTACTGGAAATTTCTTTTGAGACTACAAGTTCATTATTGTACACATATGTCATAAACATTGATACAAAAATTACCTGGGTGGGTCTTTGCCCTTAAAAGGGTTAAAGTCTAGGAGTGCCAGCATCTCTGGATCATTGACCATTAGTTTGGCGGCCACGTGGACAAGCCAGTTGTTATAATTGAAATCCTGTGTTAAAATCACATAAAGATGAAGCATCAGCACTGCAGGATCAAACATTCTGCGGCTACATGGTACAAGCAGCTGGAACACCAAGCCTGGTCAAACATTTTCTGTTGTTTCAGTTAGTGTCTGGGATCAAAAGCCAAGAATATCCAAATAGATTACAAGTTCAATCCAGCACTGAGAACAAAGAGCATTGGTAAGATGTAAGCTTTTCCTGTGTTTTTGCCCAGATATTTTTACAAATTGCCATACTGTACCCAGCATATGTAGTCATGCAGTTCTCTCTGAGCCTAAAATGAGTGTACCACTTTCAGTGCCAACTGCACATTACGTCAAACTGCTCAAAATGAACTGCTCCAAATTATGATAAGGATGCTACACTCATGTTCCTTGTCAAAACACTTTTCATTTAGGTACCAGCGTGCCTGTAATTACATAGGTTATAATAGCCAGGTCAAAAGCCTTCCTTGGCACACTTTGGATGCAATGCACCCAAAGCATACCAAGGAAACTGTTGACTTAGTTAAAAATGTGGCACTGAAAGATTTGAATTTTACTTTTGGGATTTCCATGGATAATAGAGCAGTATTTTCTTGAGTAGAGAAAGATCACAAGATCTGTGACAGCAGACTTATTGTCATTAAGTATGGCAACAAAGGTAACTATGTCCGTGATGAATAGGACAGAGCAATAATTTGAGGTATATATATGGCCACACGATCAAATGCATAATATAACTTTCAGAGTGTGTGGTGTTTTTTTTTTTCTTTGTTCTGGTGGGAGGGGGATACCAAAAAAGTACTTATAGCACACTGTTGAAAAATTTGACTCTTAAAACCAATTCCCTTTTGCTATTGCTGCTGTGCTGACAAACCTTTGAATTAAACAATTTCTGCTTTTTATATTTTCATTCAAATTTTGTTTTTGCATGAGATGGATATTAATAAAAACCATACATGTCAGGACCATAGAGCTGATGATATTTTCACATCACAGAAGAGCTGACCGAATCAGAGAATGAATGTCAAACTAGAGGGCTGCGTGAACAACCCATGCTCAGCTGACCTAAGCTTGTCCCACAAAATCAAGATTGCAACTAAATAGACCTGTGTTGAGCTTTAGCTGAGTGCATGACATTTCGCAGTATTTCTAAAACAGATGACTGAGCCTCCTAAACAGCAGCCTTACTAGCAAGTCAGCTGAACTAAAAAATAGCAGCCCCACCTGGTGAACAAATTAAAAACTAGGAGACCCTAGGAGTGTCCCTGTGTGATATCAAAGCAATTGGGAGAGCAGTTTCTGAGAAGAAGATTTTTTTAAGATTTGCCCCCCAAAAATCATAAAAAATCACTGAAGTGTGACCCTTTGAACGGACTTGGTAGAGATCCACCCAAGGTACATTACTACCAAGCTTGAATTCAATCTGGATGATGGTTTCTGAGAAGAAGTTGAAAATGTGAATTAGCATTAGAATGCCCATTGACTTACATAGTAATCAAGTGATCAAAAAGAGAGGTGCATTTGTTGATAAGTAACGGAATTGAAAACAATTGTTAAAAATTTGGAATTTACAGCAGTCACACCTATTTAACAATCTTGTTGGACCCTTTCATAAGGAACATATCCACCATGTTTCAGCTTAATCTGTGTGACGGTTCTGGCAGAGAAGTTAAAAATAGCAAAAACAAAAAACAAAAAATCATTAATAATAGCAAAAAATTGCAGCGCCAACTGGTGGACAAATTAAGAACTCAGAGTCCTTATGAGTGTTCCTGTGAGATATTAAGGCAATTGGGTGAGTGGTTTTGGTGAAGAATATTTTCTAAGATTTGCAACAAAAAAAAAATCATAAAAAAAATCCAAAAATCACTGAAGCATGACCATTTGAAGAAACTTGGTAGAGACACACCCAAGGTACATTGCCACCAAGTTTCAAGTCAGCCTGGAAGACAGATTGGGACAAGCAGTTGAAAATGTGAATTTGCACTAGAATACCCATTGACATAGTAATCAATAGGAAGGGTGCATTTACTGATAAGTACCCACATTGGAAAAATCACTAAAAATCAGAATCTGCAGCAGTGCCACCCTAGTGAACAACTTTGACCCTTTTACAAGGAACATATCTACTAATTTGCAGCTTAATCAGAGTGACGGTTCTGGAGCAGAAGTTGAAAATAGTGAAAACACACACACACACACACACACAAAATATAAAAAATAGAAACAAATTGCAGTGCCACCTGGTACATAAATTAAGAACTAGGAGTCCCCAGGACTGTTTCTGTGTGATATCAAAGCAATTAGGTGAACGGTTTTGGAGATTTTTTCAGATTTGTTCAAAAAAAAAAAAATCATAAAAAATCACTGGAGCATGACCCTTTGAACAAACTTGGTAGAGGCCTATCCAAGGTACATGACTGGCCACCAAGTCTGAATGTGGCTGATGTTTTTGGAGAAGAGATTGAAAATGTAATTTTGAACCGACCAACGGATGACAGACAACTCAGCCTCCTTAAAGCTCAGCCTGATTAGTCAATCTGCTAAAAATGGAAAGGTCATTTTGCTGTGGAAATCTGTGGAGTGCAATTACATTTTACACAGGAACATGTTGTTTTTGTTTTTTTTCAGGTCAGAAACCTCATTAATGTAAAGCAAATGCTACCAAAGGTTTAAACTCATCAATGAATAGGATAATGATGACCAACAATTAAATAAAAGGTTTTTATTGGCCAAACTCTACCAAGCAATCAATAGAAACTCAGCCAGATGAGCAATTATAGGGTGCTACTCACAATCAACTTTTTTTCAAAACAATTTAACATCACCAGAGTCTACATACAACGGCCAAGTTACCCAGTCTGTGTGTTCTTTGAATGAAACTGAACAATTTTGGGGGGGACCATAAACATCTAGTCTAGCAACCAAAAGAAAATATGAGCACCCATGCAGGCTGCCATGCACCTGAATTACTATCTTGTCCATTCAACACTAGATGGCACTACCAGTAAGCCTACATTTGGTGTTTGCTTGAGTATTTGCTTTCTGTAAATTCTACAGTTGCCTTTATAAATTTGAAAGAGGAGCAATAGCATGCAGGTATTTTTCCATTAAATAATTTCTCCAGCCTGTACGTTGTCGCTTTTTTGTTTTTTTTCATTAAATTATAAAAGGGAAGGGCAGTTTCTTAAGTTTCCAGAAACCTCCACTACACGGCGCGAGTCATCGCTTTCATCCGGGTACTTGCCTGCGGGTGAACATTGGTTTCGGTGGATTTGCAAACACTGTGATAACATTGTACATATCGGCAATCAAAGTGCAAAAAATGTTCCTTTTCACGTAATATCTGCTAATAAATTTTACACAAACGAAAGATAAGATTGTATTATAGCAGAGCATGAATGCATTTGTTCTATGTTGTGTTAAAAAAGTGAAAAACCCATTTGAACGGCAGAAACCGGGAACCGCATTCTGCTTGTTACATTCCTGCGTAGCGCCACTTGACTGTGTGTGAATGGTCGAAAGAAATGCAATAATAAAGAATACTCTTCGACAGTTATTAAGATAATGCAATGATCACATATAACAAATTATCGACATAGCACATGATATGGACTCAACAGCATGAGGATTTCGTAAGACTCCTGTTGCAAGGATTTAATGTGACCCGGTTCATCGCGGGCGGTGATGGAGGATCGAGTAGGATAAAACATTGGTCATCGCGTTTTAAGAGCAGTGTTGCTAACCTGCCAAACTTAAAATCCGGGATATAGAAAGTAGAATTAAGGGAGATTGATAAGTTCATACAAAATATAGAAGGTAAATATTGATGAATTTCCGGGAGGTGACTCAAAATTGTCAAAAATCCACACTTTTTCCAAGAATTTTAAGCATAAAATTCCGGGAGTCTCCCGGGTAATTCGGGAGGGTTGGCAACACTGTAACTTACAGTGTAAGAAGTTGATTGTATTTTATTTGCTGGGTGTGTTGTCATTGTGTCAAAAATAAAGACAAGAAGACAACTTCATCAGAATATGTTATTGTAGATGAATCCCCAAGTTTTACAGTGTTACTGTATGTGTGTGTGGGGGGGGGGGTCGGCAGGTAGCGTTAAAAGTTAAATTAAAATTAAAATCAAATGTGATTAACTCCACAACAATGTGTATTGGGTTGATTCCTTGATTGCATATTTTCTACAAAAAATATTTATTAATGACAACATTATCATGATTAGGCCTATGAGTTACATGGTTATTTCATTCGCCAAGAAAAACGCTCAGTTTGCACCATGCGTTAACACATCATAGTACGCGACGCTACTCAGGTTGACCCGCTATTGAATACCCGGATGAAAGCTGTCTGCAGCGCCACATGGCGGTCAATAAGAGAATGCAGAGTTATTGCTCTACCATATCAGAAGGATTATGACGGAGAAGTATTAATCAACTTGGCCAATGTACTTCCGATGTCATGAATTAAATGTAAATGCAAAGATAAAACAAATGTGAAAGCAAAATGTATGTTCACTTGGCCCACCATTCTGCAGTCATGATTTTACAGATCTTTCATTGCCTTTCAGTTAAATCATCTTTGTGTACATGTGCAAACAATAGGAATGCTCTGTAAAACAGCAAGACATACTTTTAAATTAAGCTGAGGAGAATCACTGTTGGTTCATAGCAGTGACTGGTACTCACCTGGAAAGCTGCAAACCACATCTGCCAATCCAGTCGATAATGATATGGTCCCAAGAAGCAGGGACGCCTCTTCAGCCTGCCTGTGTGGAGACAAATTACGATTGATTTAACTTCTGATAAAAATTTTAAACTATATGTATAAGTATGTGAAAAGAATTCTAGGTCATAATGAAATGACTGAAGAGAATAATGTTTTTATTAAATGAAAATTACATGTAAATACATGCAGGGAAGAAATTGAGGGAATCAAAAAATGACAGCTCCTGTGAGTGGGCAAATAAGTGAAATCAGCTCATTTAGACCATCTTTTGAAAATGGTAGATATGAAGTTTTTGAAGATAATAAATGAAATACAATGTACCTGGCTTGCATTTGAATTGATATTCATACCACTCTGCATCAGGTTCTGAGGGATGATCATATGTGCCCTGGATAGACACCTCAGTTCTTATCTTCGTCATACTACAAAGACAAACATACAAATTACAAAGTGCAAGATTTCCCATTTTAACCCTGATGGACTTTGCAGAGAATCACAGGCATGATTATTATCCTGCCTTTTTTTCTTTTAATCAAAGTTACTAGAAATGACGCAGTCTATTTGTTGTACATGTACACAAGTATGTCAATGTGCTGGAACTACATGTGCTATGAGAAAATGAGAAAAAAAAATCTGCAATAAATGAAACAAGCAGTCTCTTTTTCCATGGTGCTGTGATCAAAGGTGTATAGTTGGTGAATCGAAGATTTCTCCCTTATCAAACTTGGTGCATTTTATATACAGAGCAGAACTGTTAGAATGTGATCCAAATCCTGGCTACTAGTAAAATAAGTAACACAATGAGTACTCATTTAACATTTTTTCCTTGAATTTAGACTTAGTTAACAGTTTTCCTGGGTCTGGCTTGGGTGCTAAGGGCCCAACCCTTGCCAAGGAAAACTGTGTATCTGGCGTATGCTATCTTGACAGGTGTTATCTACAATTTTCATTATACTTATTCTTCAGTACTGTTAAAATTCATCCAAAACATTGAAGCAGACAATATTTGACCATAAGCTGCTTTTTGTTAAATTGAGGGGGAAATGGTTAACTTACATTCTGTCAAACAGGCAACCCTTTGAATAAATTACGGACTGCATCTTCTCACTTCAACCTTCAATGTATATGCTATAGAAATCTTAATGAAACTTATTTACATCCTTCATACTGCCTTCGTCGTACCTAAGTTTCCAAATCTCATTAAAAGGGGTCATCTGGGTTGGTTTAATTTCTTGACACACAGCCTTTTGTTCTCATGATGCATGTTTGTGACACCTAGCAACCCATGTCATTTGAGGTTAGGTGGGTCAGCAAAGCCCATTACATTACAGTGAACCTGAAAGTTTCACCCTGCATATGAGGAAGATTTTTGGAATTATCATCTTCTAATCTACCTGAAGCACATATCATTATCTTTCAAATATACCCATGTGTGATCAAATGAAAGTTTAATGCTTATTTGGCAACATATACAGAGGTTAAATTATTTATATCTGCTAATTCCCTATGTTAATCTATGGAGAAAAAGTGAGGGTCATGGAAAGTGACCACAAGATGTGGGCAGTCAACCATGAACAGGATAGGCAGCACCACCTTTAGACAAATTTAGAACCAACCCAAATATAGACTATTGAGTCCACACCAGCCCTACATCTCATGCCTTCCTCAGCAATCAGACACTTTACCATGTTGTTCACACATGTATCCAGTTATCCATGTGACTTGCATGGGGCGAGGAATAGTCACAGAAATATTTAGTTCTAACAGATTACATGTAGAGGTCATTTTCCTGTCGTGTTCTGTATGGCTTTCACTGCTGGCTTACAGACTGAATCAACAGCTTTCCTCAGCACAATTTAGGTGAAGCAGGCCCAAGAATACCACAGAAAACTATGTTGACTCTGATTAACTTTAGCTTAGATCTACAAATTAAAGACTACATACTCTAGTACTTTAAAAGAAACTGCTTTTTTTATTTTTCTTTTTAATTGGAGGAATTTGAATGTACAACCATTAGGATAATTCATATGACCACAATTTTGCTGCCACATGCAACTAACAGGCAGTGTAATTTATCATAGATATATTTGCCTCAACACAACCCAAATAAAAACAAGAAGCCCATGGGCCTATTGCTTTGCTGACATATAATCTGACTACCATCACCAAGAATTCATTTCCTGAAAAGCATTCCCTCCATGACCCTGAGCAATTAGTCAGTCATCCATATGACGCAACATCAAACTTTCACATGAACACATTTATGATGCATCTGGTATCATTCCCTTTATTCTTTATCAATGTATTGAATTTACTCTCCTTTCCTTAAGTGCTTAATGACCTTGATAAATTGGTCAAGGTCACACAACATTTTGCAAATTTTGACCATTGGCCTAATGCATATTTAGTGGAAGTTTGGCAGTTCCATCTCAATTTAGAATGTCATGGGCATTACAATAAAATAATTTCTTGACATTCATTTTCTCTGTGACCTTGAGAAAGCAAATCAAGGTCACCCACATTATGTAATATCGAAGTTCCATATGATCCACATTTATGATTCATTTGGTATTGTTAGCCTTTTAATTTCTCAAGATGTCAAATTTAGCATCCTTTACATCCTTAATGACCTTAAAAATAGGTCAATGTCACCCAAAATTTTGCAAAATTTGATCATTGGCCTATTTTTGAACACATGTTTGATGTAAATTTTGACATTCCATCTTAATTTATACTGTAAATTGCTTTAATGTCAGTGACTGTACTCTTCTTTTCGCTGATGGCACAAAATCGTAAAAATGAAAGCACAGTGAAATAGTAGTTTACATTGTTTGAATAGGAATTATGTCCAAAGCTGTGAAATTAAACCTACAGTGAAATGGCAAAAATACAAAAACTGAAAATTTATACATGCAAAAATAAAGCAATTTACAGTAAATAAGATGATCAATATAATGTACTTTCAATACCTATGATGTTAGTTCCACTTAATACCACCAGTGGTGCTACCATGACTTACATTTAATAGACTTTTATCTGCATGATGTTTGTATTATGGGACGTTAATATATGTGCACAAGTTCAGATGTAATGACCATAACAAAGAAAAAAACATTACGTGAAATGTATTTCCTAATTGACCTCGACAAATTTGGTCAAGGTCACCCCTATTATGCAATATCAAACTTCCATATATGATACACATTACTGATGGAGTGACAGACAGACAGACAGACATGAGTGATCTCATTAAAATAGACCCAATGTATTCTTCATTTTCTCTCATTTCAGTAAATTCATTGATTTCCTGAAAACCAGTACCCAAAATGAACGGTTGAGCAATGAGAACTTGGGTTAACTTTCACTGGATCACCACATTAATCAAATACATCTTGGTGACACATTTTCTGTACATGTATATAACAGGAATAAAATGAGAATATAGATAAAGATGGGTCTCTATGCAATAAGGTAAAAACGGTTTAGTTGTATTACATATCTAACCTGCCAAATGCTCCATAAGTGTTGACAATCTTGAGTGGGTCATAGGAAGTGTCCATTATTTGCTCAGATGACCACATGTTCTGTACGACAGGAACACTAAGGTAAAAAATGAGGGCAGCCACAGCCAGGTTGATCATCTTCCTCACGTCACTACCTGCTCCAAGTATATGGACTAGTTTAAAAACATTTTATTCATCCAATTAGCATACTACACGTATACCTTTCAAATGTCAGAGCACATTGATAATCTAACTATAATGTACATATATATTATGGAGTGTTAAAGCTAAAATACTAGAAAAATGTAGCCAAAATGAGTATTTAGCCACATTTCATGATAATGGATATGGTACTTCTGAGGGTTGGTACATTTAACAATGACAAGATAGTATGTTTTATCTCATTTCACACAATTGAAAGGATTTTCAAAGTTCTTAAGTGTACACTATACCTAATCCATGGAACACCTGTGATATACTATTTACAACAGTACAATATTTAGACTTTTGCCAGCATTATACCTGATAGTCTCTTGTAACCTTTCCAATGTCTTTTTTTTTAACTTCCAGCAAGTGAAACAGAAGTTTCAGCCAGGAAGTACAATGTAGCAGGTTTATGAATTTGATGATTAATTAGGTTAGGTTTCATTCGTTTCTGGCAAAGGCTAAAGTATTAAACAGAAAAGGTTGCATTTCTTATCACTTTTTTTTTTTTTTTTGATGAAAGACAAATAAAAAATCATCCATTTTTTGCAACTGCCATCTTGGCACACAAAGCTTTGCTGCACCCCGCCCCCCACTCCCCAGTTTTCACAGTATTGATACTTAAATGGCAGAAAGGCACAGATGAGGACTTCTGCATGACATGCAATAGACTTTACACACACAAATATATCAAAAAAAAAAAAAAAGAAAAAAAGAAAAAAAAAAAAGAAAAAAAAAATTGACATGCTGTAGACTTTACACACACAAATATATCAAAAAGAAAAGAAAATTTGCAGCACTACCTGGAGGCAAAATGTGATATATGTGACAGGTGACCCTTGATACAAAATCCCAGCAATTGGCCACATAGTTCCAGGGAAAAAGAAATTTTTATTTTCTTCAAAAGATGGAAAAAATTGTGCATCATCATCTCCTTTGCAAATGCTTGTAGATGCTCACTTGGTAACGACCCATGTGTAAAATCAAAGCGCTCCATGCAAAGGTATTTTGCAAAGAAGTTGAACATGTAGAAAGTATCACAGATGGACAGACAGATGATTGACGCAAATTGATTACATCAGCTGTACTGACTGACAAGTCAGATAACTGAAAAAATACACAGTTTATTTTATTTTAATTCTATTTTTGATACAGCGACCTGATCAGGTCTTGCCTTTTAAATACAACTACCAAACTTGTATGATACTCACCACGGGGACTAATGCCCACTTTATCCTCTTGCTGGATGTGATAGACATTAATCTTGTTGGAAACCCATCTCTTGGGAACAAAATATCGGAAAATTCTCCAGCCTGATGGAAACATCCAAGCAAGAGAAGCATCATCAAAACAGCTGAGGCAGGGCACAATGGTCAACATATTGAGGAATGACAGATTACCACTGAGCATCAGCACCACCTGGTAACAAACAAACAAACTACCAGACCATGTGCAACATTATGAGAATAATATTTGAAACTTTCAGACAAAATACGCAAATCGGAAAGTCTTATTCTACAAAGCTGGATTGAAGATCTGGGAGTCAATATTGATGATGAGTATCTGCAGAATTACTTTATCAGATTTATAAATGTTCTGTACCTTCAAGTTTTTCAGATTAAATTTTTACATCAGCATGATCAGATTATATTCACAAACTACAGATAATGTAAAGTGGGCTGAATGGAAAAGTCAACTGTGTGCATTTTGTAATGAAGGCAAAAGCAGAGGTAGAACAATATCAACAGACCTATCCTCTATGTCTGAAATAAAGAGCAAACTACCATGTATATTAAAAAGCTCCCCTCCCAACTAGTTTCGACGCCCCTTGTGCCTTCATCACGGGAAGGTTGGGAGCAGCTTTCATTGAAATGTGTGTACATTAAGTGGGTGTAAAGAGGCCTATAAATATTTCCGGTGTTGTGCAGGGAAGTGACGTCATAATAATATATAAAGTTCACAAAGTTTTTTTGCAGCCTTTAAGGTAGTGTTATTCTTTATGATAAAAAGTGTCAGTAACAATAAGTTCCGTGGTAAGATAATAGAATGATCATAGAAAAAGACCAAAATGCAATTTGGATGGAGAATTAACATCAATCAATTCCTATTAAACTTTGCGCACTGTCCTGGAAACCGCTCCAATTGTAATGAATATCCAATAATTTTTTGGGGGCGGTCATCTGAGATGTAGTCTTCACTTGTTGATTAAGATACGTCAATTCACTGCCTTAGTACGTTTCTTTGTAATGAAGCAAATGACATTCTTGTCCACTTTTTCTATGATAGTGCAGTGACATGGAAATTTTGGACAGATGTTATTAATTGGTTTACAAAAGTGTCAGAAATTGAAAAAAAAGTCATTGCACTGTGACTGTCGTATAGCAAGGGATATCATATGATATGTAAGTAATACATCAATACCTTTGTTGTCACTAAAAAAATCGTTAAACTAGACATACTTTCAATGCAAGGGTTGACTAATGGGTCCGCCATTTGCTCAAATTAGGTCATGGTGACAGCAAAATATAATCAGTGCATCTTCGCATGATAGATGAGCATACTGCCAAATTTGAGCAAAATACATTGACGCATTCTGGAGATATAGCAGTAACGAGCCCTATCAAGCATGTAATTAGGCTGCCATTTGCTCAATTAGGTCATGGTGACCCAAAAATCCAATCAGTTCATGTTGCCAGATAAGGTAAGCATATCACCAAATTTGAGCAAAATACACGGAGGCATTCTCTACATATTGTGGTAATGAGAATGTGCACATCTGGACGGATGGACAGACAACCCCAAAACAGAAAGGGTCCCCTATATGGGGTGGACCCTTAAAAAATTATTAGAATAAAACTTGTACATTTCATGAAGGCGTCTTGAGACTGGGTGGCACAAAAACATCTATCTTAATAATTCTGTTATTTTGGTTTGCTAGTTCTGTTATCTTTGATCATTCTGTTCTTTTGTATCTTGGTGATTGCCATCTGTTATTTTGTTTGCTTATTCTGCTATCTTGCATTGGTTATTCTGCTCTGTTACCTTGGTTTTGGTTATTCTGCAATCTTTGTTTCCATATTGTTACCTTGGGTTGGTTATATTCTGTTAGCTTGATTTGGTTATTCTGTTATCTTGGGTCTTGGATTGGTTATCGTCTGCTGTTTATCTTGCCTGTATTGCAATACACTACTTATAACAAAAGCAAAACTGTAATATACACATTATATGTACCAAAAGTGCACTTCAGCAGTACAGTAGTCCCTCCTTTGAGAGACCGCCCCTAGTGCCACCCAAAAGGTGGTCACATAAAGCAGGTGGTCCCTCAAAGGAGGTATAAATAACATGAAAAGCACTACAGAGAGACCTGAGAATTGTGGTCTCTCAAAGCAGGTGGTCTCCCAAAGGAGTGGTCTTTCAAAGGAGGGACTACTGTATACAATAACTGCAATTCTTTTTTGACAAATGATAAGGCAGACATACACATAGAATTAAACAGTTTTTGCAACATGCTGTAAAATCAAAATGTGTAGACTAGGCAAGTGTAAAGGTGACTGGTGGAGCCTGTCAACCTGGAACACTGCTCTGTGATTGCCAGACCGGTTTCGTCAATACTTGACTCGTCAGTGGCTATGGTCTAAATGAACGGATTGTGGTGTTGGTGAACGTGCCCCGTGGGCCCCGGTCTTAGTACCGAGGGTTACGTAAGAGATTTGACGTAAACAAATTTTGACGTCAATTGTTTACCAACTGTCAAAGATGACTGTCGGTTTGTGTGTATGGACACCTGCTAGGCACCGCGTGTTTACAAAATGTGCCGCGGTTGTTATGGAGACAAGGGTGTCTCCATATATCTGGGCTGCCAGATAAATGCTGCAAAATCAGATAGGAAAGGTCGGCAAAGGAATTTATTTTATCTGGGCATTTTTCTTCCCTTTTCTCTTCTTGTAGCCATGGAAACCTATTAAACACAGCCATCCTGAAAAGGCAGGACAGGAAGCTACAAGAACTCAGCTCAAGGACTACAACTGTACAATGTGCAGGCCAGCAGTACAGCTCACTTCACTGTTCACATTTCTGATTGTGGTTTTACCTCCGTAAGTTTATATTAACCCTTTCAGTGCCAAATTTTGGACTGAGTCAACAGTTTTTCTCGGTGTGCATTGGCTGCTTTGCACCCAATGTGTGCTGAGAAAAGCTGTTGACCTGGGGTATTCTCTCTGGAACTATAGGCATACTGGTACTTGAATGAAAGGTCTTTTAACGATGAATTCAAATCTGGGATCCTTATGATCATTCAGACTTTTCTGACTTACGTTGATCAACTTTAGACATGATTGGCACTGAAAGAGCTAACAGACCTGCAATCTTGCTTCACTTATCAAACTGTTCTTACCTGGAAGAGCACTTGAATAAAACCTGCAATGATGCTTATTCTTCTGGGCATAGGCACAATGAGAAACCAGGGTACCACCAGCTCCACAAAGTGGTTTGTCAACACTTCAAACTGGTGAAACAGTTCTGGCGTCTGATGCAGGTAGTAAGCTATCGGGTTAGGCACAGGTTGGGTCTGTCATACAAGAAAGTCATTATAAATCTTCACACAAGTCTGTACGCGAACAAAGTTTGAAAAGGCGAATTTTCCAAATGTCTCCCCATGTGCAACTTAAAAGTATGCATGTAATATGATCAAACATGACACAGGACTTAAAGTTAGTGTTCTGGACATGGCCACATAAGAGGTAAAATTGAAACAAAAAAATGTTTAGCAGTGTGCAGATGGTGTACACAGCTCAGTGACTTTATGAATTACCATATTCATCTTAATAAGTGCACAGTGCGCAATGAAAAATTTCATCCACTAAAGCTGAAAAAATGTAGATTCTAAGTGTAATAATAAATTCTACCACTAGCTTGAAAACTATGTGATATTTTGGGGGTCCTTTCTTTGAAAAAAATGTGGGGGGCGCTTATTTGGGAGTGTGCACTTATTAAGATGAATATGGTATGTCATGATCCCCAGACCAGACCTATGATGTTCACACTGAAGTCAGTCACTTATATGTGAGATGAGAGGTACATAAACCTACCAAGTTGAAGGTCACTCACATGCACTATGCATCTTTGTGGTACTGTGGCACATAATCCTATCGAGTTTCATTATGATTTGTCAAATCATTCACAAGAAATCACACAGACATGAAATTAAGGATATACTTTAGGTTAGCAGTAACCTTCACAAATTGTTATATATAACCAATGGTTAATGTATAAAGTGAGATAAAGTAATACATTTTTTGAAAACTAACGAACTGATGATACAGTTGATCACAATTTTAGATCGTTAGTTGATGGCAATATTTACACAACAATTACACAAAAGATCATCATAATTGATCAAAAATATTGATGCAGTTTTGAAGATAAGAACCTCAAATGTGCAGTTAACTAAAGTTATGCAATAAAGTGTGCCTCAGATTTTTAAAAATTTGGTGCCATTTTGTCATCTGAGTCAGTTAAAAGGTGCTTTCCTTTGGTGTGTCATCATTCTATCTTCAAACATCTGTATCTCAAGAACAACAAGTATTTAAAATTCGGGACATGCTTTTTTTTTTTCCATTTGCAGTGTGTTACATAGTTTGACATGAATTTGATGCATAAATAGATGAAAATGTACAAGCTGAATTTAAAATTTATATCAAAGAATGACAATCAGTTATACACTGCTGTGCAAACACTGCTTCCAAGAAACACTACCAAAGTTCCACAGCATGAATCTCAAGTTTGTGTTCTTTCTAAAAATATAACCTTTATTGCACTTTTTAAGTAAATTCACGGTGTTATATACAGAAAACGACACATGTAAGTCAGCACTGAGATCACTGATAACCTAACGTATATCTTTCAAATATTTGGCAATGAGAACTTGACAACTAGCTTAACCCTTTCCCCCTTGATTGACACTTGCGTCAAAAACAGTACTTTCCTTGGCATGAGTTGGGCACTTAACTCATTAACTCATTTCACCCTGATAGGAGACTGAGTCAACAGCTTTCCTTGGCATGGGTACAATGCACCCAAAAGCGCACAAAGGAAAGCTGTTTACCACGGGCATATAATTTGGAATGATCTTCCATGCAAGTTTCATCCAAAATTTTGAAAAAATACTCCCTAAATTAGTAAAATACAATTAGCAGATGATGTTTTGATATTAGCAGGAAAAAGTGTCATTTGGGTGGAATGAGTTAACTGGGACAACACACATTGGGAAGTTGCATGGCTGGGATCCACGGTGTAACAGGGAAAGGAGTAGCAAGCATCAACAATCTGAAAACAGCATGAAAGACTGACAATGCAGATCTTTTGCACATAAGCATACCATATCAGTTTGGCTAGCAGTGTCTGCATTCATGCATTTGGGTGTACTTGTTCACACTCAAATTAACAGGAAGAGAATTAAAATTGTGTCATACTTACTTCATAATGGTAATTCATACATGTCAAATTTCTCCAACATTTGTCTCCCCGAAGCTTTATCAATCCCTGCAAAAAAAAAAAAAAAAAATAGAAAAAAAAAAATTGTGTCCTTCATTTTAAAACTATTTGCCAGTATTTTTGTTTAATTTTAGTGATATCGTAAGTTATAAATATATGCAAATGAATGGCAGGAGATTGAGAATGTTATACAGGAATTTACAGTTGATACTGTTGTATAGCAAACTGGTACCAGCTTTACAATGGCAAAATGACATGCATCATCATCCATTGACCAATGTTTGATACAGCAACAATTTGAAATACATAACATATTGTCATGAAAAATGTGATTTTTAACTCACATATAAATCTAAATATGGACAATTAAACCAGCAATGCACTGTACATAGACTCTCTATCATAGCCTATGTACATTACGAGTTTCAAAGGAGGACTCACAGCACCCAGCATGATTCGAAATATGAGCCATCTGAATGCCCATCGGACAATTCTTGAAGTGGGAGTTCCCCTAGGCAACTGCTTGAAAGAGTAGATAGGACACAGGAAGGCAGCCAAGAACCCAGTCTCCAGTAATTGTGACTCCCAGCCTGTGCAACAAGAAAATGAACTTCTATCAATGCAAAGGATGGACTGCAGGGTCCACCTCTGCTCATACAGGAGTCCTGTGATATGGAAATGATGTCAAGGATACAAAAATGTCATCAAGTCAAGAAATGGTATCGAGGTACAAATGAAACAAATTTCAATAGGTAAGGTCAAGATCAGCTGAATCATGTGGGTACTCAGTAAAGGGCTCTGTAGGCAGGTGGGCTAGGTATGTGCATTTTCCATTAGTTTCTACTGTAATTTGCACCTATGTAACTTTAAAACCACTCTACTTAGAAACACCAAATTTCTTGTGATAAATGGTTGTACATAGTTTGAATACTCCTGTAAATTTGGAAACTTTTGCTGCAAATCTATTCAATGAATTGAATGTTACTTCAACATAGAATCTAATACACCTCTAGCCTAAAAGAATGTTGTGTATTGGGTTGTATATTCAGCCAAATACACATGTAATTGCTAATTGTGACCTCTGCTATTACAGATGGCCAGTAAAACTCGAGATATTTTGTTCACAAATGATTGATAGATACAACCTTGAATGGATGGACAGACAACCTAAAAACATTATGAGTCCCCACGAGGGTGGAGTCATAAAAATTAAATAAAACCTCATCCTCGTTATCCATATAAGTAAGATTGAACTTTATGAGGGCAAATTGCCTTTTTAAGACTCTTTACCAAAACAAATGGCTAGCTTTGCATATATTTATTTATCTGTCATTGAAAAACACAGAAACATATCTTTTTCAGTTTTTCTTTTCCCCTTTTCTTCCATGCATCATAGTATGACAGCGACATTTTATCACAACTATTATTCAATCAGATAGTGCAAGGTTAATGTTTCTCCGCTAATAATGACAGTGACGAGTGAAGTAATGCTCATGGCTCCTACAGCAAGGTCAACAAGTCAAGTGTTCTTATATTTTTACTGAGCTTATTAGAAAGGACAGGCAAACATATTTGCTACAACGAACAGTATCATATGTATGTAGCTTTCCACAGTTTAAATACCATGTACATGTATTTCCTTTTGCCATAAAGGACAAAATTATTTACAAGGATAATAAAAAGAATCTTAGTTCCTTGTGCTATCTTGTTCTGTGCACTTTTCTAACCTGAACTATAATTCTGCAAATGGAAGTAACAATAAAGTGTTCCAGTTAATTTAAAAACATTATATGGGAAGATTTATCCCTCATATTTAAAATTTATGACATAACAAAGAAAATGATGCAATAAAAATTCATGTGCTCAAAAAGAACTATATTCTAATATTTGTATTATAAGCATTTGTTTTCACCAATATGACACATTCATTTTAGCTGTGGGGATGTTGTTAGCAGTACTTATCACTCTAGAAGGAAAAACCTGTGCACATTAAAAAATCCCTGTACAAGCAGGAAAAAATGTGTTGTTCTGGCAAATATAACAACTTGGATTTTACTTTTCACTGAAATTGAAATGATCACCATGTTTTTGATAAGTTTTCCATATTTGCAGAAATGTTTGTGCCACCACTGGTGTATTCATCAGTACACCTGAACTAAGGCAGATACTGATCACTACTGCTTAGCAACAGAACAGAACAAGCGACTTTATTTGGGGGGGGGGGGGGGGGTGATATGCATGTGTCATGATAGGGCCAAACACATACACAGGCACATACATGCATACAGATTTTAAACAACAGGGAATCCTAATGAACAAAACTAGTAATTTTGTTGATTTAGATTCTTTGTTGTTTCAATATATTTATGTTACATGATGGCTATAACTGTAAGAACACTGCGCAAGCCTTGTATAAGAATACCATGCTCACATCTCTTGTGTTTCAAGTCAGTCAGGGTTTTCCTGAAACTTTATAGCTTAACGGTGCCATAAAACTTTGCAAAAAATTTGAAGCTTTCAACATGACCATAAAGCTTTGAATGCTTCCCATGAAGCTATAATTTTGGGAAAAAATGCAAAAATTGCAGCTTTTTAGGCCAAAATAGCAATTTTTAGGACAAAATTTACTTAACTGAGCAGACAAATACAAATCCACATTTGAGCATCACCAAAAATGTAAAGCTTTAATTTTTTCTGGGGAAAACCCTGACAGTGCCCTTAATTCTATCAATTCCACAATTGTGAGGCCGAAATACATTATTACAATCACAGCAATCTCGACACACCACACAAGTTACATGTAGACAAGCAGCCATATGGACAGACACTGCATGAATCATCATCAAAAATTACCAACAGCTACTTGATCATGTTGATCAGGAAGAGCCCATATGGTGAGACCTTGAACAACTCAGGAACAGAGTGTGACCTTGAACAACTCAGGAACACAGTGTGTTCTTGCCTCATCTGAGAACATGATCATCAATCTGTTCCTGCAAAGACTTGTACAAGATCAAACCATAAAGGACAACAGCATATCAAATATATGTCCAGAGGCAGTTTATTATATGTTTATAAGGAGATTAAGAGGAATGTAAAACAGTCTCTAGTGTCCCTAGACAGCCAGCTCTATTTCAATCCTTGAGTCACACTCTCCCATCAGATTGGCCTTCTGCCTTTGCCTCTTCAGCTCAATTTTCTCGGTTTTCATGGTTGGGTTCAATATTTTATATTTTAAGTCAGAGCTGTCCACACCTATTATCTACTAGGTAATGGTCTTAGAAAATACATTACGTGTCCTTCAAAGACAAAGCTGCTGCCTGATAATAATCCCGATTTTGTTTTCATAGTCATGAAGAAGCTTGATAGCTACCAAAGATCCCACACAATACAATATAACCCAGAGTTTCCCTTTCTCATCATACAAACCCTTTCACAAACCATCATTTGAAGGCATACACATCAGTGTTCTTTGGTTTAATAGCATTTCCTTTTCCTACTTTTGTTCATCTACAAAATGCCTGATTTCTTCCCCTGGCTGCCTCTTAGTTCTGTTGAATCTGCAACTATACCATATGCAGGCAGGCAAATTGGCATCTGCCATATTGCACACACTGTGGAGGTCTTGGACCAGTAACCTAGGCCTAATGCATTTACATGTTAAAATAGCGACATTCACTGGCTTATTTCTCCTATTTGAAACATAAAACTGCAATTTCCTTGGCATTCTGCTTCAAGTTTATACCGGTAGCAACAAGTTAAAACCAAGAAAATGGGGGGTCATGTGATTAGATTTTTTTTACAGGTGCATTTGTGTACCTTACCTCCATGATTGACCGTTCCACGCCAAATATGTCTCCAAAAATACATAAAGTTATCACATGATTTAAAATATTTCTAGAGTAGCAGTGCCTTTCTAAAACTCTCAGTTGATAAGTATTTTCCTATCCAAAATGATGATGGGACTTAATTTGGGATGCTCTGCTCCTGTGATATTAACATCCAATAGACACAGCAACAGTATTCAGTACTCGATCAAAAGTTGTGTGTCAGTTGACCGGACCTTGAGGGGTTACTGGTCCAAGACCTAAAGACAGGTACCACTTGGGTCATTGGATGGGAGAAGTTACTTTTGGACAGTGGGTGTTGTTTTGTGATCATACAGGATTCAACATGCAAAACTCTTTGGATCACATGTTATGAATGGCTATTATTGATTGGCTATCATGGTATACATATATGTCAATGCCTCATGGGACCAAATTTAGAATCTTGCCATGTTTTTGACAATGCTCACTGCCAGCCAAAGGTGGTCTTGTATGTATAAGAGCAAGGAAAATAGACTGAAAATATTATATTAAGTTGGTGGTTTAACAGAGATACTTGGTTTCTCATGGTGTGTGGCCATCACACCAAGTACCACTTTACAAATTGAAAACCCTGCTCTCTGCCCATCAATGTGCACAACACTTGAGTATATCATCACTGATCCAGAGAAAAATAGCTTTACATTACAGTAACTTCATTTCATCATTTCCAGTCATACAAAAGGCACTTATGGACTACATCATGCAATGTGAACACCAGGCAAGTGCTTGGTGGCTATGAAGTTTGTTTTAAAATGTAGTTTTCAATATAGTTCAGGAGCATGGTTGGATGCAGGTTTCACTTCTTTCTAGGGTTTTCAGGAGTTATGTCTATGTAATGTGACAGTAGCTCGCAGCACCTTATGTACTGCAGTGTAAGAAAATCCTGATAACATGTCTTATATCAGAGATCTATCTCTATCAAAAGTATTTGACTGATCCTGTCTAAATACTAAGCTGAGCCTGATGTTCTCAGATCATGTGTGTGAGCTCAGGTGACTATGAAAGGTGAGTGTGCTCTGTCTGTGAGTCGGGGGAGGGGGGGAGAGAGGGTAATTCTCCCTTCAAAGAAACTCCAGGAGTGTATTTTTCTCTGTGGAGCAGACTGGTCCATATGAGCTTCACACAAAGTTCAATCAGGAGAATTTATGGAATGAAACAACAAGCTGCTGTTATTTGTAGATAATGTCTGTTCTGTCCTATGTGTTAAAAAGGTAGAAAATCAGAATTCTCAGCAAGTTTGTCTGTTTCTTGGTGACATTTACAGCAAATGGTTCCATCATGCATAATATTTATGGATCCCAGAATATTCCCTAGAGCTGTTGTCTGAGAGATTCAGCCCACTACACCTCAGGTAGCACAGCAATGTGCTCTAGGATCTGGAACTTTGAAGTTTACAAGGCACTGATTCCGACAGACAGTATGGCAAAGTGTCAGCCTAAGGTTTGAAATACAGTGGTCCCTGTCTTGAGAGACCACCCCTACTGCCGGGCGAAAATGTGGTCTCTCAAAACAGGTGGTCTTTCATTAGAGGTGTAATAACATGGAAAAGATAGCACAGTGTTCTGAGATACCGGTCTTAAAAAGATATGCGGTCTCTCATTGGAGGGGTCTCTGAAGACAGGTACCACTGCATTCCCTTTGTTGATTCAGTAGAAATGTTCCCTTCGGGATGGTTCAACATTTTAATCATTTTAATTATTTTGGAATTAGTACTTTCACTATAAAAGTACTAATTCCGAAATGATTAAAACCTAAACTATGAGTCAAAGTTGTCTTTCCACAATATAACACCTGAGTTTACCCTGGCTGAACTGCAGAAATTATCTATCGCTAAATCTACTGGAATCGCTGGCATTAGTGCCAGACTGCTCCGCTCCGTCGCCATCCTTGTAGCAGATCTTCTGACCAACATATTTAATACTTCACTAGAAACAGGAACCATACCCAATGTTTGGAAACAAGCTCGAGTTACTGCAATATTTAAGGATGGAGACAGAACGGGCATAAACAATTATAGACTAATATCTATCATTCCTGTAGTTATGAAAATATTTGAGAGGGCGATTCATGAGCAGTTATGTACATATCTCAAAAAGCTTCAGCTCCTTTACCCGCAACAATCCGGTTTTAGAGAGAAACACTCAACTATGACTGCTCTGTTGGATGTTACTGATTACCTTCTTTGGAACATAGACAGGGGCTTTGCAACTGGTGCCATGTTTCTGGATCTTAAAAAGGCCTTTGACACAGTGCCCCATGACAGGCTCCTGTCCAAGTTGCACAGGATAGGTGTTGTGAACAAGGAACAGAAATGGTTTAAATGTTACTTGGAAGACCGCAAACAATATACTTGTGTTAATGGTCATTCCTCAAGCCTTGAAGATATACCTTGCGGGGTCCCTCAGGGATCCATCCTACATGTAGGTCCATTGCTTTTTGTATTTTATATCAATGATATCTGCTCTGCCGTCAACATATGCAAAATAGTGTTGTACACAGATGACACCGCTCTGTTCTACAGCAGCAAGGATATTAATGAAATTCAATTGGCACTGAATGAAGACTTAGAAAGTATTGCTATGTGGTGGAATGAGAATAAACTTACTTTGAATGTGAATAAAACTAAAGCAATGGTAACTGGTTCACCACATAAAACTCGTGATGTCAAATTGGATATTACCATCAGTGACATTTCCTTGGAAATAGTCAATGTTTTCAAATATTTGGGTGTATATCTGGACACTAATTTGAACTGGAAAACTCATGTGGATTATCTTGCATCCAAAGTGTCTAAACGAATTGCCTTACTCGGACGTCTAAAAAAGTTCTTAATACCAGAAACGTTTAATACTCTATATAAAACTTTAGTATTATCTCAAATGGATTACTGTCATATCATCTGGGGGAACTGTGCTCAAACAGTAAAATCCAGAATCCAAATACTCCAAAACAGAGCAGCCAGGATTATTCTGAGCGCTGATAAACGTACCAGTGTTACTAGCATGCACTATCAATTAAAATGGAGAACCTTGGAGTACAGACGTCAATTCCACAAATCATTTCTGGTGCTCAAAAGTATCAGAAAATCTATCACGCCATATCTGTGCACAATGTTTGATAAAGTTCAGGATAGTCATACATATCTTACAAGAGGCAGCACCCATGGAAATGTAAAACTTGCGGCCCCAAAGACTGACTATGGCAAGAGAACCTTTTCTTTTTCTGGGGCTTCCCAATGGAATAAATTACCACTGGTGCTCAGAGAAATGAACATTGACTGTTTTAAACGCCATTACCACAAATATGCCTCTTAATTCTGTGATATTTTACCTATGGACTTGCCTGATCTTTTACTGTATATATTCCATGTTTTGATTATGCCTTTTACATGTATGTTTTTATGTATGTATACCTGTTTTATTTGTTTTGTAACACTGGGCCCTGAAGGAGAACAGTGCCTTGGTACTGATCAGGCTGCCCAGTATAAATAAGGACAAATAAAATAAATAAATTCAGTACATTGTGTTGTGGGGGGGGGGGAGGGGTAAATGGACCTGTTCACTTCTACAGGTAATGGAAAATGATTGTCATTTGTAACCTGGTATTATTTCTTGGAAGATAATCATTTTTAAGTACTAAGTTGGGGGGGAGGGAGGGGGGGGGCATGAAATTTAGTACCCTCAGTACCAATTGAAAATGATGATAATGCTGAACCATCCGTTAGTATGTTCATGTCGGGTCAATAAGTCTAGCCCACATATTATTTGTTATCAGTTTCATAATATTCAGTACCTGGACTAAGTTGTGTTTGCAAAAGAAAGCCCTGCAGGCTTTGTATGTTCATCCAGTTTTTGTGCTAGAAAGCAAACCTGTAGTATCCATTTTGTTGCTGTATCAACAACTATCCTTATCACATGGATTTTGATCCATAATTCCTGCTACTAACACATGGAAATTGGTGGAGGGATGCTTAATTCTCAACTGAAGTAAGTTATCTTTGAGATTCTCAGTACATGAGAATCCTATTGAGATTTGTTTGTCTCCAGGAATTAGGATACACTTAGAAGCTTGTACAATGTTCTAATTTGTAACCAGGTCCTTCAGTGCAAGCAATACAGGATGAGGAACAAATCATCCTCATTTTGGCCGATCGTGAGCTTGAGCTTTGTTGTAAAAGAGAGTTTCAATCTAGATATCTGACATTAGCCAGAGCTTCCACTAGTTTCTCCATTAGATACCCTCTCATTGTACACAATGACAGGTTATCTATTGGACAAACTAAAGAAAGTTTTGGTTTAAATGGTACAATTAGATATTTTTTTTTTAACTTTTAGCCAATAAAAGTGCTGATTTAAGATTGAGTCAACAGCTTTCCTCGGGACACTTTTCATGCATTGCAGGCCGTTTTCTGAGGAAAGCAGTTGCCTAAGACTATTTTTTGCTTCAGACTAGGGCATGCAGGTATTTGAATGAAAGGTATCTTCATGAGGAATTTAAATCTTTTAACCATTACATGTATATGTTTAAAAGTAATGAGAAAAGGACTATAGCAGTGATTAGCATTTTAAGGATTAACAGCTGGGTGTGCTGAAACACATGTGTGTGCATATCTGTTGGTTTGATGTACAATATCGTGCAGTATACAAGATTCATAGAAGAATACCATCGTGTACAAAAATTATTTCCTTGTCATTGAATGTGGAAGAAAATTTTATGGTGGCCCAAAAAGAATTGAAAAGATTCCCAACCTTGTGAAGCCAAATTTCAAATGCATGTTTGTTTGTTTATTTTTATTTTTTTGGGGGGGGGGGGGGTGTAAGAAATGTTCTATAACCCAAAATAACAACCACTCTTATGTTTCCCATCTACATGCCATAAAAAGGGCAATTTAAATGGGCTTACTTGTCAGCTAATCATAAAAGCAATGACCAGCTCTGCCTGACTGCCACAATAAGACCAGATTACATGGTGTCGCTGACATATATTCAGGAATACATGCCAGGATCAGTAGCCTGTAATCCATCACTAGAAATGCCTGTAAGACAATGATGCAAACCAATAGATCAACCAGGGGTTTAGAGAGGAATCCACTACCCAAGAATTAGCTGAACAGTCCTTTAATAGAAAATGGCAAGGGTACGTCCATAAGCCATTGGCCAGGGAGGATCACGATGCGGCTACCGAGGAGTACCTTGCTAAGATTCATCACTGGACGTCAACAGGCCAAACCAAAATGCACTCCTGACATTCAGGCACCTGACCCTCTGAGCCACAATATGGGACTGTGTGATGACTGACTCCATCCAGAGTTGTATTCAAACAAACCACCGCCACACGATAAGCAACTACTCATCTTAAATAGGAGACATTCATATTTAACTGCGATCATGCTCACTTCCTGTGTTGCCGGGGCAACAGACTGATGCTTCCACCATAATCAGGGCAGATTCGTATTATATACTACATAAACATCCATAAATAACACCTTTTCAACCAAAAGAGACCCCATTTCTAATTAATTTAGGCATCGTTTATGTATCAAATGTATGTTAATACATTTTCTTAATATTATTGTGTGTTTGTGTTGTTCATTTTGTTGAGAAAGTGCTTTTGTACCATGCTAAATACATGAATCTGCCATGATGCAGGTGACTTCCTCTTTTGCTCAATAGGTGTTAGAGTAGGACCACATTATTTTATATGTGAATACATCATATTTGAATACACTATGCTTATTTTCTCTTGGCTGTGCGTGCACATGTTATTCTGGATATAATGTTGAATACCCATGAGATGTACACACAAGTGGGCAGACACACAACTGTCAAACTACTGGGTCAGAAATGGGACTTTTGAGTCAATTAGAGATAATTAGTGTGCCCAACTACTTGGTTTTTTTTAACGATATGAACAGACATTGTGGTGTTGAGTCAGGTTTTAGTGAAACTTGGACATCATTTTGGCTTAATTTACAGGAATTGATAAATTCCCTCAAATTTTCATCTCCATATGTATGAATATGAATATACATATATATAGGACATACATTCTCTTTCTATGTGCAAACATAAACAAGCTACACTGTATATACATGTATACGTATCATGGTTACATAAGATGAGAAAGTAATTCTCATATAAACCAGACAAACTGCCCGAAGGCGACATTTATTTGCCAAAACATATTGTTGTCAATGACCATGAATATCTTGACTTGTTACGTGCATGTTGAAAACCAGTGCCATACTTAAGCAACACACATGTTCATTCATACACCAATGTATAGCATGACAAATAAGACATCTGTAATAATACTGAAACATACCAAATGAATACCTGAAAAAAAAAGATCAAACAAAAATAACTTTGGGAGATGCTTTTGTAGTAATCAAATACATTTCAAGCCTATCAAAGAATGTAATACATTTCAAGCCTATCAAAGAAAAACATTCATTCTAATAGTCCTTATCAATTTCCAGTAAGAAAACATGTATTTCACACATGGAATTATATTTAAAATGCAATCAGAGATGGCCCTTATCTCATTTATAACCTTGGTAATCACAGGTCTCATTTTAGAAAAAACTGCAGTCATAAATAAAACAAGAGGCCCATGGGCCTAATGGTCTGCTGGAACCGTGTCTATATATATTGCACCTGTTCATTTCAAAGCTGCGAGTCCTCGAGTGGCTTCTGAACATATAAAGCTAATGTAAATTTTGTGCATAAAATGTCCACCAGAAGGCACTTCACTCCACATGTAATCATAGATTATTTGTGCAATTCCTGTGATAGATATTGTTGCATGTACCAAGACTACAATGAGACTTTATGTCCTCAGTGACCTTGGTACAGAAGATCAAGGTCACCCAGATTATGTAATACAAGAGGCCCATAGGCCTGGTGCTGTGCTGACATTGCCATTGATGTCCAAGCTATGTATACCCTGCCATTACAAAATCGCCTTTTTCAACTTCACAGGCATGGTGACCTCAAAAAATAGGTCAAGGTCACTGATATTATATAACATTCTACCTTTGGACATCTTCTATATATATCCTATAAATTTGGCAAGTCTAATCCAAGTACTTTTCTAGATATGGAATTTTATTTCCTTACAACACACTTTGGCAATTTCTGTCAAATTATAGGTGGTGCCACTAGTATCATAAGCGACTTAGACTTTTACCTCCCCCACAATCCCACCAAATTTGGTGAAGATCTGCCAAAGATGCTAGATGTGTTCACAAGATTTTCATATTTTGATCCGAGCTACCTTACATGGTATTGTAGGTGGCACCACCAATATCAAAATTAACCGAGATTTTCATACACCCTATAAGTTCTGAAAGTTATATTGTGCTAACTTGAAAACTGTGGACAGTATTGCGGTCACAAGATTTTCACATTTATACCTGTACACTGGTCCCCCCTCTTATAAGGCCATCCCAAAGGAACTAGAAAAGTGGCCTTATAAGAGAGGTGGCCTCTCTTAAGGGGTAAAATACAATGAAAATGCCATACTTGCTGCAGTGAGAAGTGGCCTTTGTAGAGGGGGAGGCCTCTCTCCAGGGAGGGCCTTATAAGAGGCGGACTACTGTATATTACATCGATTTCTACACACATTTTTATACACTTAATAACTCCTAAACATTATATGGCCCAGTCTCAAAAATTTTGGGGTGCAGAGCAGTTGCCAGATGACCACTATATTTAAACTGCCCATTTGACCTTGACCTTCAACTCAGACTAAAATATTGTTATGTTCAAAATATGCGCCTCACATCCAGCTTCCCATATATAGTCTGTTTGTTCAAATCAGGTAATAACTTTTCCGAGTTATTGAAGGAAAACAAACTTGGACAAGCGCCAAACTCCAAAATTACTGGGTACAAGTGACCCAAAAAGTAGGTCACCAAGTACAGTTTTATGTATTATGTCAGCAAGTGCAATTTTGATCTGGAGGCTCAATTTTCTTTGCCATTGATGTCCAAGCTGCACCATGGCATTATGAAATCACCTTTTCAACTTTACAGGCATGGTGACCTCACAAAAAGAAGTCAAGGTCACTGACATTATATAACATTCTACCTTTGGCCATGGTATATATCCTTTAAATTTGGCAAGTCTAATCCAACTACACTTCCAAATATGGAATTTTACATCTAAGAATACACTTTGGCTCATAATTTTCATCAGATTATAGGTGGTGCCACCAGTATCATTTGCAACTTAAGACTTTCACCTCCCCCACAAGCCCACCAATTTGGTGAAGATCTGCCAAAAATTAAAGATGCTAGAATGTTCACAAGCTTCTACATTTTGAACCCTATAATACACAATAATGTATGTGGCACCACCAATATCGAAAGTAGCCTAGATTTTTATCCAGCCTACAAGTCCTGAAAGTTATATTGGGCTAACTCCAAAACTGTGGACGGTATTGGTCTCACGAGCAAAAGTTTACAGACGGACAGACAGACATGAACAGTTGCATAGGCTCTGCAACCTTTGGTCAGCACAGTTTCATGTAAAAACTAAAATGCCAATCAGGCCAATGTTTTGTATGGTAACATGCAATGGTACATAACACTTAAAAAGATGAAGCATAACGTACATCAATTAGGTCGGGTATTTTTGGAGGTGCAGTATCTACTATTTGTAGTGTTTAAAAGTCCAGGAGTGCATGTACAAAAGTATGCTGGGAAAAATAAAATGCACCAAATTGGCACTTAAAATGCTGCTATGTTAGCTGTCTTTCACGTTATTATTTGATTGTTTAAATTCAGCTGCAAATAACTGCCTGCTGAACGTTTTTTTTTTCCTCCATTGGTATGCAAATGGAAAGACACAAAGGTGACAATACAAACAGAAGTATATTGGTGAAAGTACAAACCCCGATTTGTTTGCATACTTACCAAATTTGACCTACATTGACAATAGACTGGTATAAGGCCCAGATAAAGAGCATCATGATCATATTTGAGCAGCCACAGATGAAGACAACTCCTGATAAAACTAAGCCCAGAGTGGCCATGTGTTGAAGTAATGGGTCAATGTAGTCTTCATAGTTGAAAAACCAAAGTAAAGTTGGCACTTGCTTTATTGTTCCCATGCTGATACCCTTCAATTGGAACTCATTCATCTGCATGAAGCTGTTTGCAGGCAGCAGGCCACGGCTCCCAAATAATGCATTGTTCTGCTCGAAGGCAACCAGGAATGCCACAACTGCACAAGAAAAAGAAAGAAAAAACAGTTAGGACCCTCTCCTTGTTAAACTGGATAAAAGAGGATGGATATCATATGTCATGCATGTTCTTTGATATTTTACCAACTTTCTTGTTTCGAATGTGAAAATGTGAAGTGTATTTTTTTTCTTTCCCCAGTACAGACAAGGTATCAATGAAGGCTACTGGCCTGATCCTTGTGGAACTGGCTTAATTTACTGTGTTCCTAATCAAGTTACACCATCTGTGTTACAAGTTTCATTATGGCATACATCTGTAATCTCAACTAGATGTAACCCTTTGTAGAATATAACAGTGCAGGTGCAAGAAGTTTCTGTATATAAAGCATTTTCTTAATTTTTTTTCAAATTTAATATGTGTGCAATCATATTTATATGCACATATGGACTCACCATCTAAAGAATTTTTATGCATGTAGTAGTCTGTTCAGATGTGGGCTGTGTACAAAGAAAATAAATTGCTATCTGACAAAACCAATTTTGAGCACTTCACTTACAGTGGCACAGTTTGATATCACATAACTTTGTCCCAAATTAACATATCTCCATTATTTTTGCAAACTATTATTGTCTAAAGTCCAACTATATTTTGATAAAATTTTAAGCAATTCTTTTAAGCTGTTCTTGAGAAGAAGTCGAAAATAGCCTTAACATACAAAAATTCATTTAAAAAAAAAAACTTTATAAGTTGCAGCACCAGCTGGTGGCCAAAATAAGAACTACTTGACTCCAGGTAACGCTATGTACAATATCAAAGTAATTGGCCAGGTAGTTCTTGAGACAAGGATTTTTTTTCAAAAAATAAATTTTTAAAATCATAAAAAATAGAAAAAGGATGATGGACGACAGAAGAAGGACCATAAAATAAGCTCAGCTACCATACCGACGTGTCAGCTGAGCTAAAAATGTAGTGAAGTCTAATTTGGGAAAAATCACAGGATAAATTTTTTTTCCCAAATTTGAGATAAAAACTGCAGTGTTTAGGGGATTTTACATTGAACCAAAGGAGAAAACAACTCAGTTTTTACTTTTGTGAATACAAATATTAACTGTAGAAATGAAGTCTTCACTAAAATAATGAACATGTCTACGAATTTCTTATCCTTAAATCATGACATGTACCCTACAATACAAAAGGACCTTGGGCTTGGTCCTGGCATGTTGCCTGGAGCTGGACACACTGAAATGTGACGATTGGTATATTTGGCAGAAGCTACAACCATTCCCATGTTGACATCCAAGCATCCCACTATAAGACCTGAAGTTGAGACACTAACCACATGCTATGCATTAATTTATGTTACCTATCCCTATTTAACATAACAATAAAAACAAATAATTTACTGCTTGAAAAGGGGACTTTTGCAGACGATTTTTTCAAGACAATCACGTTCTTAAAACACAGATAACAAAAATGTTACCATGGTTACATGCATGTATGTATGGAGGTGAACAGGTTAACATGTCATTGCTGACGAGCACCATGACAATCACAGACACGTACACAAATACTGATTGTGATTGCACGACTTGACTCACTGGGCCTATCACACCTGGACACGTACAATATACAAATGCCAGCAACCGCAGCATCACAATGCGGGTTAACCAGTAAGTTCCAGTTTCCAGCTTCACGTTTGGATCAACAACGTCTGTGTCAGTCGATGTCTTCTCTTGAGTTTTCTTTTGTATTTTCTGTGCTGGGATATCTTCCTCTGCTGGGGTTTCTTCGTCATGGCCACCGCGCCGACGCAAATCCGTAGATACTTTCTCTGCCTGGTCATCCGACTCCGTGTCCGACTCAGAACCCATGTTTCGCGGGAACCGATGTGCTCTCGTGCGCATGTTTACTGCGCCTATCCCCTACATCAATTAAAACAAGCTGCGCTCTATTTTGTTTGATGTAAGCGACACAAATGTGGCGACAAGCACAACGGATGCCGCGGCCCTGGCAGATCTGGCGTGATTCGGTGTTTACGCTTTATGATATGTATAGGCCCGGCCACTGGGTCTATACACTGTGAATCTTGACTAAAATGAACAACATCTTTTCTTAATTTGGCGTTCACCCCGCCCCCCACACACATCCTAGAAAAGATGAACCCAGACATTTTGTTTTTCCAAGAATCCTTCCTTTCTTTCTTTTCTTTCTTTCTTTCTTTCTTTCTTTCTTTCTTTCTTTCTTTCTCTCTCTCTCTCTCTCTCCCTTCCTTCCTTCCTTCCTTCCTTCCTTCCTTCCTTCCTTCCTTCCTTCCTTCCTTCCTTCCTTTCTTTCTTTCTTTCTTTCTTTCTTTCTTTCTTTCTTTCTTTCTTTCTTTCTTTCTTTCTTTCTTTCTTTCTTTCTTTCTTTCTTTCTTTCTTTCTTTCTTTACGACCAGATTTGTCCGGAGTTTTTCTCGGACCCTACTATTCCGAAAACGACCAAACTTGCCATGGTGAATGACCTACCAGTGAAATTAGGCACCTGACTTGGAATCCCGGGCTTGGAATAGTCATGATGATTAACATTATGTAAAAATTATAAAATTTTAAAAGCTCTATATCTTCTAAACTATTGGAGATGGACACAAAGTTCTAACTTACACATACAGTTTTGAGACAACTGGCAAATCCAACAGCATATACAAACAAAGCTCGGGGAATTTTAATGCACGCTAAATTCATCAAATTTCTCCCCAATCCACATACAGGCATTGAACTACTTGCTGTATGACATATTGCTTGACCTCCGTGGTGCCAAGCAATCATTTTGCATTCATAATTAATTTAGTTTGAACCTGTCTCACAGGCAACTTTCTATCCATGCATGCTAAGTGTATGCTTTGGAAGGTTTGCGTCTTGTAGCAAATTGGGGTGGGGGACTCCCAACAACTGTGTAATGAGGCTCTCAATAAAATACAGAGTACGGTATATCTTTATGTTCATGCAGGAACGCATTGACTCCATGCTGCCATATGTACCAGGCAGGCTATAGTTTCCACTAGGTATTAAGTGAGTAATTCGGCCAGCTTCTGCGTAGAATGATTATAGAGTGTGTATTAGAAATGACCCTTACAGGTACAGGGTGCTGTCTCTTATATAATTCTGACCACAGTAACATATTTTTTTTCTGAAACTGACAGATACAGTGTGCAGTATTTATTGACAGGTCAGCGTTCAATACACCCAGCGTAGTGACTAAATACACATGGCAGTGGTTAGTTAACATTTGGTATTATTTTACTCCCAGGGGCAAATAGATATCACACACATATTTTTTAAGCTCTTCTTTTATTATAACAATTCCAGGGCGAAAGTTAATCATATGTTAGTATTCATTTATAGGGCATCACCTACACATTAACACCATAACAGAGGGCATAAATGGCGAGGTTGCGAGCTGCAAATGGAATTTTGTGGGCCGTAAATGACATTTGCACGCATTTGCGGGCCGCAAGTGACATGAAGCGACGGGAACAGTTTATTTCAAGCTAATGCAACTAATAATTGGCTTTGAAAATATTGCAAATTAATAATAATATTACTAATGGATTTTTTTTGTTTGTTTGTTTTTTTTTTTTTTTTTTTTTTTTTTTTTTTTGGTTTTTTTTTTTTTTTTTTGGTTTTTTTTTTTTTGCTTTTTTTTTGGGGGGGGGGGGGTTGGTTTTTTTGTCATTGGCATCATTGTATGGCGCTTGGTATTCGATTTGTGGCCCTCCATTGGGGATTTCCACCTTCCGCTTTGCGTCAGGGGCAAATAACCACTGTCGGGCCCCAAATCGAACACCGCGAGCCTCAAATGCTCCCAATGCCAGCAAAGCAAACATTATTGTTATAATAAAGACCACTGGGTTGGATTTAGCCCATTATACATGCCTGAAGCTCGACCGCTTCCTGAAAGCCGTAAAATGGGTGCAAATGTCTTATTCTCTGTGCTGGACCTTCATGTTCTGTTCCATTTTAAAACGATATGAAATGTCTGGAGAAAGACCATCGGTCTGAGAATATCACATTTCCTTGTTGTGCAGGTGGTCGCTGAAGAGAAGTGGTTGTACATTAAATTTGAACTCTTCTGCTCCGCTAGGTTTGCAATGAAAAAGCAAGCTTGTCTGTCTGCAGAAATCTTTTCACTTTGTGTGGGGGAAATTTTATGTTCGTAAGTCAAATACCCGAGAAAAATTCGTTATGTGAATTAACTTTGCTTGCATTACAAGTGGTAAATGTCACAGTAGACATGTTTCCCATATTTTAGAGATATGTACAAGTGAACATTAAAATATGTTATTGGTCCATTGAATTGCTTCAAAATTGATCGGGGGAGAGTGGTGCTTGGAAAAGGTAATGTGGTTCGTTTTGACACAGATTAAAATAATGTATGCCACAGACGTTTAAAAAAAAAAAAACAACAACAACAACAACAACAACAAAAAAAAAACATCGGATCTGCTCTTCTGTTATTCCGAACTTTGACTCTTACAGTCAAGATGAAAATTTTTAGAACTTTTCCCCAGACCACGAATGTATGGATATATTTAAATGCATGAGTTTTGAGAAACACATTTTATGCCTTTTTTTTTAAAAATGTGCTGCAAATATGACGAAATCATACCTTTTGGTTTTCCGTATATAGTCTTTTACAGTTCTGGTTTAAAGGGGTAACTGCGTGGAGGGTCCCAGTACACTAGCATGTGTTTGGAGAAGTGGAGAAGGACAACTTTGCTTTTCAAACCCCTTCAGACAAGCTAAATTGTATGTGTGCGTGTGTTTGGAAGGGGGGTATGAGAAGGAGAGGGAGTGTTTGTTTGAGGGAAAGCGGTTAAAAATCACGCAGAACAGCCATAAACAGGTGACTTAAACAAATCTTGGCATCCAAACAGACAGGACCATCACTTCCACACAAACTCTCCATTACGGACAAGATGTACGTCACATGTAAGAAGCAGAATGTAACCATTATTACGGATGCTTTTTCTGTTTTTGTTTTAAAGACTAACGGGAAAGTCCATTTGAAAAGAAACAGAAGTAAAGATTTGATGGCACTTTGATTATCTTAGCAAGGAGGGTAGAGACCCTCTTAGTAAATATCAAGAGACGGAGAGAGAGAGAGCGGAGCCTCTACATTCAGTTAACAGTTGTATTTATAATTATAATGCAAGACAATCCCAGAATTTCCATATCATTAGATGTCATACAAATACCAAGACATTTTCAATCAGCTGTCATGGTGCTCAAATCAGGGATAATATCCCACCCCCATCAAAGACAATAATTTCTCTTGTTCAAAGATACTTTAAAATTACATTATTTGAATAACTGGTATAAATCCTGACCGTTTGCTCTGTGTTTGTACATGCATTTTTAATTGTGAATCTTTATACCCGTGTGGATATTTGTGTACCTCATGAACAAATCAAGCCTTGTGTCTGTGTATTATATCTGTATTGTTTCAATGTACTGACAAGTGTATAGTTTTTACCATAGAGATACGCATTTATTTGCTTCCTTCCATCCAGCCAATGTTGGTGTTGTATTGTATGTCTCAGGTTACATATTATTATTGATTTGTTCAATAAACAATAAACAAATTTGGTAGTCTTGTCAATCTGTTATCCAGCCTTGATTGATACTCTTTTTAGCTCCAGTAGATAACAGTTTCATTTTAAAAAAAAAATGCACCACACAGTTCAGGTGTCGGGCGGACATTGAACTAAAAACATGTCAAGACAGTCTAATTGTATTTTTCATTGTAACCCGTGCAACCCTTTGTTTTACTGGTACGAACGAGTCTTATGGTGGGATTAGAAAAGCCGCGTGATATTCACTTGACGCAGAAAGCTTGCAACCAGTCGCAGTCAACTTGAAAAGCATTGACAACCTGGCATGAACTCCAGCCAAGCACAGTCCGCCTACTAACAGTGGGGTAGATACAATCAGGTCAAGGCATCACACTTTCATGATTTGACCAGGGGTACGGAGCTCCAGGTGGCAGCGGAGAACCAGACTAACCTGGACATATGCTTCATTTTCTGCCGCTTGGTTCGTATATTTTTTATGCTTTATTTTGTTTTCTTTAGCAAAGCTGACATTAAATGGGCACATTTCTTTGAGAGTGAGATGCGGGTTTGAATGCTGCTTCGTTATGTTTTGAACTTGAATCCTTGGATTTGAATGCGTTTTCGTTTTGTCTTACACTTAAACCGTCGGGGGAAGGTCGAAAAAACCTTTGTTGTTGAAGAGGTGCATTCGAGTGTTGGGGCTCACAGGAAGTTCGGCGCTTTGGAGAAGAAGTGAGGGCGTGTGACGTGGATTTTAGGTTTGACAGGGGGGTTACCGGGAAGACAGTAAGGAGTCAAAACTGTACAGGACTTACTGGTAGGGTGCTGGGAGAACAGAAATTTAATGTTTAATTTATTAATAGCACAGAACTAAAGACACCTATGCAAGTAAGGGTATTGGGGCTTGGTTTTGCAGGAAAGTTAAGATCCAGGCGGTTCAATAGTTGTGCTGGCGCCCTGGTCATGTGCAAAGCTGTTGACGGCTCAAACGCTCTCAATTAAAGCTTCGAACGTATATTCTAGCGAAATATGCAACTGCCCCAGTTTTGCGATTATGGTGCACCCAAATCGAGTTTTTTTCCCCCTATCCACGATTTCGAAGGAATTCTGATCGGTCATTTATTATAATTTGTACACGTTTAATTTTTCTGTTTAAACTTGCCAAGTCGCCAATGGTTGATCTTGAAGAGGAAAATCAAATCGCCAAAGATGCACGATAATTCTTTGAATTAGGTCCACTTGAAAGATCACAATGTCTTAAAATATTAAAAAGGTTTTTTTTTTCCAAAAAGATATAGTGGTGCTATCCACCCGGTCAGACATTTCCGATATACCTGTAGATGGTGATGTTTGTCCCGATGCGATACACATGGAGCAATAATTACTGTTTCAGGTAGCGAGATCGATTTTTTTGGGAAAGTTATCATCAATATATGTGGAAAGTCGCACTGACTGTACATGTGTTGAGGCAATACCTTTACAGTCATTAATTTTTACTGTACCTATGTCTAGAACGAAATGTCCAAAATATTTTGGGAGTTGTTTATAGATATTTTTTTTTTACCGGTGGCACAGACATGCTGCAAGACCGAGCACATTTTTGTGTTGCTTTGATCAGGAGTATGAAACGAGTCTATATGCCGGGTATGAGGACCCAGAGAACACCAGTTTGAAGCTCAACAAGATTGCAGGCTATTTCTGGTATTCTGTATGGAATTTGATTTTGACTTTGATTTTGATGTACAGTTTGTGTTTATCTGTGACTTCTCATTGACGCCGCCAAAATCAATCAAACCCGTCACGGGTTTGATTGATTTTTGTTTATCACATAGACCAGGTACATACAATAGGAGGATCCATGCAAAAGAATACAATACAATAGTAGCGAAAACACCCTGATCCATATGAATGGAAAGCGCTAGAAAGCCAGCATACTAGCTTGGCTTATTTCCATGACGGTCCACAACACCTGGGTAAAAATAAACACTTTGGTGAAATATAATATTTATTTTTAACCAAAATTGAGCATATATATAAATTAAATGTAGAAAAAAAAATCTACGTCATACAAAAGAAAAATAGCACTACTCTTAAGGCATGTATCTATTATGATAAAAAGATTATGTTTATGGCTTGAGCCATGACTAAAAAGTAGTTTCTTTAGTTACCCCAAAGCTATACAGATGGCAGCACATATATGCTGCCCTGTGCACAGCATATGGGCAACCAGCTTATGGCCTCATAAAATTACCTAGTTTTAAATTATAAAGCTCCCTTTTAAGAACCGTATTCTGGGTTTTCTACTGCAATCATTGACTCCCTCAAAGACCTTTTACAACCTTTCTCAAACATCTGTCTGGATGGTGAATTCTTTAGTTCGTTTGGGAGTCCATTCCAGAGCTTCACACCATTGTAGATAAATGGGTTCTTTCCTTGGCTTCTAACCTGTGGTAAGACAAATGAGCCTTGACGGCGTCTTGTCTTTATATTATGGGTGGCATTAGTGAGCTGAAGATCATAAAAATATTCTGGAGCTTGAGATTATTTAATTTTAATAAATTCAATCGTTTAATAAAAATAATTATGAGCAATAACGAGCTAAGAAAATCTCTGGTCCAATACATTTTCCCACGTCACTAAACGCCTTTATCATTTTGTCGCGGCAAACCCACTCAGACTCACCTAGGCTTTTTATATATATAAAACAGAAACGTCTAAACATATTCCAACGGTACTGTTTATATGCATCAAGACTTTCGTCCCAGCAAGTTAGCACACATTGCGAGGATCTACACAGTATATTAGTCTTTAATTCTTTTTACATTAGCACAGATGTTTACATTATGTATGATTCTTGCGCTTGATCTGCATTCAATTGGAAGAATGTTTCAGAAAACCTTATTCCAAAATTGCCCATACTAGTTAGTAAAATGGAAAAATATATGTACTGGCCATGTACGTTACTTTCATAGATTGTTAAAATTTGAGATGTTTCTGTTTATATTTTTGTTCACAATGTTATTGTCCCACTCCACCCCTGGCCCATCGTGTAGTACCTCATCTTTCCTTCTTTCCCTCAACCATATTCCAATGATACTGTTTATACGTATCAACAAATTCGTCCCAGGAAGTCAGCACATACAGTCTGCTGCCTCATTTTCATTTTTTATCTAAACCATATTCCAATGATACTGTATATAACGTAACAAGAAAGTTATCCTATCAATGTAACCGATATTGCCAAATTTTGGTTAGTATTGTCTTTAGTCTTTATTTTTTTTATACATAAGCATAGAATTTTTAAGTTTTTAAGTTTTGTATGATTCTTAAATTTTCTCAGCATTCAAATTGAAGAACTTTTCAGAAAACTTTTTTTCCCAAAGTAGTTAAATAGACACATTTAACTACTGCCGATCTAGATTTTTCTGAGATTGATATAATTTGAGATGTTTCTGTTTATATTTTTTCTAACATTTCTTTCGTCTGCAGAATCGTCTTTAATTCTGTCCCTGAGCCATATTCCAACGATACTGTATGAATGTATCAAGAACATGCTATCAATTTAGAACATACTGCCAGCTTTGGTCAGTATTGTTTTTATTCTTTAATTCTTTCTATAGTACCATAAATTGTTACAGTTTGTATGATACTTGATCGTTCTTTGCATTCAACTGGGAGACCGTCTGAGAAAACTTTATCAAACTTTATGGTGCCTCTAGTAGTTCTACCTACTGTTCATATAGTTTTTTTTTCTGAGATTGCTGTTATTTGAGATGTTTCTGTTCATATTTTTGTTCACACTATTATTGTTGCCCCTTCGTAGTTAGCAGATATTGCTGAGTAGTGTTCTTAGTCTTTGATTCTTTCTATATTAGCATAGATGTTTATAGTTTGTATGATATTGAACTTTCTTTGCATTGAACTGGAAGAACATCTCAGAAAACCTTATTCCCTAGGTGGCCATAGAAGGTAATTGGACACATTTATCTGCTGTCTTGGTATGTTTTTTCTCAGATTGTTATAATTTGAGTTGCTTCTGTTTATATTTCTGTCCACGATATTTTTGTTACTCTATCATCGTCTGATGTCTCATCTTTCATTTTTTTCTCTAAACCATATTCCAATGCTGTGCATACACACACACACACACACACACACACACACACACACACACACATATATATATACATACATACATACATACATACATACATACCTACCTACCTATATACATACATACATACATACATACATACATACATACATACATACATACATACATACATACATACATACATACATGCCCGCATGCATGCATGCATGCATACATACATATATACATAATATGTATGTACCCTAAAAAATTCAGGGTACGGTATTTTACCCATTTAACTCTCTGGCTGAAACCCTGACTGGTTGGGAGAGCCACCATTGGTTTAAACATAAACTAGGCAAAATTAATAACCCTCCGCTTAAATAATTTAATGGTGTACCCATACTTTTTTAGGTAATTTAAAGATACGCACATGTATGTGTAGCATAATCCTTTGATTACATTATGTGTAAAGATGAGCAGAGTTGGAGCCTATGCTTGACTGCACATGGGCTGAATGTGACACAAAGTCAAAAAGTGCACTTCGCAGAAAGGATCATGAGTGGTCTTTCCTGTCCCTGTTAGGACCCTCCTGACCATTGATTTTTCTCACCATACCTATGTAATGTGGCCAGAAACTGTGCCAATCATGGGTATAAAGGCATGGTTTTTTTCTGTCAGTTATGGATTCGCCATCACTGGTCAAACTGTGAACATCACCATGCCAAGGCTATCCAAAATGGACAGGGCAAGAGCCATTGGTCGCATTGAAGCCGGTGAAAGTTGCAGAGCTGTCGCAGGGGCAATGGGTGTGAACCACAAATCCATCAATGAGTTGTTGAGAAAATACCGAAACACAAATGATGTTGCAGATTTACCACGCCCGGGAAGGCCAAAGCTGACCACCAGGCAACAAGACGGTTTCATCGTCAATGCAGCACTGAGGAGTAGGAGCCACACAGGTCCTGATATTCAGAGGCAGCTGGAGAGAGCCAATCCTCACCAAAGACGCATGTCCACCCAGACTGTTCGTAACAGACTGCATGCTGCTGGTTTAAGGTCCCGGAGCATGGTGAAAAAGCTGCTTCTTACCCCACGTCACAAGGTTGCTCGGTTGCAGTGGACAAGAGAACATGTCCGTACAACACATGCAGGATGGAGCAATGTTCTCTTCACTGATGAGTGTCGCTTTTCCCTCCACAGAAGTGATGGACGTGTTCGTGCATGGAGATGGCAAGGGGAGAGACACGCTGCTTGTTGTGTTGAGCCCACAGTTGCATATGGAGGGGGCAGCATCATGGTCTGGGCGGGCATCTCTGCTAATGGCAAGACAGACCTCGTCATCATGGAAGGAACAATGACAAGCAGACGGTACATAACGGATGTCCTGGAACCCCATGTTATTCCATGTGCGGGTGCCATTGGAGACAACTTCATGCTGATGCACGACAATGCCAGGCCACATGTTTCAGCTGTGGTTGGTGATTACCTGGATAGTGAGAGTGTTGAGGTGATGGAATGGCCAGCATGCTCACCTGACCTCAACCCGATTGAGCACCTGTGGAGCCATATGAAAAGAAATGTGTACCAGAAGATGGATCCTAACTCACACTTCGCAGATCTATGGCATTATCTTCTGGAGGAGTGGGACAGTATACCTCAGGCACTTGTGAGAAAGCTCGTCTACAGCATGCGAAAATGCTGCCAACAGTGCATTGACAACCATGGTGGCTACATATCCTATTGAATGGACATTTAAAGGTGCTTTATGTGACACAGTGATGAGTCAATTTCTGCTCTATTGAACTCAGAAAATGCCTTAACTTTAAGTACAGTCTGTGATTACTTTTGATGCAACCAAGCACCATCTGTGATAAGTTCTGATGGGACTCTGCACTCAGTTCATATGCATGTTTGAGCGCTCTACAGGTACTCTTGCGAACTTGTGATTCAGACTTTGTCTGCTTATTCACACTGTGCAATAAAGCGTAACTTCATTTGATCAGAATTTCCTCTACAGATTTACTCTAAAGTGTATACAGAATAAAAGAAACATTGAATATATTCAAAATATGTGTGTCTTTTTTTTATATAAGAATTGCTTTTAGTGGAGGGTTATTAATTTTGCCTAGTTTATTTTATTATTCAATTGAGAAAGGCAAGCCCTTTAATCCCTCTTGAGATAATAGAAAATATTACCGGACAAGACGAAGCAAGACACCTTCAGTGTTGTGTAAGCCTACGCTGCTTTTTATGATTCTTAATTAATGATATACATTCCTACATACTTATATATATTATGTATGTATATATATATATATATATATATATATATATATATATATATATATATATATATATATATATATATATACATATATATATATATATATGTATATATATATATATATATGATAGCTAAGCATAAAACGAGGACAACGGGCACTACACTGAAGAGCAATATTTGAAGGCATTTAACATAACAAAGACAAAAAGATAGTGGGGTACTCATAAAATGAATCTACTGAGCCGGTTATTTCCGTCAGGAACTTATGATTACAACCGGTCATTTGCTACAAATATATAATGACGTCAAATTGAAACCTTTTAGTGTCCTCAATATAGTCTTGAACAGCGAGAAATTTCGACTAATCATATTTCAAGGCCACAAGAAGCTGAACCCGTAAGTATAGTTTGAAGTGTGAAGGGAGCAAACTTTATCGTAGCTGCATGTAATTTATTGCGGAGTTAAATATCGAAGGCAAGAGAAAAAGGAATGCAAAACATCGTCAACAGACAGCACTAGTACATAATCAGGCAAATCTTTAAAACCGATTTGAAACAAATGTTTGGTAAGCTGCATACGGCCCATAGGTTGTCGAGCATGTAATATGTACAGCAGATTTTCTTACCAATGTGATAAAGGGAAGGATCTATCACTGGGCGTAAAGGAGGAGTATGTATTTCAAGTGTGTGTGTCAACACACACTTTTCTGTTTTTCCTCGAGTTCTTTCCTCGAATTCATTCATTCTTTCTTTCTTTCTTTCTTCTTTCTTCTTTACCAGCAATTTTGTCCGACGCTTTTCTCGGACACTATTATACACAGAAACTCCAAACTTGGCATGATTGTACCTCTATACAAGGAGTTTGACCGTTTTATACAAAGGAATGAAGATGTTTAAAATTATGCAAATTAGGGGCATTTGAAATTTTATATCTTGAATATCTTCAAAAGTATATTAGAAAGAGATGTCATTCCAACTTCTATTAGAGGTTATTGACCATTGCACATCTAATGAATTTAAAACAAAAGTTGTAGCAATTTAAATTATGCTAATTAGCAGCATTTGAAATTTTAAAACTTGAATATCGTCAAAACTGTTATAGATAGAGACACTTATACCCGTTACGACCGATTTGCCAAAAAGTGTGGTGGTATAGGTTTCTATATAAAGAAAAAACTACAGGATAAGGTTGAATATATCACAGATAATTCAAATGATCGTGCATGCTTGTTCTCTCTAAGAGAACAAGCAATGGGGAAGAAAGTACTTATTATTAATTGTTTCGTTGAACCAGAAAGTTCATTTCATTTCAAGCTGGTGTTGTAGATTATTTTATATTTTTACCTTGTCCTTATCCCAATGTGTCAAACTTCGATGTTCTAGATTTTGATGAAAATGTGTCAGATTTCCAACAAACCTATCTCAATGTTTGTAAATTAATGTTGACACCTGTAATCTTGAAAAAAGAAAAGTTTGACAGCAGTTCTCATAAATTTCGAAGGCCATAGTGGCAAGATAAATTCAAAGATATTTTCTTACAAATTTTTTCTATTAATAAAAATAATGTAATGAGAATCTGACCCACTTTCCAAATGATAAACTCAACATGTTGCAGCAAGGTGTTGACTCTATCTGTTACTCGGTATGTAATATTATGAAGAGAGTGGCCAAAAAAAAAACAAACTTGTGGGTGTTTTCCAAAGGTAAATAGTAAGAAACGCAAAAGAAAATGTACAAAAAACATGGTTTAATCAACATTGTGAAGATCACAGGGGCAGATTTCTGGCCAGCAGATTTATCAAATGCAGAAAAAATCGGTAAGTATGATGAGACAAAGGCTGAAAGAAAGGCTACGTGTTTACAAAAAATCTATCAATAAGCAGTTTGTTCAATATTGGAAAAACATTGTTCGGAAAATTAGAAGCTTTACACTCTAAAAATCCAAAGGGTTATGGGCCATCTTTGATGGAAGCAATGATCAGAAAAACAAATGGTTAAAATACACATGGAAGTCATTGCAGATCATTGTAAAGCTTTTAATAGTGAAGAGACGAATGACGATGATTTTAATCTAGAAGATTTTAACACGCCTAATTACCTTGGTCTCAATACATTGTGTGCAGTTGAGGATATCAAACAGATAGCACAAAAGCTCAAAAACTGTAAAGCCATTGAAATGGACCAAATTATGAGCGAGTTTAGTTAGGGAGCCTTTCCTAAAATGGCAGTCGTCTTTAACAAATTGTTTAATCTAGTCATGATGGCAGCGTGAATTGTGACTGAATCTTCAGCAATTGGTTTCATTAAACCAATTTACAAGAATAAAGGAACTTAGACTATATGGACAATTATAGAGACATCACAATCTTAAGTTGTATTGGTAAACTTTTAACTGTGTGTATTAACAATAGGATGAAAATCTTTTTGGAAGAAAATGCATAACTTGGTGAGGAATATGCCGGACTTAGAGAAGTTTATTCAGCAGCAGACCCCATTTTGGGCTACATTCTATTATTGAGCTGCATTAGACTAAAAGCAAACGACTCTACTGTGCTTTTGCGGACTATGGGAAAGCTTCTGACAGTGTTAACAGAATATGGTTATGGGAAAATTTATAAGTCATCAAATTAACGGTAATATCCTAAATGTAATCTCCGATTTGTATAACAAAGCTACGTCATCCGTTAAAGGTAATGTAGAATTATCAGAATTTTTTACAAATAATGTTGGCGTGAGAAAAGGAGAAAAATTATCTCCTATACTGTTTGCTTGTGAATAAATAATTTACAGCAATATCCCAGCAATGGCTATCGTGGTTTGGAGACTCTGGTTAAAGATATTGGAACGCATTTAAGTGATGAAGTTAAAATGTATGTTAGGTTATACTTGTAACTGAATGCAGACGACACAATAATTCTCGCAGATGCACTTAATCAATTGCAAAACGCCCTTTCTCAACTCGAAAGGTGTTGTACGTATTTTGAACTAAAAACTAATACTCAAAAAACAAAGATCGTAGTATTTGGCAGAGGGCTCAGTAAATATAGACATATTTTTACTTACGAAAATGACAGAATTTATATTATTCCAGACTATAATTATCTTGGTATAATTTTCAGTTATAACGGCAACTTAAATGGGTGCCAATTTTTTTTTAACTGACCGGGCTAGCAAAGCTATATATGCCCTACTGAACAAATACAGAAATCTCATGCTGCATGTTGACTTGCAATTAAATTTATTTGATAATATCGTTCTTCCAATTTTGTTTTATGGCTCTGAGGTTTGGGGGCCTTCTCAAAATGTTATTATTAAAAGGTTACACCTGAAATTTTATAAAATAGTATCAGGGGTGTACAAAAAGCGTTAAGCTGTATGGTTTATAGAGAATTAGGCAGGTGCTCGGTTGGTAGTAACATTCAATTTATGCTCCTATTTACTGTGCTAAGAAAAAAACGAAAAATCAGAGAGATTCTGTAATATAATCTTTATGCTATGCATAGAGAGGGGACCTATAGTTCCAATTTTGGTTTTAACTGTTGAAAAATGGTTAAATGATCCAGGCACGGCAGATGTACAGAACACACAAAGTACAATTGTAACATGGTTCAAGAATGCAATTAAGCTTAGATTAGAAGACTAACATAAACAGAAGTGGCATCCTCACGTCTTTGAAAATGAAAAATGAAAAATGTTTAAATTATAGAATCTTTGAGGGCAATTTTGCTTTGAAAGATATTTGACTTACCAAAATGTCATGCAGTTAGACTCCGTACGTTTCGACCAGGAAGCCACCAGCTACCAACCACAAAGTTCCAGTATGAAAATATTCTCTGACAAGTTATGATCTGTTACTCGTGGGACTCCGTGGTAGGAGCTGATTTTTATGTTCTGTTCAAATGTAATTTTTCCAAGCACGAAAGAAGTAAATTTTTGAATGCTAGGTTTACTGTCACACCTCACTGTTTTAGGCATAAAAATCTAATGACCTTTGATGATATGACTCAGCAGGTCAGTCTCTGTCCATTTGCAAAGATAAGTGATGGGTATATGAGATAAAATTTACAAGATCATATGGCTGCATAAAATATTTTTGTTTCCTGTCACTGCATATTTTACTAGTTGTATTTAATATGTTGTCGCTTCACAAATGTTTTACTCTGTATGCCCATTATAATTGTACATACAACTTGAAGGAAAACTCACGAAATATCATTTTATTCTGTAAAAAAAGTTAACATTTTGCATAAATTGTCTGTGTTGTGAGAGTGTTTTTGTGTATTTACCTCTAACAGACTGTGATTAACAGCATTTTAAATGTATTCCTCTTCCCTCTCGTACAGCTGATTTTTGGAATTTCAAACCACTGGAATGCAGCATTTTAACTGTGTATCTACAAAAATGTCTCGCACCCGGAAAGGGGGGGCACCCCTCCAGAGCCCTCCCTCCATCACAAACATCTGAATGGAAAGAACATAACTTATAACCTCTGTGATACCAGGACCTAATTCTCTCCCCCTGTATATTTGGGAGCCGCAGTTCTCTTCAATATCAGAAACAATTTTTCCTGCCTCACCCTCACCACCCCCATGTCTTATATTGAACATTTAAACAGAGAAACACTGTGTGTTGCCTCCTAAGCAGACTTTCTTGGGGCGATACACTATGTTGGCCCCCACCGTTCGCCGGGGGCTAGTAGACCGCCAAGAACGGATGTTTAGCAAGCAACACTGTGTGCAACTTATTTACAAAATGGCTTCCAGCAGCGTGAAAAATAAGAATGGATTTTCAGTGCACAGTAACTGTTATAACCATTTCTGCAGTCTGAAATACCTGGATGCATATCTGTATTAACTGCCCCTTGCGTCAACTCAATAGATTGACAAGTTAGTGAAGACAAAAACATTTTGTCCTAAGAATATAAATTTTTAAAGAATACAAACACAAAATATGTAGCTAGAAGCTGATCAGTGACCAAAAACCCCTTGGCCAGGGCACACAGACAGACAGATGGACAAACACGTAGGTGACGACAATACCCCTGGGTAGGTCAAAGGTCCTCCTGTTTGACCTGATGACAAAGCTTTGGTGCAAATGCAATGAGCAGAGATATCATGACAAGGCCAATTTTATTCAATGCAGCACTGTGGCCTAAATATGTGACCCAGAGACCAAGTTTTAACGGTTATGTGTCTTTGGCATCCTTAGGACCAACGGCCATAAATAATTGGTGCAGCTACGATGAGAAAATTCAGATTTGAAGATATCATGGAACCGCCATTTTTCTTCAATGCAGCAATGTGATCCAAATATGTGACCCACTGATCTAGTTTTTGATAGTCTTCTGAGGCATCCTTAGGACCAACTGTCATAAACAATTGATGAAGCTACATTCAATATTTTTAATATATTGTGTTAACGCCGTTTTTTTTTAATGTAGTGCTGTGACCTAAATATGTGGCCTAGTGACCTACTTTTCGATAGGCACCTGAAGCACCTCAATGGTCCCCTGTGATAAAAATTTGGTCTCTGCAAAGTGAATATTTTTGGAGATCTGGCATTAACAAGGCATGGAGGGATGGACGTCTCCTTTGAAACTTAAAAGCTTCATACAGTGTTCCAGCATACCAACACTGGTATAAACAGGTAAATAGTAATACAATTTTTAGCACCATTAAGTAGACTAGAGGTGTTATGAGGTAAAGTGGACTAATGTATTAGCTGGGAGCCACCTCTTCTGCTATACCAGATGATGGTTGAAATGAAAGAAATCCCACAAAAAGTGAATATGATCATGCCTTTCCAACTTAAGATGGACCAGAGAAAGTTCTCTAGGTGGGTTAAGTACACTTTACCCTGTGTACTTTCCCTCGTACCACACTTAACACTTTGAGGACTACACTTTGTCATTTCAAGCTTCATCTTGACATTGTTTGACTATTATTCTTGAGTTAGTATTTTATTTTTTAGGTATTTGGTCATATCTCTGGAAACATTTCAACAGTTTTGTGTAGTTGTTGTTTATTGTTTTTGTTTTTGTTTTTTTCATAACCTTTGTGTTGTAGTTTTTGCAACAAAGTTCTGACTCTATTGACAAAATTGCTAAAAAGTGTAGTGTTTCTAGCAATACATTCCACTTGTCTGATACAAACTCCATATGCTTGTTTCTCTGGAATGTTTCCTGTCAGATCAGGGTAAGAGATATCAAATTTGAATTGGTTTCTCTTGTCTAATATTTTGGTTACATACTGGTTGTTCTTTTTTCTATATCCAGATCAAGGAAAGTAGCTTTTGTATCAATTTCATTTTCCAGATTTAATATTAGTTCTTTGGAATAATTGTTTTTTCCAATTTCCCTTGATTTCATATCCATTGTTTAAAGCACACTGCATGGTAATCTACAAATCTTCTTGTGCGAGAATATTATCTTCTTACAGCTGTAAAGTTTGTATGTGCCAATTCCTCCATCCATTTTGATTCATAATAATGTAAATAGAGGTTGGCAATATATGGGGCTGGATCTGTTCCCATTGGTATGCCTACTATAGACTTTGGTTCCAAAGCAAAAGTATGCATTGTTGATAATGTATTCTATTATTTGAACACTCTAGTTTTGTGCAAGATGTTCCTTTTGCTCTTAACTTTATCAAATTTAGATATTTTAATATACTGACATATGGCACCTTTGAACGCTTTGTCCAACATTGAAATTAGCATGTTGTTTAGGTCTGTCAAGTTTATCTTGGTATGCAATGTTGAGAAATCAAAAGTATGAATTGATTTGGCACCCTTCTTTGTGTTGATTTTGTCAATGTCTAGTAGAATATCACTTGTGCTATCTGTAATGCACATTCCATTCACTCCCGTGTACATTTTCACTTTTTTGCAGTAGTTAGTATGTGAATTTTTGACAAGTCTAAGAACTTTAGTGAGTCGTTTGGCAAGTTGTTTCGAAACACATTTCTTTGCTGCAATGATGAACCTGAATTTAAGTTTTTATGCATTTTGACAATTGCATATATAATTGGTAATTTCTTGTCCTCATCTGAGACAATGCATTTCAACTCCTTGCTTTTATCCACTTAGTCCTTGATAACAGTTTCAGAGGTTCCTGTTGATAGTTTTCATTATTTAATTCACTCAGTATTGTATTAATGTAGTATGGTTTACAAGTTAATGCAATGTTATTACTAGCTTTGTCTACAAGTGTGATGAAAAACTTGTCATGCAAGTCTTGCAATTCCGGACTACAATATGAATCCTGCAGCACTTGTTTAATCTGTCTCCACTTTTGAAGAGGTCCTTTTCTCAGGTATTTAATTCTTTCATTCACCTTTTCCATTATTTTAACTTTCCATTCATCAAATGCCTTGTTACAGATTCTTTTCTTATTACTATGTTTCCTAATGAAACTATTGAGTCCTCTTTTAATCTCCTTTCTTGCCTTTGTGAAGTTGATGTTACATGTCTTTCTGTATAGTTTGGTCCTCTTTGAAACAAATGTCTCAATTTTTTGTTTTGAATGATACTTAAATCGCCCTTGATTACATGTTTGTGGTCTTGATCCAAATACTTGTTGAAAGTAGTGTCACATTCACTGGTTTGATAAATCATATTCCATTTGTCTAAGTCCAGTTCATCCATTATTCAATTGTAGTTGAAGACCTTATTACGAATACTGGAAGTTTATTTATAAGCAACTGTGACATCCTCCTTATGAGGAAAAGGCCAAGGGGCAATAAAGAAAATCGAATCACCTTAGATATGAAAATGTACCTACAAATTACAAAACATAAAAGTCGTTTGCTTTATTTTGCTTCCATTTATTACAAAATTCAATAACAGCCAGTCCGGTGTGGTCGAGTGTATCTGTTTACATGGTACAAATTAATTGTGACACTTAGTCAGCTGGACACGCCAAAACACGGTACATATTGAATACTTAAAGCACATAAGGATTCCTGCAGTTAGCAGTATCTCTCATTCTCATGGTCCTCTCTCTGCAAGGTATACGTAGAGAGAGTGCATTCCTGTGACCGGTGATGTAACTTACTATGAGAAGCAATGTGGCAATTCTGACAGAATTAATATAACACGCAGCTATTTCCACAACCATATTAGCTTGTCCAATCATCGAATATCACAAAGCACAGCAGAGTTCCAATTTTCAGCTTATTGCTTTTATTTATTTTTCAATCTGACAGGCTTCTTTATTGTAAGAATACACAAATACTGACACCTTTGCATGTCCAAGTTGGCTACCAAAGTGACTTAACATCTTCTGTGTCACACTTTCAATGAAACATCAGTGACACAGCAACATTTCCTTTTCTCAATTGGTGTGGTAACAATGCATGGTTATATCACCATGATTACATCACATTACAGTACATGTCTTGTGTTTTGGTCTTGAAGTCATACAGGCATGGTTTGATCCAAAAATTGAGTCAATTTCATATTTTTTAATTTTATGTTTTTCCATATAGGAACTCAATTTTGCAAGTTTGCATCTCATTGCCATTTAGCTCAAACTGTCGCTTCATTTTTGCATTTCTAACACAACTGCAAGAATGAAGTAGGATATGAAATTATGTCAATTTACTGCTATTTTTCAGTTTTGCCCTTTTTACCCATTTTATGTGGTGGGAGGGTCTATTTGTAATCCTCCATCTGTTATACCCACTTGAGTTTCCAGTTGTTCATGTAATTTGCAACAGTGTGCCACACTATTTTTCACACCATGTCAGGCCACATTTCAATTAATTCCTGAAAATTATAGGAACTAGAATCTATTTGCATGACATTTACAGAATATACATTGCTCTGTCAGTCAATATACATCTGCAATGTAATCTCATAATACACAAATTCAATAATTCAGTTTTCATACATGTCAATAATATGCACACATAATATGTCCTCTCCAAGTATGTACACAAATGCAGTATGGAAAAAGATATGTCTTGTCTATAAAATACTGAATTTCACTCAGAAACTATATTTACAATCTAGTTTCAGAATATTTCTGTCATACATCCAAAATCCATTCCCACATGACCAGGCTTTAAGTGCATAATACATAAATAGATCTAATTTCACTTTTATTTAATCAAACGCACACCAGTATATCTATATGCATATTCAATTACCCTACAACTTATACAACAAATGTGCATTACATGTTTTCTGAATTTACAATTGCATGCATTACTAAAATGGACGCAAAACACAAATGTCCATTTGCTGCTCACACTGTAAGTTTTAAACTTCTTCCATGCATCTGTGGTGTTTATTTAGGTAGAATTACTATAACTAACTTATTTTCAGTGTATTTAGTTTGGCAAAATTGTAATTTTATAATTTGGTGGGTATTTCATGTTACAAATTTTGCCATCACCCATATGCATATGTGCAACAGTTCTTAATTCTACATGATTTTAAATTTCATGTTCCTTCCCTAACTTGACAAAAAATATGAACTTGAATGCTGTACAGAATAAAGCAACATGACAATAAACAATAGGTCCATAGTCATTTTAATCATCATGAAAGACCTTTTATTCAAGTACTAATATGTGTAGAGTCGTAGGTTTTTGTGTGAACTTGGTGAGTTATGCCTCTGCAATGACATATCTGCTGCCATGGCATATACCCGGCAAATGTGTAGCAACTATATGCCATTGGTCAATGCAGTACCCAATGTACTAATTCCTACAAAGAATCTCAGAACAATCAAAATGTGGAATATCAAATAAAAGAGACAACCTGCCTGATATATTCATCTCTTGTATGGCCACAATTAATTTTCCACTAAATTCCTTGGTGCTTAACTGCCAGAAGTAGCATACAAGCAATGAGAAAGGACAATTCCGTCTTACTGGCCAACATCAGAGAATGTGTGCATATATTGTAGTTGTGTCTTTTTGTCCAGGAGAACTTTTTGGTAGTCATTACCCTATTCTGCAGTCTGAACTCCATACACTCCATAAGCTAACCTGTCACTGTCTAACATATATACATATGGAAGTACTATTGTCCATATTGCAAATGTTCTTCTGTAGAATTTTGACATTGGCTGGATTAGCCCAAAATAAATTAAAGGATCTTCAGCAGGTAACTAACAAACAAACCAAATATAAGTTCTCCTTTCTCTTTACTTTGTTGTTAGGGCCATTTCCTTCAGAGGTCTTCTGACTTCAGCAATCGCATTATTCAAGACACGTCACATGATAATTAATCAATTGCACAGGCAAGAGACTGAAAAAGCCAATGAACAAACAGGTAACTGTAATATAACTAATACTGAATGCAATATAACTAATATTGACTACAAGATAACTAATATTGAATGCAATATTACTAATATTGCAGTACATTTGCTCACAACTCTAGTTCCTTGTGTTGCAGGTTGTTTTGTAAGTCATGGCACATTGTCAAATTTCTGTGAATTCATTGGAAGTATCTCTTACAAAAAAGACAGAAAACAAGTGCTGTTTGTCTATTTTGTTGACAAACCAGTGATGCATGTACAGATGGCATATATAAATGCATGTATGCAAATTAATATATAAAATTGCATGTATGCATATATATAGTATATATATATACATATATATATATACATATATATATATATATATATATATATATATATATATATATATATATATATATATATATATATATATATATATATATATATTGACTAGTGCTGCCACCTATTGTGCATCTGCAAGACTTTTTCACTGACAGCAATATGTATGGATCCCATTACTATGGCAACAAGCATAAACAAACCAGGATTTCTTCTGAAGCCATGGCTATACGTCACATTGTGTTACTAAAGAAACCTACACAGACAAACCATTCCTGTGCTACAATGTTTTCCCTAATGATGTATGTTTTCCCAATGGAAATGAGAAGAGAACTTTATCAATGCTCCTGTATTTTAAAAGTTACCATTCTAAAATCCACCTCACTGACATGTGAACTTTCGTGATCTTCAACAAACTGTAAAGCATGTCAATGCTTCCTTGAAATAAATGCTGTCTTTCATGACTAATATTAGCGAGAAATGGAATAACCCTTTGAATTTATGAGCCACCACACACATTTTATGTCAAAGTTTCCACATTGTGAGCCAGACACCTGTAAAAAAAACACGAGTTTAAATGTACCTGTATATAACATTACATGCTGGTCATGCAGAAACTCAGATGCATAAAGCAGTCCGTCAGTCAGATGAATGCATGCAGAACAAACATCAGGACACATATATATATATGGTCTTTTGCAGTAATTGTAAATAAATGGACGGATAAGGGACATTAATGTATGTATGTATGTATGTATGTATGTATGTATGTATGTATGTATGTATGTATGTATGTATATATATATATATGTATGTTTTGGCAACAACTACACCTCGGATAATAATTTATATCACAGAAATGTGTCCGTAGAAGCTGTCTTTGCAGCAGAAATAAATAATGTCTTTGACTCATTCCATACTTCAAACTGATTTTCATTTATATACAGTGGTTCCTCTGTTGTAAGCCCCCCACCCACCCACCCCCAACAATAAGAGGCATACATGGAGAAGTGTATCAAGCATGGTATTTTCATTTTATTCTCCCCTTAAGAGGGGCCACCACTCTCGTAAGGCCACATTTGGCAATATTTCTGGTGCGTTTGGAGTGGCTTTATAAGAGGGGAACCACTGTATATATATATATATATATATATATATATATATATATATATATATATATATATATATATATATATATATATATATATATATATATATATTCATTGATATTTATATTTACACTCAGCTGGAATTAAATGAAAATTGTATGTTCAAATGCAACCTGAGGTGCACTTTCATTTAGGTACCAATGTGCATAGTCTCAAGTTAGCACCTTTTACACAACCTGGTACAGTTTGCCAGGCAATGCAAAAACCACTAACCATGCCACAGGAAACACCTGACTGCTGTGTGGGTCATATAAGCTTCAGATTGGCCATGATTATAATGGGACGGATTGTATTTTACAAATATAGTATAACTTGTTCAAAAGCAGACAACATTTAGGCTCTGTGGCTCTAGTAATCATGGCTTTAAAATAAAAACAAGAAAATGTAGTTGGAATTAAAAAGGTAGCCTCCCCTATGTGTCCTGCAGTTACTGTGCCTTTTATAAGGTACTGGAGGCTAACCCTTGACTTTTAGACCCATTGAGCCTCAGTCTGAACTATTTTAGGCCTATGTGTTGTTCGACCATCTTGAACATAAACAGAGACTTTTAAGATTTGTAGCTATCTAAATAAACCTTCACAAGAACATGAAACTTGCCAACTGACAGTAATTGTAAACTGCAGAACAGATTAGGCAACATACTGTCAAGGACCAGCAATTTGACACCACTGGTTTACATATTCTTTCTTCATGACACCAGATTTTATTATTCATGTAATATATATGCCGTTCTCTTATTTTAATAACCATATTAAATTCAATAACATAAGCACTAATAAGCCTTCAGTGTACAACCCTGCTGTGAACAATATTGGTCAAATACTGCAATATATATATATATATATATATATATATATATATATATATATATATATATATATATATATATATATATATATATATATATGAAATTTACATTCAAATGTTACAAGTGTTATTTTCTGCCAAAGGTAACCTTCACAGATGTATCATTTTCAAATGTTCAGACAAGATCTCCATACCATCAAACACTATGACCACATGTGTGGACCCCAATTGTAGATATGTTTCTTTTTTTTTAAAGCTGTTGATTTTCATTGTGTTCCATTTGAAACACAACTAATCAATTGACCGCTTTTATCAAAAAAAGGAACTTGGTTCTGTGGAGAAGACTATATCCTTTTCTTCCAGTCAATTCAACAAAAATCTACCCAGGCACATCATCACAGTGTGCATCAGAGCAAATAGTCTATTGCTGAAAGACATTTAATACAATCTTGGGCAATCATAATAGCTTGGTGGGGCACGTATGACGATTCAATGCACAAAAGAAAAGGCTCTGCATGACTGGGCAGCTGCTCCCTTTATCCATACAGTATGGCCTTGTCACCCAATTTGCTTGAACAGAATTGGCATCATGTGATATCACATCAAAGTGTTGATTCTATTTGTGGCATATCCCTGCTTTGCTGCTGAATTGATTTTCCATGTTATACTCTGGAAGTTCAATATGCAAGTCCTGCATGGTGCACGTCGGGCGACATACACTATGGAGGAATAAACTTGAGTCTTCCTCCATGCATACACTAAACCTAGCTGATGTGCTTATTGATTTCTTCTTGTAGGGTTTCCTGACAATTAAAACTTAACGAAAAATCAAACGAAGTAAGGTTGCAGTTGTTTAAACTTATATATATGGCTCTTTGCATTATAAATTTGTTATTTTCTTCCATAGTGTTCCTGGAATTCTGCAGTTGGCATTTCCATGTTTTTAAAGTCCCAAGGGCCAAATTGTGGGAGACTTTCATTGTTGCAGTTTGATTATGTGACTGTATATCCTTCTCTGACTATCCATCACCAAACTGAAGGACAATGCAGAGTACTGGATACTTAAACATCACAAAGCATAGATCTATCTATTACCAGAAACAAGAACAATGCACTATGGTTGATGCTTAAACCATTGAACTTTGTCTTTCCTACTCCCAACTCTCAATGTAAAATTGTTATATGCAGCTACAATAAACATAAGAAGGTTAAGGGCCTCTATGAGAGGCAGTGGGTAGCTTTTGGTGTATCCAGTCTACCAAGAACAGGTTTCTTGGAAGACATGACATCCTGGAGTCAAATGCAGGACGTAGATAATGACAGACATAGAGAAGCTTGCCACCTGATGCAGGTGTCTGCTTAGTGGTTAATGTAGACGTTAACATTTCTCTATATAGCAGTTGCTAGGAAGCAAAGACAGGTCAGTCAGAAATGTGTACTTTGTTGCACATATTTGCCCAGTCTTCCCCACTTGACAGGAGTCTCAAATTTTTTTGTCTTTGCTACTGAAATTTGGTCCCCTGAACTTGCAATCAAAGATGATATAAATTGAATTTGCATTACATCCAACCACTCTAAGGTGAAGTCACAACAGCTGATCTTCAAGCATAGTATGCCACAACTTTGTCCAAAGTAGATAGTAACATTACTGAGTAATACGTATTGAAATTGTTCCTATTTGTTATCTGGGCATTTCATTTCCTCACGCGTATGATTCACTTTGTAAAGTATGCTAATGTTTCCTAAAAACATTAAAATCTAAATAGAATTCTCAGAAATACATATGAGAGAATCACACTAAACAAAATACATCATTCATTTTCAATATATTTGATAATGAAGTGATGGACTGGGCTTTGTTTACACCATCAAAGTATGGACCAATATTAAATGGACCAGAACCTGAACCTACATCAACTTACACATACATGTACATGGGAGGTACATATACATACATAGAGCACCACTGATTGTATTGATTATTGAAAACTAGCATTAGCATATAATTAGTGATACTTAATATTCAACCTTTTTTCTATTGAATTAACACTGAGTCAACAGCTTGCCTTGGCATGGGTCATGTGATCTTGATGGGTCATGTGACTTTGACCAGTCATTTTATCTTGATGGGTCTCATCTACAATCCTCACTGAAATTGCACTTCATTACTGTTGAAATTTGTCAAAAACATTGAAGTAGATGACATTTGACCATCTGATGGCTGTGGCTGGTTTAAAGAGAAAAAGGTTAACCCTTTCCCCCTTGAATTAAGATTGAGTCAACAGCTTTCCTTGGCATGGGTTGGGCACTAAGTGCCCAACCCATGCCAAGGAAAGCTGTTGACCTGGGGCATGTGATCTTGATAAGTCTCATGTACATTTCTCAGTCAAATTGTTTTTCATAACTGTTGAAATTAGTTGAAAACACTGAAGCAGACGACATTTGACCACCAGCCGGTTTTGGCCGGTTTGAGGGGGAAAGGGTTAATAGACCAGCTGTGGAAATACCACGTCACTCCACAATATACCAAGTCAATTTGAGGTATGCAATTGGGCAAATCTTGAATTTAGTAATTTCATAAATGAAAATACAATGTACAGACTAATTGCAAATTCAACCTTAATTCTCAACCGCAAAGCTCAACAAAAAAGTTGCTATAGCATTATCTGTGTTGTTATTATGAAGAGCTCCTTGTTTACTTCAATATTGGGAAACTAAAATTCACAGGTCTAAATTCCTGAAACACTAATCATTGGTATTATAATTGAAGTAACTGTGTTTTTCATGTGGTAGTTCTGTCATTACTTCAAATACATGTATATCATTTGAGTTTTGATAAGTTTACCACAGGTATGTGCATGCACCTGGTGGGTTACATACTTCATAACTTGGCAACAGCTAGTGGCCAAATAAGTACTTAAAGAATTCATGAAAGATGGTGAAATGATAGCAAATCAGATTTTCATATTATTCCTGACATGCAATGGGTGTAATATTTATTTCATGTATGGTTTGCACTCTGATGGACTGCCTAATAATTTATTAATTAACTTTGCACAGTTCCTATCCATATCTACTAACCTTTGAAAACTGAAAATATTATTAACAACTAGAGTTATAGCATGGAAACTGCTCACTTGCCACAGTATCAATGAGTTCCCACAACTAGAATATTTCCACCATTCCTAAAAATTTGAATCTACTGTTCAGCTCTCGATTTACACATTTGCGTGTGAATTGTGCCCAGTAAAGGGCTTTTTGCATGCGGTAGTACATCATTTATTAACTCAGGTGGTCATGTCTGCCTTTGCTATGCTTCATTGCACAAATGACCCATCAGTGGTGGGATTCTGCACATACTGGAATCTATACAACAGTTATTGATCGTAGAGTGGTGGCCATGTTGAATGAATAGATGGGCATTGGTGATGATTAGAAAACTGTCAATTATTCCTACTGCAGCATGAAAAAATAAAGGCATACTAGATAACATGGGTATAGCATGACCTAAAATCACCTTGTTGACACTTGCATAAGTTGACATCAAATATTTGTGTATCTTGCATTTAATTTACCTTAAATTAGTTTTTCATCCTAAACCCAAATCAATAAACAGACTGAAATCATTTTTCTTTCATAATCAAATTTTAGAATTTTGAGATGTATCATGTTTTGTTGTGTGAGCATCTAAAATATACCAGAACAGAAAGTTCAGTGTTAAATCTTTAACTCATTCCATACTATGGTGACAGGCAGTGCAAGAAACACTGACTTAAGACTATAGGCATGTTGGTACTTAAATGAAAGCTATTTTCATAATAAATATAAATATGCCATTGTCATCTTAAATCTTGGTAAATATACGCAAAAAATCAGGGACTGGTATGGAATGAGTTAACACAAGTGAACCTTTTCGGTTGAGAAATGCCCTGAAGCATGATTCAGACCCATCAGGTAATAAAGTCAAGCCCTCCTTCTGCAAAACTTGAGCAACGTTTTTTGTTATTGTTAAGTTGCAGCTGAACATTGTTCAGTACAAGCTGACATAACCTCAGGCTATTACCTTCAATCAATACCCATGTACACTGTGAAGCCACTGATAAAGTTAATTTGAAGTTCTTTCTAAAGGTATGCATCATTATATATTTATGGCACAGATCATAATGATATATTTTCACATATTTGTGACCCAGATTTGGATTTGATTATAGAACCTGGAATGTTACAGTTAGTCAACCATATTGTACATGTATATTCACTTCCCTTTCACCATAAGATGTAGGGGGGTAATTCCAAAATATCGACTTTAATAGAGCAGTGGGTTGACTTGCATTTTAGCTAGTCTGCCAAAACACTATTAGCAAAACAAAGGTACCCCCCCCCAAAAAAAAAAAGCTAGAACAGATCCAGAACACTGAATACTGTCACCCTTGTGCCTGATTTTTTGTAAGTTTTCTGAAGGGGAGAAGATTGAAAAGATTTTTGAAAGTCTCATTTAGATACAGCAGTCTCTCCCTGATATCCAAGTGAGAGAAATGTTCAGCAAGCTTATCACAGACAAAACATATGTATAAACACATGAATTACATACAAATTCATTTCATATGGAAATTTAATAAGCAGCATATTAAATCCTCTCTCATGTGATGAGTTTTGAACAAAGATCTATATGTAGTATTTAGTAATACTTTTGTACCAAAAAGCAGTTGGTCAAGTTGTTTCAGGGAACATTTTTGAGGATTTCCCCCAAAAAAGATGAACAAAAAAATTCATTTATACATGTTAATTGCACCCATATTTACTTGCTCCATTACACACCTTTAGGTGACGAGTAATAATTGTGGAAACTTTGAAAGAGACATGCACAATAATAGAGGAATTTGACACTGGTCAAGATTGCATCAAGATATGGATATATGTATCCATGGACAGATGGTGAAACAGTGCAACTCTACAATTTGATTGATAGAGTAAAACATAAAACACACACAAAACCTAAAAAGGAACAACATGTGTAACTGTGCACAAAGCACTTGCTGTAACCCTCCAAGTAGCAGGTGACAGGCAAGTTATTTTTCACAAAGTTTTTACACTAGCATCAAGACATCATTCAATCTCCTGTGTATGGACTCTCTTTGTTTGGTCCAGTGGATATTGTAACTGTCTTTTGTTAATAAGTTGAGCCTTTTTCAACCTGACCATGCCTATTTGTTCATTTGGACTATACCTTGAAAATATATGATTTTCTTCTCTTTGTGTGAAAAAAAAAATTTAACAGCAACATACCATTTGTACATGTGGTTCAATAAATTGAACAATGTTGACATTAATTGTGACCAAAGCCTTTGATGCGGAAACATAAATTTTAGCAATCAAATTGCACTAAAATTAACCAGGAAAAAAAGACCACTTCTGACAGTGGGTCACCTCTACATTAATTATCTAGGATTATTACTGGAACTCTGAACACATTACTGCAGTATTGCAAAAATATTGCGATTGATCATCATCAACAGGTGCGCATGGGATACAAATCAATCAGTTGACAAAAGCAAAGCCAGTTTGTCACACAAAGACTACAATCTTCCAAGAGCCACACAACTACAGGCACATCACTCATTGACACGGCTGTTCATACTCCAATATATCTGATGGTTCCAGCTTCACCATCAAATTATAGAAAAGTAAGACCACATAAATGTACATCAATGCAGGTTTTGGTAAACCCTTGTTAAAGTACATCCTGGTTTGAGGCACTTCCTGGATTACGTAACCATGGTCAAAAGAAACTTCATTTTCTGTTACCATGGCAACTACATGTTGTTTCTTCAGCAATGATAAAGCAATAATATTGTTCCTGCAGTACAGATATTACATTGCCCTCCAGGCGGTTTCAGCTTCTCTTCAGAAACTATTCTGAAATTGGATGTTTCCTTTTTCGGGGAGGTTGAAATGTTCACTGCCATACACTGATATGTCATTAGGCAAAACACCAAGAAGTTGATTTTTACCATATGTATAATTTTACCATATGTAAGAACTGTAAAACAGGTGCAATAGTCATCAGCTGCTCTTTGCCATGAAATTATGTCCTTCACATGTTTCTATACAGTAAAATACAAACAACATCCATGTGCCACTTGCAGTAAATATCAACCAGATCAATGCAATTCTCTATGGTGAAATTCACAAGCCATATGGTAAAACTTGGCCAATATATGCAGGATGCTGAGTAGTATAACATGTAATAAAACGCCATCCTAGTACTACATTGTACATGTTTCTGCACACCATATTCCTCTATGGTAAATGTTACATGTCAATGAGAAAGTCAGTCATTCTGGGTTTGTTACTTGGAATCTTTGAGATGCTGAGCAATGACAGCATTTTCCATCACAATTAACAGCTGGGTTCATTTCTCACAAACTCAGATCTGCATCAGAACCACTTTACTACACTGTAGTCTCCCTCCACATCGCTTCCCTTCTACTGGACTTTTGAGCAAATCTTCGTCCTGAACAGCAACTATAGGTTGGACCTGCAATAACACAAGAACAAGATTGTTAATCTTCTAAAGAAACATAATATATATATATATATATATATATATATATATATATATATATATATATGTATATACTTCACTTTCAGTTTTCAACAAGGTGATCACCAGCATCTCAAATCTGTAATGGCCAATCAACTGAATGTAAAAGTTATAAAATTAGCAAACACATTCAGGAGTCCTTACCAAGCCGCAGTTTTACTTCACTCAACATGGTACTTGGTTTTTTTCCACAAAAATACAGAATGTGGATGTCTACTCAAGTGTCATAAATTCCATGTACGTGTATATCTATCAGCAAAATTACTGTCTTCACATGTATGATCATGCATCAAACTTATCCAAATTTACAAACACAATCATTTATGTGTTGCTGTTTTTTTAGTGATCAGAAAAAGGCTTCACCCTAACTGCACTCTAATTTTGGTTTTAGCAAGCATCTTGTATTCAGTAATTTGAAAATAGGCTTCACTGCATATGAACCCATATCAAATATCTGTTTTCACAATGATCCTGAACTTCACCTGATATGAACCTTCTTCACGGTTCCTTCAAAACATTGCAGTATGTGAGTATGGCAGTTCAGCTTTCTGGATCATTTCACATCAGGCTCTGACCTCCAGAGGTTATAAACATATGTAGTGTAAATTCGTTAAATCCTTATTTTTGATCATTTCACAGATGGCACCAAATTTAACATAGGTTTAACCCTTTCCCTCTTAAACCAGCCAAAACCGGCTGGTGGTCACATGTTGTCTGCTTCAGTGTTTTCAACAGTAATGAAAAACAGTTCTGACTGAGAATTGTAGATGAGCCCTATCAAGTTAACATGCCCCAGGTCAGCAACTTTCCTTAGCATGAGTTGGGCACTTAGTGCCCAACTCATGCCAAGGAAAGTTGTTGACTCAAGTGTAAATTCAAAGGGGAAAGGGTTAATAGGAACTGTATCCACAAGAGTGAAATCAAAACTTCAATTAAGTGCCTGAAATGCAAAAACCATGAAAAATTGTACATATGAAAATATTTAACCCTTTGAGTGCCAGTCACGGCTTAAGCTGTGCTGATGAAGCTGGTAATGATTCCAGATTCATATTCCTCATTAAAAGACCTTTCATTCAAGTACCAGCATGCCTATGTTCCCAGTGAAAAATTTGGTCCAGGTCAACAGCTTTCCTTGGGGCACTTTCCACGCACATTGCGCGGAAAGTGCCCCAAGGAAAGCTGTTGACTCAGTCTCTAAATTTGCTCTGTAAGAGTTAAGAGTATTACATATTTATTTCACATTGCTCTCAAACCACTGCCGTGAAAAGCGAAACAGATTTTCTGAGTTACAATTTCATGTGTGTTATGCCATGATGCTTTATTTGGCAAATCCTGACAAACACATGCACCTGATGAATCAACACTGCAGAGGACATAGGACAGTTTACAATAAATGTAATTATAAGTTCATAATGGTATTAACTGATGATTTAGTCTATACATTTAGGACAAATGAGATGAAACCAATGTGCAGCACTTAATTATTGAGTGCAATCTGTCCCACAAATCTCCACTGAATTACTGCAAGTTAACCCCTTCCAATCCAAAACACCCTCAAATACACATATATAAAGTGTCACGTGCTTTACAGTTTTTGTTCAACTCTTTCAGTGCCAATCATGCCTTAAGTCGATAAACTTAAGTCAAACTAGTCTGAATTATCATTAGGATACCAGATTCTTATTCCTCGTAAAAAGATCTTTCTTTCAAGTACCAGAGAGAATACCGTAGGTCAGCAGCTTTTATCAGCGCATATTGGGCACACTGTGCCCAATGCATGCCGAGAGAAGCTGTTGACTCAGTCCGAAATTTGTCTCTGAAAGGGTTAAATTTTTCAGTCATGTGAAATATTTTGAATACAAATTGTAGACGAGACCTACCAGGCCACCATGCTGTAGGTCAACAGCTCTCTTTGGCAGGGTTAAGTGTATTGCAGCTAAAGCTTGGTGTATTGCAGCCAAGGGTTGGGTGTATTGCATCCAACCCTTGGCTGCAATAAATAACAAAGAAAATGAACTTTTCGCATGAAAAATTGTGTCGTTATATTGAATATGTGATATATCGGAATGTTGTTATAATGAGGTTTCACTGTATGTAATTCTAGAGACAATTCTTGGCATTTATAACTTTTGGAATTAGTGGCTTTACTGACCAGAGTGTTTCCTCAA